>LR738714.1:867328401-867347787 GCA_902687465.1 Secale cereale | reverse complement strand
GGGGGGGGGCGGCGGCGCCCCCCTTTCCTTCTCCCTCTCCATCTCCTTCCTTCCCCCTCTCCCCCTCTTGGTGGACTCCTACTAGGAATAGGATTCCTATTCCTAGTAGGACTCCCCCTCTTGGGGCGCGCCTATAGGGGCCGACCGGCCTCCCCTTGCTCCTTTTTGACGGGGGCAGGGGGAACCCTAGAACACACAATTTGACAATGGTTTTAGCCGTGTGCGGTGCCCCCTCCACTGTTACACACCTCGGTCATATTGTCGCAGTGCTTAGGCGAAGCCCTGCGTCGGTAACTTCATCAACACCATCACCACGTCGTCATGTTGACAAAACTCTCCCTCGGCCTCAACTGAATCAAGAGTTCGAGGGACGTCACAGAGCTGAACGTGTGCAGATCGCGGAGGTGCCGTGCGTTTGGTGCTTGATTGGTTGGATCGCGAAAATGTTCGACTACATCAACCGCGTTACTAAACACTTCCGCCTTCGGTGTACGACGGTACGTGGACACACTCTCCCGGCTTGTTGCTATGCTTCTCCTAGATAGATCTTGCGTGATTGTAGGAAAATTTTGAAATACTACGTTCCCCAACAGTGGCATCATGAGCCAGGTCTATGCGTAGATGATATGCACGAGTAGAACACAATGAGTTGTGGGCGATAATAGTCATACTGCTTACCATAATGTCATACTATGATTCGGCGTTATTGTGAGATGAAGCGGCCCGGACCGACATTACGCGTACGCTTATGCGAGACTGGTTTGACCGTTACGAGCACTCATTGCTTAAAGGTGACCGGCGGGTGTCTGTCTCTCTCACTTTAGTTGAATCGAGTGTGACTACGCCCTTTCCTTGTGAAGGTTAAAACATCACACTTGACGAAAAATCATTGAGGTTTTGTTGCGTAGGTAAGAACGGTTCTTGCTAAGCCTGTAGCAGCTGATGTCTACTACGCAACCATCTTCTTGTAGACGTTGTTGGGCCCCCAAGTACATAGGTTTGTAGGACAGTAGCAAATTTCCCTCAAGTGGATATGCTAAGGTTTATCAATCCGTGGGAGGCGTAGGATGAAGATGGTCTCTCTCAAGCAACCCTGCAACCAAATAACAATGAGTCTCTTGTGTCCCCAACACACCCAATACAATTGTAAATTGAATAGGTGCACTAGTTCGGCGAAGAGATGGTGATACAAGTGCAATATTGATGGTAGATATTGGTTTTTGTAATATGGAAATATAAAAACAGCAAGGTAGCAAGTGGTAAACGTGAGCATAAACGGTGTTGCAATGATAGTAGAGAAGGCCTAGGGTTCATACATTCACTAGTGCAAGTTCTCTCAACAAGGATAACATAATTGGATCATATTACTAGCCCTCAACATGCAACAAAGAGTCACTCCAAAGTCACTAATAGCAGAGAACAGACGAAGAGATTATGGTAGGGTACGAAACCACCTCAAAGCTATTCTTTCTGATCGATCTATTCAAGAGTCCGTAGTAACATTCAGTCTATCATAGAGTTCGTACTAGAATAACACCATAAGACACAAATCAATCAAAACCCTAATGTCACCTAGATACTCCATTGTCACCTCAAGTATCCGTGGGCATGATTATACGATATGCATCACACAATCTTAGAAACATCTATTCAACCAACACATAGAACTTCAAAGAGTGCCCCAAAGTTTCTACCGGAAAGTCAAGACGAAAACGTGTGCCAACCCCTATGCATAGGTTCCCAAGGTCACGAACCCGCAAGTTGATCACCAAAACATACATCAAATAGATCACATGATATCCCATTGTCACCACAGATAAACACGTGCAAGACATACATCAAGTGTTCTCAAAACCTTAGAGACTCAATCCGATAAGATAAATTCAAAGGGAAAACTCAATCCATTACAAGAGAGTAGAGGGGGAGAAGAAGATCCAACTAGAATAGCAAAGCTCACGACACATCAAGATCGTGCCATCTCAAGAACACGAGAGAGAGAGAGAGAGAGAGAGAGAGAGAGAGAGAGAGAGAGAGAGAGAGAGAGAGAGAGAGATCAAACACATAGCTACTGGTACATACCCTCATTCCCGAGGGTGGACTACTCCCTCCTCGTCATAGAGAGCGCCGGGATGATGAAGATAGCCACCGGAGAGGGATTCCCCCCTCCGGCAGGGTGCCAGAACGGGTCTAGATTGGTTTTCGATGGCTACAGAGGCTTTCGGCGGCGGAACTCCAGATCTATGTTAATTTGTGAAGGTTTCAGTATTTATAGGAATTTTTGGAGTCGGGGCCAAGTAAAGGGGAGCTGCGGGCTGTCCTCGAGATAGGAGGGCCCAACCACCTTCCCAGGGTGCGCCCTCCACCCTCGAGGACAGCCCGTGGCTCTCCTGGCCCACCTCTTTTGTTTCGGGGGCTTCTTTTGGTCCAGAAAAAATCATAAAAAATTGGCTCGTCAATTAGACTCCGTTTGATATTCCTTTTCCGCGAAAAAAACAAGGAAAAAACAGAAACTGGCACTGGGCTCTGGGTTAATAGGTTAGTCCCAAAAATCATATAAAGGTGTATAATAAAGCCCCTAAGACATCCTAGAAGGATAATATAATAGCATGGAACAATAAAAAATTATAGATATGTTGGAGATGTATCAGCATCCCCAAGCTTAATTCCTGCTCGTCCTCGAGTAGGTAAATGATAAAGAAAGAATTTTTGATGTGGAATGCTAACCAATATAGTATTTCAATGTAATTCTCTTAATTGTGGCATGAATGTTCAGATCTGAAAGATTCAAGATAAAAGTCTATATTGACATAAGAAATAATAATACTTCAAGCATACTAACAAAGCAATCATGTCTTCGCAAAATACTATGCCTAAAGAAAGTTATCCCTACAAAATCATATAGTCTGGCTATGCTCCCTCTTCATCACACAAAATATTCATATCATGCACAACCCCGATTTTAGCCAAGCACTTGTTTTCATACTCTATCTTTTCAAACCATTCAACTTTCACGCAATACATGAGCGTGAGCCATGGATATAGCACTATGGGTGGAATAGAGGTGGTTGTGGAGAAGACAAAAAGGAGGGAGATAGTCTCATATCGACTAGGCGTATCAACGGGCTATGGAGATGCCCATCAATAGATATCAATGTGAGTGAGTAGGGATTGCCAAGCAACGGATGCACTAGAGATAAATATGTATGAAAGCTCAACAGAAGAAACTAGTGGGTGTGCATCCAACTTGCTTGCTCACGAAGACCTAGGGCATTTGAGGAAGCCAAGTTCTATAATGAAAATTCCCACTAGTATATGAAAGTGACTAAACATGAGACTCTCTATCATGAAGAACATGGTGCTACTTTGAAGCACAAGTGTGGAAAAGGATAGTAGCATTGTCCCTTCTCTCTTTTCTCTCTTTTTTTTGGAGGGGCTTCTCTCTCTCTTTTTAGCCCCTCTCTATTTTTTTGGGCCATATTTTTTTTGTTTGGCCTTTATCTTTTTTTTATCTTTTTTGTTTCCTCACACGAGACAATGCTCTAATAATGATGATCATCACACTTTTATTGATTTACAACTCGATACTAGAACAAAGTATGACTCTATATGAATGCCTCCGGTGGTGTACGGGGATGTGCAATGTATCAAGAGTGACATGTATGAAGAATTATGCATGGTGGCCTAGCCACAAATACGATGTCAACTACATGATCATGCATGGCAATATGACAATATGAAGTGTGTCATATGAACGGAACAGTGGAAAGTTGGATGGCAATATATTTCGGAATGGCTATTTAAATGCCATGATAGGTAGATATGGTGGCTGTTTTGAGGAATAATATGGTGGTTATTTTGAGGAAGGATATATAGTGGGTGTATGGTACTGGCGAAAGTTGCGCGGTACAAGAGAGGCTAGCAATGGTGGAAGGGTGAGAGTGCGTATAATCCATGGACTCAACATTAATCATAAGAACTCATATACTTATTGCAAAAATCCACAATTCATCAAAACAAAGCAATCAACGCATGCTCCTAGGGGGGAGGTGTAATGCCCAATATGGGACTATACCTCCTACGTGTCGAGGCATGACTTAAAGGTATAAGCCCATACTAGAATGATCTCAAGTATGGTATCTTTGCACGACTCATGTTAAATGGGGATGAAATTGCAAAAGGATAGTTGGCTTACACTCGCCACGTCACACAATACATTACATAAGCAAATCATCATCCAATTAACACCACAGTCCGACTACGGACGAAGATCCAAGTGAAAGATACCAAATAAATAAAGCCACAAGGTCCGAATCGCCCCTAGTAGAAGCCACTACTGATCATCGGGGTAGTGCACATACTATCGACTACCCTCTTCATCGAACTCCCAGTACAGCTCTGTGCCGTCACCTGTGTAGTCCACCATAGTACCTGCATCTGGTGTTATGTAGAATCTGTGAGCCACGGAGGACTCAGCAATCACGTTCCCGGGTAGCAAAACTATCTAAGCCTTGGGTGTGGAACAAGGCTGAAGAAATAAAGGTTGCAGCTGCACTAGAACTAGCTAACGTGTTTAGAGCGAGAAGAGAAGTGCCACGAGCGTCAGAGTGATCACGAAGTGATCCTATCTAAGCACGTCAATTATAACCCCATCGTGTTCACTTTCCGAACCCCTTACGGAAAATGACCGTCACGGTTACTCACGCTGGTAGTGTGTTCTGAACATGGTGTCAAGTTTTCTACAACCGGATATTAACAAATTCCCATATGCCACATAACCGCGGGCACGGCTTTCGAAAGTTCAAAACCCTGCAGGAGTGTCCCAACTTAGCCCATCACAAGCTCACGATCTGCGGAGTCGCAACTCCAAGGTGGGAAGGCCCGAGTATTCTCGGAATCCCGTGCTCAAGATATTCCAACTAAGGTAAAACTAATCCAGCAAGACCTCCCGGCGTGCCGACACCCTGACAGTAGCCGCGCGTATCTAGTCTCAGGCCACGACTGGATGAGACAGCCTACAGGAAAATACCAAATACCTCGGATTTCCCCAAGGCGGGCTTGCAGTCTGCTCGGTTGGACCAACACTCATGTGGAGCACCGGCCCGGGGGTTGTTAATTAAGATCACGGGATAGCTAGTCCCTATGCAAATTTTAGTTATTAGGCAAATGGAGTACCAATGTTGGGCCTTGCTGGAAAAGCTTTAGCGCTAAGCGGGTTATCGAGGGGGTCCCATAACCCCAACCGTGTTAGGAACGCATAAAAGGAACATAACACCGGTTTATACGGTTCCTAGGGCGGCATGAGTGGAACAAAACACCAAGCAAGAGGCTTAGCCTTCCACCCATTACCAATATATAGATGATTTAGTTTAAGAGTTTATATAGTGTGATATCCCAACAATAACTTCAACATGAAGCAAGAATCTTCAACTCTTCTCCTGCAACTAGCAATGCTATAAGAGGGGCTGAGCGAAGCTTACGTAGCCAAACAAAGGTTTGCTAGGTTGGGTGGTTAGACAGGTTCATGGTTACAATAGGAGGTTAACAAACAAACATGGGCATCGAGGCAATGAACTAAAGAGAGAGACATCTAGCAATAGGCAAAGATAGTAATGATATCTGGGACAGGTCATCTTGCCTGTCGATTTGTCGATGGGATCGTAAGACGGCTCTCGTACTCAACCTCGGTAGTAACCTCGTTCTCGTTCTCGGTCTCGGCTCCCGGCTCTACTCAACACAAGAACACAACGTGGCACGAGAATCAAACAAGGTGCAATACACAATCAACATGATGCAAGTATGATGCATTTATGATGCAATACATGTCAAGGGAGGAAGCACACAAGAACAACACAAGACAACAAGTTTAAGTGAGGCCGGAATCCACGTATAGCAAATCCGGTAAGTCCTCATATGCATATTATGAAATTGGTCCAGATCTGAACAATCCTTAAGTTAAAGTTGTTAAACAGCAAGTTAACATGCACCATCATGATCTACACGAAATTCTAGTTAAGTTTCATATAAAGTACGGGCTAGAAGATATGAGCAAAACAAGACAAGCATGGCAATGGTACAAGATGCACCCAAACATCAAGCAAACATACTCCAAACATGTTAACAACATGATATTGTGATTCTGCATGCAAAATCACACAAGTTTCATATAGGGCACGCTCAAAACGGAGCAACGGTTCAACACATACACACGAAACAAGATACAATGCAAAGCTGAAATTAACAGCCACATATCAACTTTGGAGCAAGATACTGATACGTCCAAAATGCATCACTATCTTATATCGTAATTCATCCTTATTCATTGATATATTTCACATTACGATGATGTTCTTATGTTGTTTTGGCCTATTTTACACAGTTTGCAACTTTCCGGTGCCGAAGCAGCAGACGCAGGATTCAGCGGTAAAAAGTGGACGCTAAGTTGCTGAAGAAGAATACCTCCAAATTACCTGAAAATCGACGGAGGGTATTTTCCAGACGGATCACGAAGGCACGCAAAAGAGCAACTAGAGGGGGGCCACAGGGCGCCCAGGCGGCCACCTGGCGCGGGCCCATCCCTGGCCGCGCCGGGGGGGGGGGCGCCTGGAGCCCCTGGCACACCTCCGGCTGCCCCCTTTTGCCTATATACTCCTCGTCATCTGAAAACCCTAAAAAGAGGAGTTTTGACGGAGTTCCGCCACCGCTCCGTGGCGGAAACCTACAGAGAAGAAAAAGCCTTCTCCAGCGGGCAGATTCCGCCGGGGAGATCACCTCCCGGAAGGGGAGATCATCGCCATCGTCATCACCATCATCACGGGCATCATCGAGATCATCATCAACATCATCCCCAACATCAGCACCATCTCCATCATCATCCAAATCTCATCTCACCATTGCAACTTGTGTTTTAACCCGTACTATCTATCCTCTCTACTCCATCGGTGTTGATTACTACCTTGTGGTGAATGCTATTGAGTTTTGTTGGAGAAATATCATTATGTCCAGATTGTTTATCACCCATCCATCTCCACTGATCATGATCTCTTTTATGTCTTGTGAGTATTTACTTTAGTTCTTGAGGACATGGGAAAAGTCTTGTTGTTAGTAGTCATATGATGTTGAAGTAATATGTGTTGTTTGATACTTAAGTTGCGTTGTTATTTTACTAGTGGTGTTGTGTGAGTCGAACACTCAACACTTCGCCTTGTTAAGGACCTAGGGGAATACATTGTGTACAAGGATTGCTTACGGTGGGTTGCCGGAGTGACAAAAACCTGAACCCTAGTACGCACGCTTTTGCACAAGGGAACACTGGATCATCGATCGTATTGCTATGGTTAGGCTTTTGCCTTAAATACTATCTTGTATTTGCGGATGCTTGCAAGGTGTTTAATCATAAGAGTGCACTCATCTTAGTCTAGAGAGTGTACTAGCATAGATCCACCCACTCAACACTTATCAACACATCACATAGTACCGATACGGAATATGGTGAAAGCACATGACTACCTCTCCCGTGTGTCCTCAAGAACAATTTATCCTGTATAAGTTCAGTTGCTAGGCCTCTCCTTTGCTCAGAAAGGATTGGGCCACTTGTTACTCTTCAGTGCCTTTTACTTTGCTCGCTTTTACTTTCCTGTTGCTTATATCAAGAAAACCCCTAAAAAGTTATCTTTTAGTGCTTGCAGTAATTCCTTGCTCAGAATCGCTTATCAATACCTTCTGTTCCTCATTGGGTTCGACACTCTTACTTATCGAAAACGCTGCAATAGATCCCTTACGGTTGTAGGTCATCAAGTACCGTTTTCTGGCGCCGTTGCTGGGGAGTGTAGCGCTATTGGTAAGTTAAGCTGGTAAGGAAGTTTTTATATTTCTATTTTTATTTTGTCGTTGCTGCTCTTTGTCCTTATGGACAACCTTGCTATTGGATCGTTGCTTGTGGGAAGACGCCCCACACCTGTGGCGGTTGCTCCTCCCCCTACTGAAATTGTGCCCTATAAAATACCAGGTGGTATTATCGATTATGTTTTGGCTAATCGTTATGCAGGAGACACACATCCCGGTGAACACTTGCTATATCTGTCACAACTATGTTCATTATTTAAGCTTGCAGGTGTATCAATGGAGTTTGTCATGAGGAAATTGTTCTCCGTATCGCTTACAGATAAAGCTTCAGATTGGTATAAGCTTCTCGATAACTCACACTTGCTTGATTGGCAAGAGCTTACGTCTCTCTTTTATACCAAGTTTTATCCTCTTCATGAAATTCATCGACACAGGAACCATATCTATAACTTTAGGTCTCGTGACGGAGAAAGCATTGCTCAAGCTTGGGGGAGATTGAAGTCCCTAATGCTCAAATGTCCTATTCATGAGCTCCCCAAGGAAATTATACTTACAAATTTTTATGCCAGGCTTTCTCGTCAGGATAAGGAGATGCTGGATGCCTCCTCTAGTGGGGTATTTCAGACGAAGAGTATTAAAGAAAGGTGGGATCTCATTGAAAGGATCCAGAGGAATACCGAAGATTGGGAAATCGATAAAGGTATTGAATCCGCTATAAATTATGAGCATGATTATATTGAGAGCTATGTGAAAACTGATTACTTCAATACTTTTTGCTCTAAGATTGGTCTTGATTCCCATCTAATGATTGATTTTTGTAAGGATTTTGCCTCTCACGTTGATTCTTTTAAAAAGAAGAGAGACCAGCATCATGAACCTTTCAAAGAGCTACCTGTTGATATTCATGTTGCTGACCCTATTTTGCCTGCAGTTATATATGAAAAGCCTCCTTTTCCCGCAAGGATAAGGGAGCACTCTCTTGTGACAGGCGTAATAAATAAAAGTGAGAGAAGAATTGATGAGCCTGAGGACGAGATCAAGGTCGATCCTAAAGTTGCATTGGTTAAAGACCTTGTTACTAATGATGTTTTGGATTCCAATGTAAATTTTTGTGCTGTTTCCACTATCCTTGTCACAGCCAAGAATAAAGGCCCAATTTCAGGTACTCTAGTAATATCTGTTAAAATAGGAGATCACAATTATTATGGGCTATGCGATTTGGGATCGAGTGCTAGTGCTATCCCCTATTCACTTTATGAAGAGATCATCGGTGAGATTTCCCCTTGTGAACTTGAAGGAGTTGATGTTACCATTCATCTTGCAAACAGAACAACTATCTCTCCTATCGGAATTGTGAGAGACGTTGAAGTCCTATGTGGAAAGGTAAAATACCCTACCGACTTTCTAGTACTTGGTTCAGAGAGGGACAATTTTTGTCCTATTATTTTTGGTAGACCTTTTCTTAGAACTTGTGGAGCTATAATAGATTGCAAGAAAGGTAAAGTTTCTGTTGAATTCAATGGTGAGCCATATGAATTTAATTTTTCTAAGTTCTCTAAGCAGCCTCGTGGTACTGATTTACCTAGTGATGATAAAATTATTGAAAGTATTGCTTCTATTGCTATTCCCCCTAATGATCCCTTGCAGCAATACATGGAGGACCACGAGAATGATTTGCATATGCAGGAAAGAAATGAACTGGATGAAATATTCTTGAGACAACCTGCTATCCTGAAGCACAACCTTCCGGTTGAACCTTTGGGAATTTTATCAAAACCAAAAGAAGACCCGGTGTTCGATCTTAAACCTCTTCCCGATACGCTCAAGTATGCTTATTTAGATGAAAAGAAAGTATATCCTGTTATTATCAACTCTAACCTTTCAGGATATGAAGAAGAGCGACTATTGGAAGTACTTCGTAAACACCGAGGTGCAATTGGCTATACCCTTGACGACCTTAAAGGGATTAGTCCATCTATCTGTCAACATACTATCAACCTTGAGCCTGATGCTAAACCAGTTGTTGATCATCAACGACGGTTGAACCCGAAGATGATGGATGTTGTAAGAACTGAGATTCTCAAGCTTCTAGCCGTAGGTATTATATACCCTATAGCTGATAGTAAGTGGGTAAGCCCGGTACATTTTGTTCCTAAGAAAGGAGGTACAACTGTGGTTCCTAATGATAAGAATGAACTAATACCTCAGAGAATTATTATTGGATATAGAATGTGTATTGATTACAGGAAGCTGAACAAGGCAACTAGGAAGGATCACTACCCGTTGCCGTTCATCGACCCAATGCTTGAAAGGTTATCCAAAAATACCCTCTTTTTTTACCTCGATGGTTATTCTGGCTTCTCTCAAATTCATGTTAACACTGCTGATCAAGAGAAGACCACTTTTACATGTCCCTTTGGTACTTATGCTTACAGGCGTATGCCTTTTGGTTTATGTAATGCCCCTGCTACTTTTCAAAGGTGTATGTCTGCTATCTTTCATGGTTTCTGTGAGGAGATTGTGGAAGTCTTCATGGACGATTTCTCCGTCTATGGAACTTCCTTTGACCATTGTCTCCACAACCTTAATAAAGTTTTGCATAGATGTGAGGAGACAAATCTGGTACTCAACTGGGAGAAGTGCCACTTCATGGTTAACGAAGGAATTGTTCTTGGTCACAAGATTTCCGAAAGGGGAATTGAGGTGGACAAAGCCAAGATCGAAGCAATTGAGAGGATGCCCTATCCAAGGGACATCAAAGGTATCCGCAGTTTTCTTGGTCATGCTGGTTTCTATAGAAGATTTATTAAAAACTTTTCTAAGACTTCGAGGCCCCTCACTAATCTTCTCCAGAAGGACGTTCCTTTTGTATTTGATGAAGATTGTAAGGAAGCTTTTGAAGTTCTTAAGAAAGGTTTAATAACCGCTCCTATAGTACAACCACCTGACTGGAATTTACCTTTTGAGATTATGTGTGATGCTAGTGATTTTGCTGTTGGAGTTGTTTTAGGACAAAGAGTTGATAAGAAATTGAATGTTATACATTATGCTAGTAAAACCCTTGATAGTGCTCAAAAGAATTATGCTACTACTGAGAAAGAATTCTTAGCTGTAGTGTTTGCTTGTGATAAGTTTAGGCAGTATATTGTTGATTCCAAAGTTCTTATTCATACTGACCATGCTGCCATGAAGTACCTTATGACAAAGAAGGATGCCAAGCCAAGGCTTATCAGATGGGTACTCCTTCTTCAAGAATTTGATTTGTAGATTGTTGATAGGAAAGGAGAAGGCAATCCTGTGGCGACAATCTTTCAAGGATGGAAGATATACCGCATGATCCCATCCCAGTCAACGACAGTTTTCCAGACGAGCAACTTGCCTTTGTAAAAGTACAGTCTCTTTCCGATCCTTGGTTTGCAGATTATGCTAATTTTATCATTGCGAAGTATTTGCCTCCAGGTTTAACATTTCAGCAAAGGAAGAAGTTCTTTCATGATTTGAGGCACTACTTTTGGGATGACCCACATCTTTTCAAAGAAGGTCCCGACGGGATCGTGAGAAGATGCATACCGGAACATGAGCAGAAGGACATTCTCAGACAATGTCATGATAGTCCCTATGGAGGACATCATGACGGTGAGAGGACTTCACATAAGGTTCTTCAATCAGGTTTTTATTGGCCTACTCTCTTTAAGGATGCTAGAAATTATGTTTTAGCCTGTGATAAATGTCAGAGAGTTGGTAACATTAGTAGAAGGAATGAGATGCCTATGAATTACTCACTAGTGATTGAACCCTTTGATTGCTGGGGTTTTGATTTTATGGGTCCTTTTCCTTCTTCGCACAAGTAGACTCACATTTTAGTAGCTGTTGATTATGTGACCAAGTGGGTTGAAGCAATCCCCACTGAAAGTGCTGATCACAAGACATCTTTGAAAATGCTTAAAGATGTGATTTTTCCTAGGTTCGGTGTACCTAGGTATCTCATGACTGATGGAGGATCACACTTCACGCATGGAGCTTTTAGAAAAGCTTTAGCCAAGTACGATGTCAATCATAGAATTGCTTCACCGTACCATCCTCAGACTAGTGGGCAAGTTGAGCTCACCAATAGAGAGATCAAGTTGATCTTACAGAAGACAGTAAACATAAATAGAAAGGACTAGTCAAATAAGTTAGGAGATGCTTTGTGGGCGTATAGAACTGCTTACAAAAACCCCATGGGCATGTCCCCCTATAAGATGGTGTATGGCAAGGCTTGCCATTTGCCATTAGAATTAGAGCACAAAGCTTTCTGGGCTGTTAGAGAGCTTAATGCTGACCCAAAGTTAGCTGGTGAGAAGCGTCTCATGAACTTGACTTCTCTAGATGAGTGGAGAAGTGAATCTTACGAGAGCGCTAAAATGTTCAAGGAAAAGGTAAAGAAGTGGCATGATAGGAGGATTCTGAAACGTGAATTTAATGTTGGTGATAAAGTTTTGTTGTTTAGATCCCATTTCAGGTTTTCTCCAGGCAAACTACTTTCCAGGTGGGAAGGGCCATTTCATATTGAAGAAGTCTATCGGTCTGGTGCAATCAAGATTAACAATTTTGAAGGCACCAAACCTCAAGTTGTGAATGGGCAAAGACTTAAGCATTACATAGCAGGAGACCCTGTCAATGTTGATGTGAATATGATATACACAACAACTCACGAAGAACATGTTGCAGCCCTATTTCAGACACCAGCAGAAGCAGAATAAGAAAAGGTATGTATTACGGTAAGGAAACTTTCGCGAACCGCCATAAAAGTTCCATATTATGAGTTTTTGCAAAATTAGTAAAATTCTAAGCCTGAGTGGAGCCGGAGACAAGCTCCAGGGGGCCCAGGCGCCCCCCTGGCGCGCCCTACCTCCTGGCCGCGCCGGGAGGCCGCCTGGGCACCCAGGAGTCCGTCTCCGACCACGCTTTAGCCTGTTACCTTCCTTTCTGTGCAGAAATTTTTGCTATATATTTGCCCGAATTGTTCCGGCAACGTATCTCGCGATTTCGTGTGTTTTCTTTTCGATCTGTTTCTGCCAGGGAATCTTTCAGCTGGACCTAGGTGCCATGGCTTCTCCAAGTTCCCCCAAGGACAAGTTCGTCGTCAACGTCATCAACCCTTACCTCGCTGAGGCGAAGAAGCACCCTCAGGTTGTTCGGATGGAGGACGGTGTCCTCCATCAAGAAGATTTGAAGGGACCTATCAAGGAGGGAAGCATCCAGGCCAGGCTAGAAGAAGTGGAGCAAGAAGTCTTCAAGTACAAGAAGATGATCGAGCGTGGTGTTGAAGCTAACTTTGACATCATCAACGAGCTGAAGACCTACTTCCTGATGGAGATGAAGGAGATGTGGAAAAGCATCACCGCATCTGAAGAAAGAATTGAAGAGCTCCAAGGGCAAATTTATGATCTACATCACCAGAACTGTGAGTATGAACTAAGGTTTATGCGCATGGATATGGGTGCTGCATGCAGGATTCAGGAGACAAACTTCTCATATGCGACTGGAGAACCCCTTCCATGGAAGCGCTTCGCCGAGGACTACGTGATCAACGTCAACAAGAATGAGGAGTGAAATCTCCTTGGGTAATGGCATCCCCTTGGCTTGTTCCAAGCTTGGGGGAGTGCCCAGTATCTTTATCTTTATCTTTTGTCTTTTAGAGTCAAGTAGAGTCGTATCATGTCTAGGGAGGTTATTATATGAAATAGGTGTGCGCATTGAGGTCTATCACTCCTTCTGTGGAGAGAATGTATCCGTGAGTGTGGAGTCGTCTATGATGGAATAATAATGAGAAATCTATTGGTTCCTTTACTGCACTCGGTATTCTCTTTACGCAATCGACCTTATATGATGATTCTTATAGGGAGTATTAACCTTATATCAGGTATGGCTTTGAAAACTTTATTTAATCTTGGCAAACATAGCTTTGGTCATAACAACAAGCATGATTTTCTTAAAGTATCGACATAGCCAAAACCTTTATGTTATTATGCTTGAAGTGTTATGCTGACAAGGAAGACAACTTGATGTGTTATGCTTATTTTAATGTTTATGCTTTATATTGCTTTGCATCTTAGTCATCATCAATTGTGTGTTCTCTCAAAGCCTTTGCTAGCCTAACTCTGTACTAAGCGGAATTCTGCTTGTGCATCCATACCCTTAAACCAATACCTTCCATATGAGTCCACCATACCTTCCTATTCGTGGTATTCCACTACCACCTCCTAAAGTATAGAATTTATGTGTTATCCTTAAATGTTCAAAATCTTCTATTTTGTGCCCCTGTTTTAGCTCATGAGGAAGTAATAGTTAATTCATGATCTTTTTAAGTTGGACAAGTTTTACCCCGGGATTGCATGTCTAATCTGCAAACCCCTAATACGAGAAGGAACTGGCATGAGTGCGCCCGGCTCATAAAATATAATACAACAAACAAACCCTCCTTCACGCTTTGTTCATGAGAAATCATAAAACATTGGCAGCGATAAACAAAGGAGATTAAGGGGATGTGATCATCCCCGTGCGGGAGCCGTTCCTCGAAACTTGTCCAGCTCGAGAAGTAATTGAGTTATCTATTAGCATTCATTGACAAATCATGCACCTCTCAAAACTTGTTTTCATTCTGTTTGATTTAAGGATAGCACATGAGTTTTCCCTACTTCCCTAGAGCAGGGCCTATCTCTTAGTTTTTAGGATGAGTCAGTTATTCCTACTTCCTTCTACTCTTAAAGAGAGCAGACATTTGATGTTGACGAGGATTCATTCATATAAAGTTGCATTAAGATTAGTCATATCATATCCTTGTTGACATTATCATTTGATAAGTAAGTTGTTTGTCAAGCCCAGCTTAAGCAAACATCTTCCTTCGTGTTAACACTTTCACTTCTTGCCCAATAACATGTTCTTTCAAAAGCTTCAATTAATCTCATCAAAACATAAAGAGAAAGAGCAAAAGAAAAAGCTATTAGTTGTTCCTTGACCAAAGGACATGTTTGCCATGATTTGATGAGTTTCCTTAGCCCTACTTTCGAATATAAGTGTTACCACTCTTTTATAAGGGCCTTATGAGTTGAAGATTGCTGTTGAGGATATTTGAGTTGGTGAAAAAACTGTGATGCTTCTTGTCCGTATTCTATTTATCGACACTTCACTCTCTGAACTTGTGGACAGGTTTACCGAGCTCAGTATTCGCTTGGGGACAAGCGAGGTCTAAGCTTGGGGGTGTTGATACGTCCAAAATGCATCACTATTTTATATCGTAATTCATCCTTATTCATTGATATATTTCACATTACGATGATGTTCTTATGTTGTTTTGGCCTATTTTACACAGTTTGCAACTTTCCGGTGCCGAAGCAGCAGACGCAGGATTCAGCGGTAGAAATTGGACGCTAAGTTGCTGAAGAAGAATACCTCCAAATTACCTGAAAATCGACGGAGGGTATTTTCCAGACGGATCACGAAGGCACGCAAAAGAGCAACCAGAGGGGTGGCACAGGGCGCCCAGGCGGCCACCTGGCGCGGGCCCCTCCCTGGCCGCGCCGGGGGGGGCGCCAGGAGCCCCTGGCCCACCTCCGGCTGCCCCCTTTTGCCTATATACTCCTCGTCATCCGAAAACCCTAAAAAAGGAGTTTTGACGGAGTTCCGCCGCCGCTCCGTGGCGGAAACCTACAGAGAAGAAAAAGCCATCTCCGGCGGGCGGATTCCGCCGGGGAGATCACCTCCCGGAAGGGGAGATCATCGCCATCATCATCACCATCGTCACGGGCATCATCGAGATCATCATCAACATCATCCCCAACATCAGCACCATCTCCATCATCATCCAAATCTCATCTCACCATTGCAACTTGTGTTGTAACCCGTACTATCTATCCTCTCTACTCCATCGGTGTTGATTACTACCTTGTGGTGAATGCTATTGAGTTTTGTTGGAGAAATATCATTATGTCCATATTGTTTATCACCCATCCATCTCCACTGATCATGATCTCTTTTATGTCTTGTGAGTAGTTACTTTAGTTCTTGAGGACATGGGAAAAGTCTTGTTGTTAGTAGTCATATGATGTTGAAGTAATATGTGTTGTTTGATACTTAAGTTGCGTTGTTATTTTACTAGTGGTGTTGTGTGAGTCGAACACTCAACACATCGCCTTGTTAAGGACCTAGGGGAATACATTGTGTACAAGGATTGCTTACGGTGGGTTGCCGGAGTGACAGAAACCTGAACCCCAGTTCGCATGCTTTTGCACAAGGGAACACTGGATCATCGATCGTATTGCTATGGTTAGGCTTTTGCCTTAAATACTATCTTGTATTTGCGGATGCTTGCAAGGTGTTTAATCATAAGAGTGCACTCATCTTAGTCTAGAGAGTGTACTAGCATAGATCCACCCACTCAACACTTATCAACACATCACATAGTACCGATACGGAATATGGTGAAAGCACATGACTACCTCTCCCGTGTGTCCTCAAGAACACTTTAGCCTGTATAAGTTCAGTTCCTAGGCCTCTCCTTTGCTCAGAAAGGATTGGGCCACTTGTTACTCTTCAGTGCCTTTTACTTTGCTCGCTTTTACTTTCCTATTGCTTATATCAAGAAAACCCCTAAAAAGTTATCTTTCAGTGCTTGCAGTAATTCCTTGCTCAGAATCGCTTATCAATACCTTCTGCTCCTCGTTGGGTTCGACACTCTTACTTATCGAAAACGCTGCAATAGATCCCTTACGGTTGTGGGTCATCAGATACATATACTCTACAGCACCCAAACATGATGACAATAAGCATGGACATGAAGTAGACATATCCTAAAGCAAACAACTCCATTGGAGCAACTCCATAGGAGGCATGGATCAGTAACAACAAGCTACGCCAAATTAATCATGCTGTTAAAAACCTGACAGTTATATTTTATAGCAACTTGGGAGAAAGAATTAAATAAGCTACAGCAAGCCATATGAGCAAGTGAGGGCATGGATGGATACACAATAACATGGACAAGAAGGAATGATCATTGGCCACTCCAAAACTAGCATGGATTTACCTAGGGCATCAAGCAAACATAGCATCAGGATATGACAGATTCCAGACTTAGCAGAAATTTCACTAAGTATAAAACAGTTATGTTGGCATGTTATGTTTACAAGCATGTTTAAGTCACATCAAGTCATTTCATGGAAAATGGTTTGCACCACAGCAAAGACCTATGATGGAGATTCTAAAACATATTGACATGTGACATAGGGACAAACACATCAATAGCAACGAGCTCTTCAAATCAGCATCTCATAACATGTTTCATAACTTAACAGCCACATGCACTTTTGCAACCAAGTTTAACATGGCAATATGAAACCTAACATGAATGCTACAGCAACCATCATGGAGCATCTCACAACGAGCATTTTGACATATCATTTGCTTCATTTGGATAAACATGCCCCAAGTTATCACATCTCAAACATGGCATGAAAATAACAAGTTGCAGTAGTTTATAACAAGTAGCACTCTTGCAACAGAGATTAGGACATCTAGATGATCTCAAACAAGCATGCCACAATGGAACAAAATGTAGAGCACATCACCACGATCATTTTGATATATCATATGCACAATTTGGACTTACACACAAAAAGATACAGCTACATGAACATGCAACAAAATATAAAAACCTTGGACTTAGCAAAAAAAACAACCCCAAAAAGGGGGGGTCGGCGGACATGTCCGGGCTGACGTGGACTTTGTTCGGACCAAGCGGATCGGGCGCAGGGAGCGGATCGGGTCGGGACGACGGGACCCGGACCCGCTAGGGTTCGTCGGTGGCTGGATCGGGCGCGCCCGACGGGAGCTCGGTGGCGGCGGCCCTTGGCGCCGGCGGCGAGGGAGCTGCGCGGCGGCGGTGCGAGGCCGGCCGGCGGCGCGGTGGCGGAGAAGCGGTGGCGTCGGGGGCCGCGGGGAGGCGCTTTGGAGCCCGGCGGCGAGGAGCTCAGGACGGCGGCGGTCGTGTTTCGGCGTCGGGGTAGATCGGCGGCGGAGGAACTGCTGCGGAGGCGCGGCGGTAGCGTTGCCGCCAGAGGCGGCGGGTAGAAGCGCGGGGAGGCGGAGAGGCGCCCGACCGGATGCGGGCCGCTGATGGGCCTCTAACCCCTCGTTGGTTACCCCAAGTGGAAGGTGTGAGATGCAGTGTTGTGGAAGTTTTTCCCTTAGCAAAGATGCCAAGGATCGAATCCCCAGAGACTCCTAGGTTCAACAAGTAGGTGTCAACTGCTAACGGCGCCAGATATTAGCAATCAACGTGGACCTGCACACAGATACAAATAACTTTGCTCCCAACGAGTACAGAGAGGTTGTCAATCCCTCCGGCCTTGTAGTTCACAAAGGATTAAAAGCAGATGATAGTAGTGATAGATAATGTTTGCAATAGTAAATAATAGCGAAAAGTAAATAGCGGATGTGATCAATGATGGTAATATGGACCGGAGTCTCATGATGTTCACTAGTGATGTCTCTCTCCCAAAAGACGATAAAACAGCTATGTGAGGTAAACAAATTACAGCTGGGCAATTGACAGGACCACGAACGCAAACCAATGCTGACTACATTGCAAGAAAGGTTGAGGTTCAAAGCATGGGCGGTACGCCAAAGTAAGTAGACCGAAATCCATCAATATCTACTACTAATCATCCACCTTGAGATATCTATCCAGAACATCTCGCTGGTATTAAGTTGCGAGCCCCACCCATAGTGTAAACTCAAAGCTACAGACAACTGCATTAAAAGAACTTTGCGTAAAGTAAACAATCCTTGCACCCGCGGGCACAAGCACCGTTGTTTTCCCCCTTGTGGCAACAACACATCCCCTGGACTCATGTTTCTGTCACTCAAACTAGTCATCGAGGGGCATGAACCCACAATCAAGTATAACGTTCCCTCTTGGAGTCACTACCTACTACTTGGCCAAAGCAATAAATAACAACGGAGAACATGCAAGAATTACTTATGAACATAAATATTAGAGAGGTGAATCAAATATATTACTCAAGAACAATCTGAACATAATCTCATAATCCATCGGATCGCAGCAAACTCAACATAGCAACAGCATAAGGATTACATATCTGCCTCGATCATGTAGGGCAGCTCACGAGGACTAATTAGTGAAGCACAAGAACGGGAGGAGAACATCACATAGCTACTGGTGATGGACTCATGGTCTAAGGGAGACTACTCACGACTCATCCGGGAGGCGTCCATGGTGGTGGAGAAGCTCCCAGTGGTGATCCTCCCCTCCGGCAGGGTGCCGGGAAGGGTTCTCCTGGTGCTCCTGATCTTGGAAGCGGCGGCGGCGGCGGAACACAGATGGGATCGTGAAAAGAGTTCTTGTTCTGAGGGTTTCGGAGGACGCTTTAAATATATGCCAAAGGGGGGCATTGGGGAAGCTTCGGGGGGCCCAGGCGCCCCCCGGCGCGGCCCAGGGGGGGCGCGCCGCCAGGGCGCCTGGAGCCCTGGTGCCCCCCCCCC
>LR738714.1:867253524-867328391 GCA_902687465.1 Secale cereale | reverse complement strand
ACGCACGGTAGTTTCCGGAACGCTGATTTTTTATATATTTTTTCTGGATTTTTCCTGGCAGTTCTCGTAACGTGAAAACCTGAAATACAAAAACAGCCGAAAACAGAAACTGGCACTGGGGTGCACTGGATTAGTAAGTTAGTCCAAATATGATCAAAAGTGTATGGAAGTGTATGAATATCATAGCAATATCACCCAAAAGTGGCATGGAGCAAGCAGAAATTATAGATACGTTTTGGACGTATCAACATCCCCAAGCTTAATTCCTGCTCGTCCTCGAGTAGGTAAATGATAACAAGAATAATTTATGTGGTGACATGCTATTAACCATATAGGAATTTTTCATAGTCATATGACAAAAGCTTACTGAGACAATGAATCTGTAGTAATTAAGTTGCCTCATGAGAAAATCACAAATGACTGGAAGTTTTACAACATGAAACTGAAACATCAAAAAGATTTGCAATGAACATGATGTGCAAATATGATAAAGTTATATCTAGCTTGCCCCCTTTAGTGAAGCAAAACATAAATGCAGGGGCACCTTCAAGGTTTAAGTGATGACTAGATACAATGATTTCAAAATAAACGATATCACAATCATGCAAAAGACAATGCTACTTTGGGACAATGCACATTACACTCAGAATGACAATCATGCTCTCAGTAGTTGGTGCTTGAAGAAAGTGGAGACTCAATCATAAAAGTAAAAGAATGGTTATGTGCTAGAGATTTTTATTTTGAAAACATAGAAGCAATTTTGTCAACGGTAGTAGTACTTCATATGTGTCATGCATAAGACATCCTATAAGTTGCAAGCCTCATGCATCGAATACCAATAGTGCTCGCACCTTGTCCTAATTAGCTCGGATTTCCATGGGTTATCATTGCATTACATATGTTTCAACCAAGTGTCACAAAGGGGTACCTCTATGCCACCTGTACAAAGGTCCAAGGAGATAGATCGCATTTGATTTCTCGTTTTTGATAGATCTCAACTTGAGGACATCCATACCGGGACAACATAGAAAATAGATGATGGACTCCTCTTTAATGCATAAGCATATTCTCATAAGAGATTGAGGATTAATGTCCAAGCTAAAACTTCCACCATGATACATGGCTTTGGTTGGCGGCCCAATGTTCTTCTCTAACAATATGCATATTCATTCAACCCATGGCAAATCACCCTTACTTCAGACAAGACGAACATGCATAGCAACTCACATGATATTCAACAAAAGTGTGACAGTTGATGGCGTCCCCAGAGACATGGTTACCGCTCAGCAAGCAACTTATAAGAAATAAGATACATAAGCAACATATTCTTTACCACAATAGTTTTTAAGCTACTTTCCCATGAGCTATATATTGCAAAGTTAGTTCGCTTAGTACAGGTGGAGGTTAGCAAAAGACTGGTAGCGACCAACTAAGAGAGCGATGACGGTCATAATCATGCAGAGCGACAAAGCAACATTGAATCGGGCATGGAAGTTATATCGCTACTCAGAAATAAAAGATCATCAAGGCTTGACATACTTTCTTTACAGTCTTAAATATGCGTGAGCATACGCCAAGTCAATCAAAATAAATTCTTGAGGGAAGATATTACTAAACCATACCACATCATAGGCAAACAAATCAAGATGGTACTCCAATAACACATTGGGAACCCCCCAGCTATTTGAGATTAACCATAAGAAAACCTGAACTACCAAGCGCCATCATGCACGTAGCATCTTTATCATAGACATATCAACCAATGCAACGGAAGCAAACTCTCTTAATAAGATAAGCATGATAATTAAAGAGAGTTCAAGCAACCAACTAAACAGAAGCTCTTTGAAAAGATAAGCATGAATACTAAGAGTTGAACATGATAGTAGCTATTAAAAGACAAAGAACACACACAGCAATGATAGACATGAAAATTCTATGTTGTGTTCTAGGTAGAAGTGGAGCGTGTTTCTCTCCCACATAAAGAACGCTGAGTTCCGACTCGTTATGAAAAACTAAAAAGAAAACTAAAAGCAAGACGCTCCAAGCATAGCACATAACACATGAAGTGATAAAAATATAGCGGAACGAAAGACGAACTGATAATGTTGATGGAGAAGGGGATGCACGGGGGCATCCCAAGCTTAGACGCTTGAGTCTCCTTGAATATTTCTTGGGGGTGCACGGGGGCATCCCCAAGCTTGAGCGCTTGACACTCCTGAATCTTTTTATCATCTTCCCTCGCACACTTGAAAACTCCCTTCATACATAACTCATCATAATCTGATTAGCGAGGTTAGTACCCTTAATAAAATAATTATACCTTGCTGGAAATAAATATATTCTTGAAGTTCTACTGTTTCTCAAGATTGCCAAAAGGTTTTTGCAAAGAAAAAGAAAGCTCTTGATTTGCAAAATGAAGGAAAGGCAAAACAGGACAGAATCTGTGAAAAACAGAACAGCAGGTAGTAATTGATCTGTTCGGGGTACTTCTGCAACTCAAATAAAAAAACTCAGAACAGATGCACGAAAGACAATTATATAGAGAACGCTGTCGAAAAAATTCAGACCAAAAAGATGATCTGGTGATTTTATACGAATTTTTCTATCCAAGGACAGAATCTGTTTCCTGGACAGCACCTCACAACTTTTGAACTTTCTAGCAATCAGAGGCTATACTTGGCACAAATATGAAAAGCAAAGATACAATGATGATGCTACAGCAGTAAACAACATCAAGACACAACAAAAGAAAAATATTTATTCATGTGGGCTGCCTCCCAAAAGCGCTTTCTTTTATGCCTTTAAGCTAGGCATAATGCATATAGATCAAGTTGTATCAATTGAACCATCATCAAGATCATCAAAAAGCTCTTCAATAATACAACTAGTCTTAAGAGGACTTTCAAACAAAGGCCTCATAGAGATACTTCTAGGTAGAAGACCAAAAGGATAAAAGTCAAGGGAAGATTCATTTATAAATTCATCACATAGAGGTGTTTCTTCCAAAGTCTTTACAGTTTCAACCCCTTTGGCAATAGATGGATTACTTTTAGAACGGGGGGCCTTTGGAACGTGAACGAACTTAGGCTCCCGCTTTGCCGGAGTTTCTACCTTTTTGGTTTTGATTGAGGAGACTAGAGTATCAAATATATCCTCAATCTTGTCTATCCTAGAAGAGTCCAAGTCATGGAATTTGACGGTCTCCAAAATTTTGAAAATTTTATGCATGGAGCTATCAAGTCTATTCAAATTCCCTTGGACCTTACGATCCAACTCATTCATCTTATTAATGCTTGGCATCTCTAGCTCTATCTTTTCATGTTTTTTCATAATGTGAGCTAGGGTGATGTCCTCTGGAATGCTAATAACAGGGAGATTCCCAACAAGATTTTCAATAATACTAAGAGACTCCCAAACTGGGGCCTCTAGGAAATTCCCATTGATAGCAGTATCTAGAATAAACCTATTCCAAGAAGTAATTCCAACATAAAAATTTCTAAGCAAGATAGTAGTAGGTTGCTTCTTGGTGGCTCTTTTTTGTGAATCATTAATTCTATACCAAGCATCTTTCAAACTTTCCCCACCTCTTTGTTTAAAGGTGAGAACTTCTGCCTCGTCAAAGACAAAAGGACCCGACATAATGACAACTAAAGAACGAGATAACTATTTTTGTGTTTTTTGATAAAAAGGTATTAAAGCAAAAACTGAAAGGTAAACTAACAAGACTAAAAAGCAAAGGTAAAAGATAGCGTGCAACTCCCCTATCCTGAAGAGTGGAGTCCCCGGCAACGGCACCAGAAAAACTCCTTGATGGACCTCTAACCCCTCGTTGGTTACCCCAAGTGGAAGGTGTGAGATGCAGTGTTGTGGAAGTTTTTCCGTTAGCAAAGATGCCAAGGATCGAATCCCCAGAGACTCCTAGGTTCAACAAGTAGGTGTCAACTGCTAACGGCGCCAGATATTAGCAATCAACGTGGACCTGCACACAGATACAAATAACTTTGCTCCCAACGAGTACAGAGAGGTTGTCAATCCCTCCGACCTTGTAGTTCACAAAGGATTAAAAGCAGATGATAGTAGTGATAGATAATGTTTGCAATAGTAAATAATAGCGAAAAGTAAATAGCGGATGTGATCAATGATGGTAATATGGACCGGAGTCTCATGATGTTCACTAGTTATGTCTCTCTCCCAAAAGACGATAAAACAGCTATGTGAGGTAAACAAATTACAGCTGGGCAATTGACAGGACCACGAACGCAAACCAATGCTGACTACATTGCAAGAAAGGTTGAGGTTCAAAGCATGGGCGGTACGCCAAAGTAAGTAGACCGAAATCCATCAATATCTACTACTAATCATCCACCTTGAGATATCTATCCAGAACATCTCGCTGGTATTAAGTTGCGAGCCCCACCCATAGTGTAAACTCAAAGCTACAAACAACTGCATTAAAAGAACTTTGCGTAAAGTAAACAATCCTTGCACCCGCGGGCACAAGCACCGTTGTTTTCCCCCTTGTGGCAACAGCACATCCCCTAGACTCATGTTTCTGTCACTCAAACTAGTCATCGAGGGGCATTAACCCACAATCAAGCATAACGTTCCCTCTTGGAGTCACTACCTACTACTTGGCCAAAGCAATAAATAACAACGGAGAAAATGCAAGAATTCCTTACGAACATAAATATAAGAGAGGTGAATCAAATATATTACTCAAGAACAATCTGAACATAATCTCGTAATCCATCGGATCCCAGCAAACTCAACATAGCAACAGCATAAGGATTACATATGTGCCTCGATCATGTAGGGCAGCTCACGAGGACTAATTAGTGAAGCACAAGAACGGGAGGAGAACATCACATAGCTACTGGTCATGGACTCATGGTCCAAGGGAGACTACTCACGACTTATCCGGGAGGCGTCCATGGTGGTGGAGAAGCTCCCGGTGGTGATCCTCCCCTCCGGCAGGGTGCCGGGAAGGGTTCTCCTGGTGCTCCCGATCTTGGAAGCGGCGGCGGCGGCGGAACAGAGATGGAATCGTGAAAAGAGTTCCTGTTCTGAGGGTTTCGGAGGACGCTTTAAATATATGCCAAAGGGGGGCATCGGGGAAGCTTCGGGGGGCCCAGGCGCCCCCCCGGCGGGGCCCAGGGGGGGCGCGCCGCCAGGGCACCTGGAGCCCTGGTGCCCCCCCCCCCCCCGGTTGTCCTTCGGACGCACAGTAGTTTCCGGAACGCTGATTTTTTATATAATTTTTCTGGATTTTTCCTCGCAGTTCTCGTAACGTGAAAACCTGAAATAAAAAAACAGCCGAAAACAGAAACTGGCACTCGGGTGCACTGGATTATTAAGTTAGTCCAAATATGATCAAAAGTGTATGGAAGTGTATGAATATCATAGAAATATCACCCAAAAGTGGCATGGAGCAAGCAGAAATTATAGATACGTTTTGGACGTATCAGCCGCGGGGGCCGGGGACGGGCCCGTCGGGGCCGCGCGGTGGCGAAGTGGGCGCGGCGGCTCGCCCAACCCGGGGCTGCCACGTGGAACAGCGGGGGCAAGTCGGACACGTCCGGCCGGCGGGGATGTATCCGGCAGCTGCGGGGAGGAGAGGAGCTAGGGTTTGCCCGAAAATGGAGGGGTGTGGACGTTTTTATAGGCACAAGGAGCTAGGAGACTCCAAATGGGGAGCGGTTTTGGGCCACGCGATCACGATTCGACAACCGAGATTATGGGAAGGGTTGTGCTGGGTTTGTGGGCTGTTTTGGAGGGGGTCTTGGGCCTTAAAGAAGAGGTTCTTTTAGCCCACTAGGTTAACCGTTGGAGTACCAAACGAACTCCAAACGCGGCGAAACTTGACAGGCGGCCTACACGTAGCAAAACAACATCGCACGACAAGTCTCACGTCATTCCGGAAACGTTACATGGCCACACAAGAAAGAAGGACTCGGGGATGCCACGGGCACGTGTGTGAGCGTCGGAACTCGAAACGGACAACGGGAAGAGACGAGTGGAACCGGGTTCAAGTGACAACACAAATGCAATGCAATGCACATGACAACATGACATGAATGAAATGCACACACGCACACGAAATCCGAAATGAAATGAGATCCCAGAATGGAATTGATGAAGCCAAAGTTTATATATTGCCATATTTGGAAAGTGTTACATCTGGGGCATTACAGGAGGTTGGTAGGAGTTAACCATCGCGCGCCCCCGACCTCCACACAAAGGTTGACACGTTACAAATACCTCATGCTCTAACTTCGTCAGATAGCGGTTCACCATACGTGCATGCTACGGGAATCACTAACCTTAATACAGGCATTTCTCAATTTCATAATAACTCCACTAGCATGACTCTAATATCACTATCCTCATATCTCAAAACAATTATCAAGCATCCAACATCTCATTCTATTCAATGCACTTGGTGTGATTTTTTTTACTACATTGACATTGGATGTCTATCATGTGAAGACTAGTTTCTTTAGCCTAAACACATTACCATGCTGTTTTAATAGACTCTCAAATAGATATAAGTGAAGCATGAGAGTTCACAAATTTCTACAAAGTATTACCACCACCGTGCTCTAAAAGATATAAGTGAAGAGCAATAACAAACTATTCCGAAAGATATAAGTTAAGATCAATGAGTAGTTGAATAATTATGTAACTATGTGAAGACTCTCTAACATTTAGAACTTCAGATCTTTGGATATTATTCAAACAGCAAGCAAAACTAAATAAAGTAAATTGACGCTCCAAGCAAAACACATATCATGTTGCGAATAAAAATATAGCTCCAAGTATAGTTACCGATGGATGAAGACGAAACAGGGGATGCCTTCCCGGGGCATCCCCAAGCTTAGGCTTTTGATTATCCTTGAATTTTACTTGGGCGCCATGGGCATTCCCAAGCTTAGGCCTTTGCTACTCCTTTTTCCATAGTCCATCAAAGCAATACTCAAAACTTGAAAACTTCACAACACAAAACATAGACAAAAATTCTCGTGAGCTCCGTTAGTATAAGAAAGTAAATCACTACTCAAAGGTACTGCAATGAATTTGTTCTTTGTTTATATTGGTGTTAAACCTACTGTATTCCTGCTTCTCTATGATTCATACTTCCCAATACTACTCATAGATGCATCGGAATAAGCAAACAACACACGAAAAACAGAATATGTCAAAGACACAACAGTCTGTAGCAATATGAAGGATTCGCCTACTCCTTGAACTCCAAAAAATTCAAACTAAATTGGTAAGTTTGCGGAATCTGTCTACCAATCATCGGCAAAAAGAATCAACTAAAAAGAACGCTCCAGTAAAATCTCAAGACTACTTTAGCCAGCGCTAACACTTCTGTTTTTCACAGCAAGATCACATAAACTTCACACAAGTCTTCCCAAAGGTTCTACTTGGCACAAACACTAAACAAAACATGAAACCACATCTAATCAGAGGCTAGATGCAATATTTATTCCCTAACAGCAACAAAAAATATAAAGTTGGGTTGCCTCCCAACAAGCGCTATCGTTTTACGCCCCTAGCTAGGCATGATGATGCTCACATAAAAGATAAGAATTGAAGCATAAAGGGAGCATCACGAAGCATAAGAATAGAACATTTAAGTCTAACCCGCTTCCTATGCATAGGGATTTTGTAAGCAAGAAACTTATGGGAACGATAATCAACTAGCATAGGAAAGCAAAACAAGCATAGCTTCGAGATTTTCAACACATAGAGAGGAAACTTGATATTATTGCAATTCCTACAAGCATATGATCATCTCTCATAATAATTTTTAGAGGCATCATGAATGAATTCAACATTATAACCAGCACATAAAACATTCTTTTCATGATCCCCAAGCATATAAATTTTATTACTCTCCACATAAGCAAATTTCTTCTCATGAATATTAGTGGGAGCAAACTCAACAAAATAACTATCATGTGAAGCATAATCCAGTTGAAAACTAAAATCGTGATGACAAGTTTCATGGTTATATCTATTCCTTATAGCATACGTGTCATCACAATAATCATCATAAATAGCAACTTTGTTCTCATAATCAATTGGAACCTCTTCCAAAATAATGGATTCATCACTAAATAAAGTCATGACCTCACCAAATCCACTTTCATCAATATAATCATTATAAATAGGAGGCATGCTTTCATCATAATATATTTTCTCATCAAAACTTGGGGGACTAAAGATATCATCTTCATCAAACATAGCATCCCCAAGCTTGTGGCTTTGCATATCATTAGCATCATGGGTATTCAAAGAATTCATACTAACAACATTGCAATCATGCTCATCATGTACATATTTTATGCCAAGCATTCTATGTAATTCCTCTTCTAGTACTTGAGCATAATTTTCCTTCCCATCATTTTCACGAAAGATATTAAAAAGATGAAGCATATGAGGTAACCTTAATTCCATCTTTTTTGTAGTTTTCTTTTATAAACTAAACTAGTGATAAAACAAGAAACTAAAAGATTCGATTGCAAGATCTAAAGATATACCTTCAAGCACTAACCTCCCCGGAAAAAACGCTAGAAAAGAGCTTGATGTCTACTACGCAACCTTCTTCTTGTAGACATTGTTGGGCCTCCAAGTGCAGAGGTTTGTAGGACAGTAGCAAATTTCCCTCAAGTGGATGGCCTAAGGTTTATCAATCCGTGGGAGGCGTAGGATGAAGATGGTCTCTCTCAAGCAACACTGCAACCAAATAACAAAGAGTCTCTTGTGTCCCCAACACACCCAATACAATGGTAAATTGTATAGGTGCACTAGTTCGGCGAAGAGATGGTGATACAAGTGCAATATGGATGGTAGATATTGGTTTTTGTAATATGGAAATATAAAAACAGCAAGGTAGCAAGTGGTAAATGTGAGCATAAACGGTGTTGCAATGATAGTAGAGAAGGCCTAGGGTTCATACTTTCACTAGTGCAAGTTCTCTCAACAAGGATAACATAATTGGATCATATTACTAGCCCTCAACATGCAACAAAGAGTCACTCCAAACTGACTAATAGCGGAGAACAAATGAAGAGATTATGGTAGGGTACGAAACCACCTCAAAGCTATTCTTTCTGATAGATCTATTCAAGAGTCCGTAGTAACGTTCAATCTATCATAGAGTTCGTACTAGAATAACACCTTAAGACACAAATCAATCAAAACCCTAATGTCACCTAGATACTCCATTGTCACCTCAAGTATCCGTGGGCATGATTATACGATATGCATCACACAATCTCAGAAACATCTATTCAACCAACACATAGATCTTCAAAGAGTGCCCCAAAGTTTCTACCGGAAAGTCAAGACGAAAACGTGTGCCAACCCCTATGCATAGGTTCCCAAGGTCACGAACCCGCAAGTTGATAACCAAAACATACATCAAGTAGATCACATGATATCCCATTGTCACCACAGATAAACACGTGCAAGACATACATCAAGTGTTCTCAAATCCTTAAAGTCTCAATCCGATAAGATAACTTCAAAGGGAAAACTCAATCCATTACAAGAGAGTAGAGGGGGAGAAGAAGATCCAACTAGAATAGCAAAGCTCGCGATACATCAAGATCGTGCCATCTCAAGAACACGAGAGAGAGAGAGAGATATCAAACACATAGCTACTGGTAAATACCATCAGCCCCGAGGGTGGACTACTCCCTCCTAGTCGTGGAGAGCGCTGGGATGATGAAGATAGCCACCGGAGAGGGATTCCACCCTCCGGCAGGGTGCCAGAACGGGTCTAGATTGGTTTTCGGTGGCTAGAGAGGCTTTCGGCGGCAGAACTCCCGATCTAGGTTAATTTCCAAAGGTTTCAATATTATAGGAATTTTTGGAGTCGGGGCCAAGTAAAGGGGAGCTTCGGGACGTCCTCGGGATAGGAGGGCCCAACCACCTTCCCAGGGCGCGCTCTCCACTCTCGAGGGCAGCCCGTGGCTCTCTTGGCCCACCTCTTTTTCTTCGGGGGCTTCTTTTGGTCCAGAAAAAATCATAAAAAATTGGCTCGTCAATTGAACTCTGTTTGATATTCCTTTTCTGCGAAACTCAAAAACAAGGAAAAAAATAGAAACTGGCACTGGGCTCTAGGTTAATAGGTTAGTCCCAAAAATCATATAAAAGTGTATAATAAAGCCCATAAGACATCCTAGAAGGATAATATCATAGCATGGAACAATCAAAAATTATAGATGTGTTGGAGACGTATCAGCAGCCACGTAAAACTTGCAACAACAAAGTAGAGGACGTCTAACTTGTTGTGATGTGATATGGTCAAGATGTGAGGAGTTATACGTTATTGTATCAGATGATCATATTTTGTCTATTATTGGCAACCGGCAGGAGCTTTATGGTTGTATCTTTATTGTATGAATTGTGAAAACCATGTAATTGCTTTACTTTATCACTATGAGTTAGCGATAGTAGTAGTAGCGATAGTTGGCGAGACGACCACGACACTACGATGAAGATCATGGTGTCAAGCCGGTGACGATTGAGATCATGACGATGCTTTGGAGATGGAGATCAAAAGCACAAGATGATGATGGCCATATCATGTCACATATTTTGATTGCATGTGAGTATTATCTTATTATGCTTCTTATTTTGCTTAGTACGGTGGTAGCATTATAAGTTGATCCCTGACAAAATTTCAAGGTACAAGTGTTCTTCCTGAGTATGCACCGTTGCGAAAGTTCGTTGTGCCGAGACACCACGTGATGATCAGGTGTGATAAGATCTATGTTCAAATACAACGTGTGTAAGACTGTTTTGCACATGCAGAATACTCGGGTTAAACTTGACGAGCCTAGCATGTACAGACATGGTCTCGGAACACTGGAGACCGAAAGGTTGAGCGTGAATCATATAGTAGATATGATCAACATAAGATGTTCACCATTGAAAACTACTCCATCTCATGTGATGATCAGACATGGTGTAGTTGATTTGGATCACGTGATCATTTAGATGACTTGAGGGATGTCTATATAAGTGGGTGTTCTTTAGTAATATGATTAATTGAACTTTAATTTATCATGAAGTTAGTCCTGATAGTATTTGCAAATTATGTTTTAGATCAATAGCTCGCGTTGTAGCTCCCATATGTTCTATATATATTTCTAGAGAAAACTAAGTTGAAAGATGTTAGTACCAATGATGCGGACTCGGTCTGTGATCTGAGGATTGTCCTCATTGCTGCATATAAGTATTATGTCCTTGATGCACCGCTAGGTGACAGACCTATTGCAGGAGTAGATGCAAACGTTATGAACATTTGGCAAAGCTCAATATGATGTCTACTTAATAGTTTAGTGCACCATACTTTATGGCTTAGAACCGGGACCTCAAGAACATATTGAATGCCACAGAGCATATGAGATGTTCCAAGTGCTGAAATTGGTATTTCAGACTCATGCCCATGTCGAGAGGTATGAGACCTCTGACAAAATACTTTTCCTACAAGATGGAGGAGAATAGCTTAGCTAGTGACCGTGTTCTCAGAATGTCTGAGTACTACAATCACTTGAATCAAGTGGGAGTTAATCTTGCAGATAAGATAGTTATTGACAGAGTTCTCTAGTCACTATCACCAAGCTACTAGATCTTCGTGATGAACTAAAATGATTTCCGAGCTCTTCGTGATGCTAAAATCAACAAAGGTAGAAATCAAGAAAGAGCATCAATTGTTGATGGTTAACAAGACCCCTAGTTTCAAGAAAAGGGCGAGGGAAAGAAGGGGAACTTCAGGAAGAATAGCAAGCCAGTTGCTACTCCCGGGAAGAAACCCAAGTTTGGTGCCAAGCCTGAAACTGAGTGCTTCTACTGCAAAGGGACTGGTCACTTGAAGTGGAACTACCCCAAGTATTTAGCGAATAAGAATGATGGCAAAGTGAACAAAGATATACTTGATATACATGTTATTGATGTGTACCTCACTAAGTGTTCATAGTAGCCCCTGAGTATTTGATATTTGTTCGGTTGCTAAGATTAGTAACTCAAAACAGGAGTTACAGAATAAACAGAGACTAGTTTAGGGTGAGGTGACGATGTGTGTTGGAAGTAGTTCCAATATTGATATGATCATCATCGCACACTCCCTCTACTTTTGGGATTAGTGTTAAACCTAAATAAATGTTATTTGGCGTTTGCATTGAGCATGAACAAGATTGGATCGTGTTTATTGCAATAGAGTTATTCATTTAAGTGAGAGAATAATTGCCCTTCTATTTACATGATTAAAACCTTCTATGGTCATACAACCAAGGTGAATGGTTTATTAAATCTCGATCATAGTAAAACACATATTCATAATATTGAAGCCAAAAGATGTACAATTCATAATGATAGTGCAGCATACTTGTGGCATTGCCGTTTAGGTCATATTGGTGTAAAGCGCATGAAGAAACTCCATGCTGATGGACTTTTGGAATCACTTGATTATGAATAATTTGATGCTTGCAAACCATGCCTCATGGGCAAGATGACTAAAACTCCGTTCTCCGGAACAATGGAGTGAGCCAATGACTTATTGGAAATAATACATACTGATGTATGCGGTCCGATGAGTATTGAGGCTCGCAGGGAGAATCGTTATTTTCCGACCTTCACATATGATTTGAGCAGATATGGGTGTATCTACTTAATGAAACACAAGTCTGCAACATTGAAAAGTTCAAAGAATTTCAGAGTGAAGTAGAGAATCATCGTAACAAGAAAATAAAGTTTCTATGATCTCATTGCGGAGGCGCAATTTGAGTTACGAGTTTGGTCTTCATTTAAAACAATGTGGAATTGTTTCGTAACTCACGCCACCTGGAACACCACAGTGTAATGGTGTGTCCGAACGTCATAACCGTACTTTATTAGATATGGTCCGATCTATGATGTCTCTTACTAATTTACCACTATAGTTGTGGGGTTTTGCATTGGAGACAGTTTCATTCAAGTTAAATAGGGCACCATCTAAATCCATTGAGACGATGTTGTATGAACTGTGGTTTGGCAAGTAACCCAAGTTGTCATTTCTTAAAGTTTGGGGCTGCGATGCTTATGTGAAAAAGCTTCAACCTGATAAGATCGAACCAAAGTCGGAGAAATATTTCTTCATATGATACCCAAAAGAAACTGTTGGGTACACCTTCTATAGAATATTCGTTGATAAGAATGGATCCTTTCTAGAGAATGAGTTTCTCTCGAAAGAAGTGAGTGGGAGGAAAGTAGAACTTGATGAGGTAATTGTACCTTCTCCCGAATTGGAAAGTTGTTCATCACAGAAAATAGTTCCAGTGGTTCCTACACCAATTAATGAGGAAGCTAATGATGATGATCATGAAACTTCAGATCAAGTTACTACTGAACCTCGTAGGTCAACCAAAGTATGATCTGCACCAGAGTGGTACAGTAACCCTGTTCTGGAAGTCATGTTACAAGACCATAACGAACCTACGAACTATGAGGAAGTGATGATGAGCCCAGATTCCGCAAAATGTCTTGAGTCCATGAAATCTGAGATGGGATCCATGTATGAGAACAAAGTGTGGACTTTGGTTGACTTGCCCGATGATCAGCAAGCCATTGAAAATAAATGGATCTTTAAGAGGAAGAGTGATGCCGATGGTAATGTTACTGTCTACAAAGCTCGACATGTTGCAAAAGGTTTTCGACAAGATCAAGGAGTTGACTATGATGAGAATTTCTCACCCGTAGCGATGCTTAAGTCTGGTCGAATCATGTTAGCAATTGATGCATTTTATGATTATGAAATCTAGCAAATGGATGTCAAAACTGCATGGATATCTTAAAGAAGAGTTGTATATGATGCAACCAGAAGGTTTTGTCGATCCTAAAGATGCTAACAAAGTGTGCGAGCTCCAGCGATCCATCTATGGACTGGTGCAAGCATCTCGGAGTTGGAATATATGCTTTGATACGGTGATCAAAGCATATGGTTTTATACAGACTTTTGGCAAAGCATGTATTTACAAGAAAGTGAGTGGGAGCACTAAAACATTTCTGATAAGTATATGTGAATGACATATTGTTGATCAAAAATGATGTAGAATTTTCTGGAAATCATAAAGGATTGTTTCAAAGGAATATTTCAATAAAAGACCGTGGTGAAGCTGCTTACATATTTGGTACCTAGATCTATAGAGATAGATCATGACGCTTGATAAGACTTTCGATTAGTACATACCTTGATAAAGATTTGGAATTAGTTCAAAATGGACCAGTCAGAGAAGGAGTTCCTGCCTGAGTTGTAAGGTATGAAGTTGAGTAAGACTTAACGCCCGACCACGGCAGAAAAATAGAGAAAGAATGAAAGTCATTCCTTATGCCTAAGCCATAAGTTCTATAAAGTATGCCATGCTGTGTACCAAACTTGTTGTGTACCTTGCCACGAGTTTGGCAAAGAGGTACAATAGTGATCCAGGAGTAGCTCACTGGACAGCGGTCAAAATTATCCTTAGTGACTGGAGGACTAAGGAAATGTTTCTAGATTATGGAAGTGATAAAGAGTTCGTCGTAAAGGGTTACGCCAATGCAAGCTTCGACACTAATCGAGACGACTCTAAGTATCAATCTGGATGCATATTGAAAGTGGGAGCAATTAGTTAGAGTAGCTCCATGCAGAGCATTGTAGACATAGAACATTTGCGAAATACATACGTATCTGAGTATAACAGACCCGTTGACTAATCTTCTCTCACAAAGCAAATACACGATCACACCTTAGTACTCTTTGGGTGTTAATCACATAACGATGCGAACTAGATTATTGACTCTAGTAAACCCTTTGTGTGTTGGTCACATGGCGATGTGAACTATGGGTGTTAATCACATCACGATGTGATCTATCGGTGTTAAATCACATGGCGAGGTGAACTAGATATTATTGACTCTAGAGCAAGTGGGAGACTGAAGAAAATATGCCCTAGAGGCAATAATAAAGTTGTTATTTTATATTTCCTTATATCATGATAAATTTCTTTCATTCATGCCAGAATTGTATTAACCGGAAACTTGATACATGTGTGAATACATAGACAAAACAGAGTGTCCCTAGTATGCCTCTACTAGACTAGCTCGTTAATCAAAGATGGTTGAGTTTCCTAACCATAGACATGTGTTGTCATTCGATGAACGGGATCACATCATTAGGAGAATGATGTGATGGACAAGACCCATCCGTTAGCTTAGCACTATGATCGTTTAGTTTTTCTGCTATTGCTTTCTTCATGACTTATACATGTTCCTCTGACTATGAGATTATGCAACTCCCGAATGCCGTAGGAACACCTTGTGTGCTATCAAACGTCACAACGTAACTATGTGATTATAAAGGTGCTCTACAGGTGTCTCCGAAGGTGTTTGTGGTGTTGCCATAGATCGAGAATGGAATTTGTCACTCCGAGTGTCGGAGAGGTATCTCTGGGCCCTCTCGGTAATACACATCGTAATAAGCCTTGCAAGCAAACGACTAATGAGTTAGTCACGAGATGATGTATTAAGGAATGAGTAAATAGACTTCCAGTAACGAGATTGAACTAGGGATGATGATACCGACAATCGAATCTCGGGCAAGTAACATACCGATGACAAAGGGAACAACGTATGTTGTTATGCGGTTTGACCGATAAAGATCTTCGTAGAATATATAGGAACCAATATGAGCATCTAGGCTTTGCTATTGGTTATTGAACAGAGATGAGTCTCGGTCATGTCTACATAGTTCTCGAACCCGTAGGGTCCGCACGCTTAATGTTCGATGACGATCGATATTATGAGTTTATGTGTTTTGATCTACCGAAGGATGTTGAGAGTCCCGAATGAGGTCACAGACATAACGAGGAGTCTCTTAATGGTCGAGACATAAAGATTGATATATAGGACAACTATATTCGGACACCGGAAGTGTTCCGGAGAAGTTTCGGATAAAACTAGAATGTTGGAGGGTTATCGGAACCCCTCGGGGGAACTAATGGGCCACATGGGCCTTAGTGGATAGAGAGAGGGGCGGCTAGGGCAGGCCGCGCGCCCCCTCCCCCCTTGGGTCCGAATTGAACTAGGAAGGAGGGTGCCCCCTCTTTCCTTCTCCCTCTCCCTCTCCATCCTTCGCCTCTCTCCCTCTTGGTGGACTCCTACTAGGAATAAGATTCCTATTCCTAGTAGGACTCTCCCCCTCTTGGGGTGCGCCTATAGGGGCCGGCCGGCCTCCCCTTGCTCCTTTATATACGGGGGTAGGGGGCACCCTAGAACACACAAGTTGACAATTGTTTTAGCCGTGTGCGGTGCCCCCCTCCATTGTTACACACCTCGGTCATATTTTTGCAATGCTTAGGCGAAGCCCTGCTTCGGTAACTTCATCAACATCGTCACCTTGCTGTCGTGCTGGCGAAACTCTTCCTCGGTCTCAACTGGATCAAGAGTTCGAGGGACGTCACCGGGCTGAACGTGTGCAGATCGCGGAGGTGACGTGCGTTCGGTGTTTGATCGGTTGGATCGAGAAGACATTCAACTACATCAACCGCGTTACTAAAGGTTCCCAATTTCGGTCTACGAGGGTACATGGACACACTCTGCCCGCTCGTTGCTATGCTTCTCCTAGATAGATCATGTGTGATCGTAGGAAAATTTTGAAATACTACGTTCCCCAACACTATTAAGGGTAAAAGATGGGGTTTATTCATACGTGAGTTTATATTGTCTACATCATGTAATCTTGCTTAAGGCGTTACTCTGTTTTTTATGAACTTAATACAGTAGATGCCTGCTGGATAGCGGTCGATGTGTGGAGTAATAGTAGTACAAGCAGGCAGGAGTTGGTCTACTTGTCTCGGACGTGATGCCTACGTATGATCATTGCCTTCGATATCATCATAATTATTTACTTTTCTATCAATTGTTTAACAGTAATTTGTCCATCCACCATATGCTAATTTCAAGAGAGAAGCCTCTAGTGAAAACTATGGCCCTGGGGTCTATATTTTATCATATATTAAAACAAAAAATACCATGCGGCGTTTTACTTTATTTATTTATTTTATATGTTTGTCCAATCTATCTATCAAACACCATACGATTTAATGTTGCTCGCAACCGTCAAGGGATTGACAACCCCTTGTTCGCGTTGTGTTGCAAGTATTTTTTGTTTGTGTACATGTGTTGTTAACAAGGTGTTGCTTGGTTCTCCTACTGGATTTATTACATTGATTTTTAACTGACGAAAATACTTATTTCTACTGTACTGCATTATTCTCTCCTCTTCAGGGAAATCCAATGCAGCTCTCTAGTAACAGACGTTGGTGACATGAGTTAAAAGACAAATCTTAGATGCATAGAATGGTTGCAGTGTTGAGTCTTGACCAGAAATGGTAATATTAATGTTGTTGTCTCCACGGACTATTTAGTTCATTGGTACGAACTTGGATGTTTGTGTTAGAAAAATGTGAGTTGATGCTCTATATCTATAAAGCAGGGCAAAAGCTTGTTTTGCACAACTGATAAGACGCTAAAATTGGAGGAAAAAATAAAAAATAAAAAATCTGAATTTTGTTGTGGAAAACTTAAGAAATGTTTGAAGTGCATGCAAATGTTCATCACAAAATCAGATTGAAGCAATTCGTGGCAAAAAATAATAATTCAGAGCTCCCAAATGCATTTAAAAGTAACATTTTTAGAGCATCGATTCTATTTTTTTGTCACCCTTTGCAGTGGCGTGATTACGTGATGAATGTTTGCATGCGCTCCAAACGTTCTCTAAAATTTACCAATTTTTTTAGAAATTTTAACCTTTTTTCTATCATTTTTTGAATTTATTGTTCATGCAGGAGCATATGAGCTTGAGATGTAGTCCATATTCTCCTCACCCTAAGTTATCTTGCGCTCCTTCCTAACTGCCAAAAAATAAAACCGGCACCATAAAAAGTACTCCCTCCGTAAAGAAAAATAAGAGCGTTTAGATCACTAAAATAGTGATCTAAACACTCCTATATTTCTTTACAGAGGGAGTATCTTCCTACCATTCTTTTTACTAACAAAGACCTCTAATCGTGCCGTGCAAGATATGCTGCGTTCATTATATACCATCAATTCTGGACATCAGCACACTCTGGCCAGAAGTTCCACTGAAACGGATGTGAACACTCATTAAGGTGTGGTGTTAAGTGTACTATTCGACAAGATTTCGACCATGTTCAGAATCTTGCTAGTTTTTCCATAGCTTCGGACACCGGGATAAGAATATTGAGTTGCCATCGATAGGTAGAAATATATGTCAGTCAGTGATGACTCAAGTAAAACCGTAAAAACCGATTACAAGTCGTAAAATATGAAATGAAATATATAATTATGGAAAAAATAGATTAGAACAATTTCGGGACGGCAACGGGCAACGTGTTCTAATGTAGTCGTAGGGATAGGCTCATCGTCATAGTTCCAGTATTACAAGAGCATGTACAATATTATATACGAACTTATAGGGTAGTTTCAAAACTTCATTCGGAATGGCGAACATTGCTTTTGTCTACCTATTCCCTTCGTCCCATAATATAAGAACGTTTTAACATTAGGGAGTAGGTTTTAGATGTACTAGTGAATATCTCATGACGTGTTCCATGCCATACACTTGGCTTCGCGTAGAGATATTGGCTAAGATTTCCCATAAGAAGAGTTGTGATTTGAGTCTATGTGGTCACCATATCTCTACTCTGAAGTTCTCCATGGCCAACCAGTTGGCATGCAACTTGATACAAGATCAGGCCCACTGCATCCCTACTCTGACGTTCTTGATAGCAGCTAGGCATTCAAGAGGTTCGGTGCACGTCCTGGTCCACTATTTAAGTACAAAACCGATTTGATTACCTAAATCAATGCCATTCAGGTGCCTAACAAATTTTCCATGAGTTGCTTCACGGGAAGGTAGTAGGTAAGAAGATTCATTATGGCTGATCATTGATCGGTACGTACATACAACAATTGGCAGCACTGCAGGCATATGGAACCGTTGTTGTGGTAACAACTATGCATGAATGTGCATCAATTGCACTGCGGGTAACAGGCACATGGAACTGTTGTTATGGATGGGGTCCAATCGCTCGTGAGCTTGATATAGATCTAATTTCATAATGTGAAGCCCTATCCAGAGAATACATTGAAGATTGGCAGTTCGTATAGTACATGATGTGACTACAGTGTAAATCCCGTCTGAATAAGAGTTTAGTGGTTGAGAGCGATGAATGAAGTTGCCTCGTGGTTTCCTCACAAAAAAAAGAAAAAGAAAACATTACATCGTGGTATTGCGGTGGAATCTTGTGGGCAAGGCTCCACTCATGCATCATGGGTGAGCCTCCATTGAATTCCTACCATGTGTAGGAGACGGCAGCACATAATCATGCAGAATAGATGTTCCAGAAACTGTGCAATCTAAATTCGTTCATACTAGTGCATCTGTATAATATTGATGCACTAGCATGAACATCTGTTCTACAAACTTTGCCAAACCATACGTGTTGTTTTCCATAGTAAATACGCTTGACTTCCTGTAGAGAATTTAGTCCTCGCTTAGGGAACAATACCTTGAGGGATTTTTGAATTTTTGCATCGTCCACACCTAAAAAGTTGCACTGGACAACCTTTTCACATGTCCACGTAGACCTGCCATATCTATGAGCAATACATGCCAGTAATAAGTTACAACTTTCCAAATTAGCCTGTCCATGCAGCCCTGCGACATCAGCAAAATAAGCGGTTTTTCAACTCCGGGCTCTATGCCCTATGTAACAGTAATTTATAAAAAAGAAAATAAAAAAAGTCTGAAACTTTGCGACATCAAATATGCTCATTTGATTCGTCACAAATATTTTATTTCCATTATTAATACAATCATATATTTGTGTAAAAAATCGATGTCTGATTTGTACTTTCAGTGATTAATCGTTGCACAAATATCGTCTGTTATGCAATGACAGGTTGAATAGACGTACATTAATGTCGCCAGAAGAAAAATCTAATAATAGATACTTTCTAAGCAATAAAAGTCATGCATAAGCATTTTGAAGGAAGAGGAACACCGTGCAAGTTAAAAAAAAAGAGCATGTTCAACTCAACTGGAGTAGTTTGTCGCGTAAGTGTTAGAGCTCTATTTCCTCGCTGAGTCATGTTCCTTTCCATTATATTGAAACACCTGCAAGCATCCTCGCTGCACTTCCTCATCATGCCATGTGATATCGGCTGCAACCATCTACCACCCCTAGCTTCCATACCAACGGATACATCAAGTGTGGACACCACTGCAAACCCTGATCATACGCTCCATTAATACCCGATGGGACGATGATCTCTACTCTAACGTGTTGTGCTCTAAGGTTAAATCCGACCGCTAGAATGTAGCTTGTTTTTCTGTAGGGAAAATCGTTGGTATTGGCTACAAATAGTAAGTTAGCTTCATTTCATTTTTGTTGAGTGATTGGTATTAACCAAGCGGAAGCATACACAAAGATCCACGACATGTACATGACTTGCATCATGGTAAGACAATTACCTAGAAGTTTACCATGCATCACCTCATCCTGATTTATTCAGGATGACAATCCATCCCGTTGTATTTTTCTACACCAAATTCAAAAAACAAGAAAACATGAAAGCAATAGATATTTTTAATTATGTCTAAAATGACAGCCACAGATAACATGGCGGTTCAGAAGGATGTCCTCCCCTAACTCTGCGATCATGACAAAGAGGAGAAGAAGACTGGTCGCCACCGAAGGAAGCCCAAGTTTCCATGTCTACCTCATTTTGAGTCATACTAGCTAAATTACTCCTGTGCTGCCACGAAATGATTTCAGACATTACATTTTTCATGCTATGTGGAATCACTCTTGCCATATTCCATGACATACTATCAGCTTGGCGCAGAGATATTGGCTGATATTTGCCACAAGCAGATCTATGATCAAGTCTATCTGAGAAAATGTTGCTCGCCATTTATTGAAATTTAAACCAGGACCTGATCATTGTTTTTGTCAGCCAACCGACGGGTAGTATGTGGAACAATCAGATAACCAACCACTTTGCATGCAACTTGAAAGCATTTATACAGTGTGACGAAATCAGGTTGACATAATTTTTCCCATACGATCCAAAAGAAGGACCGGGTTCCGCTGTCTAAGATAATGGAACAGCATAATAGAAGCATCATTGTGGAAAAACTAGCATAATAGAAGCATCATTGTGGAAAAACTAAAAATGACAGAAGTCCAGTCTAGCTTCCCGTTTAATAAGGCTAGATAAGCACATAATAAAAAAACAGAAACAAAGACAGGCTATCTAAAGAACCTTAAACAAAGTCAGGCTCGTACAAAATAGACGCCAACCACACATACGGCCACCTTTGAACTGGTAGGTAAGCATTCGTGAGCGTATTGAAGTCTTGGACCACTATTTAAGTACATCAATATTTATTATCCAGATCCATGCCCTTCATGAGGCTACCCTGCTGTGGTGAGTCATTTGAGCGAAAGCAATTAGGTAGGAAGGTACAACCTGTTTGATATCGGTACCTACATACATTAATTGGCACCACTGTAGATAGTGTTCTTCCAGTAGAAACTTATGGGTTTGCCCATATAAATACAGCAACTATGCAAAGCACATCGAGCGCGATGGGTCCTGTCGTCAGGATTGGCTGAGTGTGTGAATGTGGATGAATGTGTACGTGAAATGATCTACATGTGGTGGCCAAAGCAGGCGCCAGGCAATCCCTATGTCTCGCTGTAGTGAGGACCTCTAAATAAGGAATTCCTGAATAGGACAATAGCTATTTTCCATGAAAATAGCCTATTTGAGTTGCATAGCATGATTGGAAAATCTGGTCTTTATTTTAGTTGCACTATATTTCCTAATCATCGTAACCACTGCCTTACCAAGGGACGGAGTTAACATAGTGGAGTTGGTGTGAGCTTCCCCAATGGAATTAGAAAGCTCTTCGCCTCACAAGGATGAGACGAATGAAATAGAAATGAACCTCATAATTTGTTTTTAAGTTTTGCCCTTGCCTCACGAGATCCACCCTCACCATTGACCGTTGTGACCATCCAAGTCAAGTTGGGCACCTCAAACCCTAACCATGCATAGTTGTATGATCTAATGGACACTCATACTCGTCCAACATGTGCATCATCAACGCTAGTAATGTCCACACCAATCATTTGAATCAAGGTTAACTCTTGCTAGTAGTTCCAAAATTGTCACATTTCAAAGAAAGAGAGGAGAAGAGCAAACCACACCAACTATTTTACTGTGACATGGAGTTTCATATTTTCATTTGATAGAAACTAGCAAAGTGGCCCGCTCGATGCGCGGGCCAGATCTTCGGAATGTTAATAACGAGACCATATTATTTAGTTTGTGTAAAGAAAAATTGTGACAAATGTGATGATGTTGCTAATATATGACTTTTGGGAATATAATTTGTTGTTAGGTAACTTTTGTTTTCTCATTTATATATAAACATATGTGGTATGTATTCATGATTTTAACTACCCAAATTGGTCTTATAACCGCCCAAATTGGTTCCTAGAATCCTTAATACATATAATAACACATTTGTCATGTTGCAACACATGTTTTTTCTTGGATACTTGTTGTTGGTCCTATAATGATTAAAGCACATTTGATGGGACTGAGGTTTTGGCTATAGTGTCTTATAGTGGATAAAGAGATGTCATGTTCAACAATATATGTGGAGAGGTATTATGAGGGTGAAAAGCCATGGGTGTCCCTAATTGTTTACGGTTCTACATAATAACGATGGTATGAGATATTTCATGTTGTTATATTCACAAGTAAATTGGCCATCATCGAAGGTGCATGACGATGTCTCATTTTTTCATAATTAATAAAAGAAGTTCTTGTACGATGTAATATCACATACCTCTATGATCTACAGTTAGAAAGGGGGTTTAATAGTTATGTAGTTATGCAAACATTATTATTTCTAAACTAATATAAATATCAATTTTCTCGGTGACAAATCTAACCAACTATAAATAGTTCTAAGAATCCTGTTAAAATATATTGCTCTTTCTGAATCAAAGGTAAAGCTAATTCATACATATTCCCGTGGAAAGACCAATATCAATATCTGGTGTACTTTTGCGAACTGAGCCTATTTCAGATAGTTTGGATCCTTGTGATGGAACTAACTCACCAGGGTTCAAGTTCTAGCCCTTACACTTGTGTATGCATTTTCCTGGAATTATTTTAGTCTTTCTAGCAATGTTTGTTCAGTGGGAGGAGACGTTCCCATCGACTATGAGGCACCTGTGGTGACTTCATCAATCTCAAGATGTTGTCTCGACCCAGTATATCGGAGGTGCTCATAGGGTCAGCATGTGTGTGCATGCGCGCGTTGATAGGAATGGGTGTATGTGCATGTATATCAGCGACTGCGATTGTATACACAATTCTTACTACTGGTATCTTAAATATTGAATAAATATTTGATACTTTTATAGATAAATTCTTACTACTGGTATCTTAAATATTGAATCGGTTTACTTTTTCAAAAAAAAACTGAGTAAATCCTTAAAATATTTGTTTTCTAAAAGTAAACAAACAGAGAAAAATCGATTAATTTTGATTTTATTTTTTATTGTTCCTTATTTTCCATTCGTCTAATATTTTTTTAGAAATACTGGGATTTTTGGTATGGCATGTACCAAGGAGTCATTCCACTTATTTTGAGCTTAGGCATCATCGTCTGATGTATTTTTTTTAGCATCATCTAATGCATTTTCAGGAAGCCATCAACCAACCTTATATTTTTTGTGGGGGAGGCATCAGCCCGCTTCCACTTTTCACAAAAAGTAGAACACGTCCAGTTTTTTTAAGGGGCATGTGCGTACATCCCGTTTTATTTTATTTTTAATGAACATGAGCCTTTGTTCCTTTTTTTTCGGATGTGGCCACGTCCGAATAAGCTGATGCAAGAAAAGTTCTTTCATTATAATAAGGCATTGGTGGATGCCACGACCTTTCCTCTTTTTTTTTTTTTTGAGAAAACATCGGCCCACTGCCATGTCCTAATGACGTGAGGCATGGAACGTTTTCTTCTTGTATAATATAATTATGGCAGTGGTGGGTAATTTCTGCACTAATAGCTAATCTAATGATTATTAAATTTTAGTCTATTAAATAGACGGTCTGATGTTTCTTATTTTTCTGAGATTTTCCAGCATATTTCTCCTTTTTTGGTGAACCTGTCAATTACTTTTAATATATAATAGATAGATATCAACTTGATGGAATAACAGTCTGGCATGTCTAAAACTTTTGGGTGAGTTATAATTGGGTGTTGTCTATTTGGAAAGTTGGATACTTTAACAATCTCATTCACATTTTGGTACCATTAGAATGGCATCAAGAAACAACTCATTTTCAATAACACAACATAAACATATGGATTAAAAGTGGCACCAAGTTTCACAAAACTAGCATACTTAGAAAAGTTAACTCAAAGTGTTAGTACGGTATAATTTGAGGTGACTAAGACTTCATAAAATTCCAGGTAGTTTAAGACAAATGGTGATATTTTAAACTTCACTAGAAAACCTTCAAGACATAAATCTGTATATCGTATATCTAGTAAAAACAGAAAGGTAAAAAAAATGAGAGATGTGCTATAAATTCTAAAAAAAAGAGTAAAAAGATTAAGTCATTGATATGTGGCTGGTCTTCCTACTAGTAGATCACACATGAAATATGTACATAGTCATATATAAATAGATCATATCCGTTAGATCTTCATAGCTGTACGAAATCTGATCATAACCATTACCATATCCGTATAAAAAAATATCACTTTCAATAGATATACATAACATATCTAAAATAGGCAACATATGTTAGATCGATGTAAGTGTACTAAAGAATCACTACCCGCTACTAGGGAAACCCCTAGTAATAGTCTTGGGTTAGGGGCTAGCAGTAGCACGGGGTCCGCGTACAACTAGGGCGCTACAGCTAACTTTTAGCAGTAGCACCTATTTTTGCCCTGCGCCACTATTATTAGTGCGTACTTCATTTCATTATATTTATAATGTATTTATACACCATTATATTATTTTTATACAGTAGTAATGAAGAGGTTGTATAAGAAACATAGATTAGATTAAAGTGGATGAATCCAAGTGAGCAAGTTGAATTAGTAGGATGATATGATGTGTCCTTGATCTATCCACTTTAATCTAATAAGTGTTACTTCCACCCAAATGATATAACAACTCATCATCCTTAGTCATATAATAATAATAATAATAATAATAATAATAATAATAATAATAATAACTCATCATCATCCGTAGTCATATAACAACTCATCATCCGTAGTCATATATGTAGTAACTCATCATCATTCTAGCACATGACAAGTAGTAAGGCCTCGTCATCATCATCATTATCATCTTAGTTATACAACAAACTCATCATCCGTAGTCATATAATAACTCACCATCAATATAGTAAATCACTAATTAACATCCATTAGCTAATGGTTATGATCCTCGGTAAATAACTCGTCATCATTGTAGCACATGACTGTTCACGAAGGCTATAGGTACATCCGGGAGTAGAAAATCGACCATCCATGCAAGTTACTTTATTTTTTAGAATGAATGTGCTAGGAGAGCCAGAAATTTGAAATAACAAAGCTATCAACTCGCTATAATTACATTGAACAACGCACAAAAAAAAGAGAAAACTACAACGATACATAAAAGGGAAGAAGGTGCCTAGCCTAAATCAGCACAGCCAAAAATTTAGAGCAGCAGCCAAACAAGCACCGGTGTGAAAATACACCAAGCAGCTCCGGCATCGGAAGCCATCATCTTTTTGCCTACTCGCGAAGAACTAACCAAGAAGCCAACAAATCATATCGCCGGAGAGGACCCAATCATCCCACCATGGCTTGAGGGAGCCATATCGTCAGAAGGCACAGAGCTCACCGTAGAGATGAATGGACAGTGTCAACACAGCAACCCGGGCATGAGGGACAAGAGCGCGCAACACCATAGTGATGTCTAGTAGATACTTATTCTTGTAGACTAGTGTTGGGCCTCCAAGCGCAGAGTTTTGTAGGACAGTAGCAAATTTCCCTCAAGTGGATGACCTAAGGTTTATCAATCTGTGGGAGGTGTAGGATGAAGATGGTCTCTCTCAAACAACCCTGCAACCAAATAATAAAAAGTCTCTTGTGTCCCCAACACACATAATACAATGGGAAATTGTATAGGTGCACTAGTTCGGCGAAGAGATGGTGATACAAGTGTAATATGGATAGTAGATATTGATTTTTGTAATAGTAACAATAAAAAAAAGAGCAAGGTAGCAAGTAACAAAAGTGAGAAAAACGGTATTGCAATGCTTGAAAATGAGGCCTAGGGTCCGTACTTTCGCTAGTGCAATCTCTCAACAATACTAGTATAATTGGATCAGATAACCATCCCTCAACGTGCGATGAAGAATCACTCCAAAGTTCCTATCTAGCAGAGAACATAAGAAGAAATTGTATGTAGCTATTCTTTCCGATCGATCTATCCAAGAGTTCGTACTAGAATAAAACAAGTTATTCTTTCCGATCGATCTATCAAGAGTCCGTACTAGAATAACACAAGTTATTTTTTTCGATCGGTCTATCAAGAGTTCGTACTAAAATAGCACCAAAACAAATTCAGATTTATAATACTCAATCCAACAGAAAGAATCTCAAAGAGTGCCCCATGATTTCTACTGGAGAAACAAAGATAAGAATGTGCATCAACTCCTATGCATAGATTACACCAATATCACCTCGGGAATCCGCAAGTTGAGTGCCAAAACATATATCAAGTGGATCAATACGATACCCCTTTGTCACCATGAGTATTCAATTGCAAGACATATATCAAGTGTTCTCAAATCCATAAATGTATTCAATCCGATAACAATGAAATCTCAAAGGGAAAAACTCAATTCATCACAACATGGTGAGTGGAAAACATCATATGATCCAACTATATTAACAAAGCCCGTGATACATCAACATTGTGCATCTCAAGAACACGAGAGAGAGAGAGAGAGAGAGAGAGAGAGAGAGAGAGAGAGAGAGTGAGAGAGATTAAACACATAGCTACTGGTACAAACCCTCAGCCCAGGGTGGACTACTCCCTCCTTACCATGGTGGCCGCGGGGATGATGAAGATGGCCACCGGTGATGATTTTCCCCTCCGGTGAAGTGCCGGAAAGGGCTCTAGATTGGATCTCATGGACTACAGAGCCTTGCGGCGGCGGAACTTCTGATCTAGGTTAATGATACGTCTCCAACGTATCTATAATTTTTTATTGTTCCATGTTATTCTTTATAATGTTTTGGATGATTAATGGGCTCTGTCATACACTTTTATATTATTTTTGGGACTAACCTACTAACCCAAAGGCCCAGTCCAGATTGTTGTTTTTTTGCCTGTTTCGGGGTTTTGTAGAAAAGGAATATCAGACAGAGTCCAAATAGAATGAAACCTTCGGGAGAGATATTTTTTGGAGAAAATCACGCACGGGAGACTTGAGAACCACGGAGTAGGGGCCACGAGGTGCCCACGAGGGTGGGGGCGCGCCCCCCTGCCTCGTGGGACCCTCGTGAGGCCCCTGGTGTCCTTCTTCTTCCTATATAAGCCTACGTACCCCGAAACCATTAGCAACAGAGAGAAAACCCTAATTCCACCGCCGTAACCTTCTGTTCCCGTGAGATCCCATCATGGAGCCTGTTTCGGAGCTCCACCGGAGGGGGGATCCATCACGGAGTGCTTCTACATCATCATCGCCCTCACCATGAGTTGTGAGTAGTTTACCACAGACCTTCGGGTCCATAGCTAGTATCTAGATGGCTTCTTCTCTCTCTCTGGATCTCAATATAAAGTTCTCCTCGGTCTTCTAGGAGATCTGTTCGATGTAATCTCTTTTTGCGATGTGTTTGTTGAGATCCGATGAATTGTGAGTTTATGATCAAGATTATCTATGAGAAATATTTGGTTCTTTTCTGAACTCTTTATGTGTGCTCATAATATCCTTGCAAGTCTCTGTGAATTATTGGTTTGGTTAGGCCTACTAGTTCTATAGTTCTTGCAATGGGAGAAGTTCTTCGCTTTGGGTTCAATCTTGCGGTGTCATTTCCCAGTGACAGTAGGGGCAGCAAGGCACGTATTGTATTGTTGCCATCGAGGATAAAAAGATGGGGTTTATATCATATTGCTTGAGTTTATCCCTCTACATCATGTCATCTTGCTTAAGGCGTTACTCTGTTCTTATGAACTCAATACACTAGATGCATGCTGGATAGCGGCCGATGTGTGGAGTAATAGTAGTAGATGCAGGCAAGAGTCGGTCTACTTGTCTCGGACGTTATGCCTATATACAATGATCATGCCTAGATACTCATAATTATTTGCTTTTCTATCAATTGCTCCACAGTAATTTGTTTACCCGCCGTAGAATATCGCTATCATGAGAGAAGCCACTAGAGAACAATATGGCCCCCGGGTCTATTCTCAACATATCAATCTACATCTACTTTACTTTTTCCGCTTTTACTTTCTGTTCTTATAAACAAAAATACCAAAAATATAAACTATCATCTCTATCAGATCTCACTTTCGTAAGTGACCGTAAAGGGATTGACAACCCCTTATCGCGTTGGCTGCGAAGTTCTTATTTGTTTGTGCAGGTGCATGACTTCTAGTAGTAGACTCCCACTTGCGTAATACAACGCAATCTCGAGAGGTGGCAGTTAACCCCGAAGGGTTTCAGAATATTTGGGAATTTACAGGGCGAAGAAGGGGTGCGGGAGGCCACCGAGGTGGGCACAACCCACCTGGGCGTGCCTGGGCCCCTAGGCACGCCCTGGAGGGTTGTTCCCCCCTCGGGGCACCTCCAGGTGCTGCTCTGGCCCATCGGGAGTCTTCTGGTCCATAAAAAATCCACAAAAAGTTTCGCGGTGTTTGGACTCAGTTTGATATGGATTTCCTCTGATGTCAAAAACATGCAAAAAGCAACAATTGGCACTTGGCACTCTGTCAGTAGGTTAGTCCCAAAAAATGATATAAAATGACTGTAAAACATCCATGAATAATAATATAACAGCATGGAACAATAAAAAATTATAGAGAGGTTGGAGACGTATCACATAGCAGGGCTCCCGTGACCTCACTCCCAGCTATTGTCTAACTGCACATCCAAACGCAAGTTAAAGAACATTAACACAAGGCAAAGACCATAGGTAGAAGAGATTATTCGCCGCACTCACTGCCGCTGTCAAACACGCCTACAAAAGCAGCAAAACACGAACCTTGCTTCCACGGATCCTAGGCGATGAAGAATTTATTTCGCATTCAGTTGTCCAGACTTGGCCTGCGGGAAATGTTCCCGTATAGACCGGGCACGAGTTCCTGTAAGCCTGGTGGTACATGACCTGTAGTAGTAGACTCCGCAAGTTCTTATTTGTTTGTGCAAGTGACCTTGTTGAAGGCATTGTTTTTGGAATGCGGTCTTTCTCAATGGTGAAAACCAACGATCTTTGACCAAGCAATGACAACGCTTGTCAATTGTTTACTTCTTGGAGGCGTTGCTTTTGGAGAACCTTCTTCTAGTCCGGGTGCCCTCTTTGGGTGTGGTTCGAGTGCGGCTACTGCAGATGATCGATCACCGTGGCAGGGTCTTTTTTATTTTTTTTCCTATTTTTCTTTTTTCTTGTTGGTTGTGTGCATCCTAGATGTTTTTAGACATATTTTTGGTGAAGTGTCTGGGTGTAATTGATATCTACTTGATATTAATATATTCCCCTTTTTGATCGAAAAAAGGCTATGCCCGCAGGAAGGGGTGCAACAAGGGCATGCCAACTCCTCCCACAAGGGAACTAAAGCTTAAGCCAGAGGCAGAGCAAAGGGGATGGCGGGAGGTGCTCTCGACAAGGCTCCCAAGAAAGGAATCGAGGCCAACAAATGGCACCCACATTGTCATCCTCTGCCGATGGCCAATGATTGCCGCCGGTCCCACTCCCGATTCCAATCGCCCAGCCACAAAACTGACTAGGGAAGCGCAAGCCATCGGAGAAGGCATTAGACAATGTTGATGTAGGCCTGCCGGGACAATGGTCACCATAACCCACTTTAGTACATGTCTGCCGCAACCTCTCCACTCGCACTGCCTAAATCACGAACGAGCACCCCCGGTCGTCTTTCAGCGAAGAGACAACACCGTCCGCACTGCTCAGGGCCGCCACCTCAGCATTCACCAACCACACACATCCCTCCAAAACATGAAGAGAACACACGCCGCCACCACTTGAGAGCACGACAGCGGCCACCAAGACACCCAAGCAACCCAGGACAAGGCAACGAGGCCATGCATGGCAGATCCGGGTTGATATGGGAAACCCCAACCCACCAGCCGCGAAAATAGACAGTGGGGCAGGCGCTAAGGGCCAATGGGAAGCACAGGACCCCACCCCGGTCTGCGTCGGCTGGATCTGGCAAACAGACATGTCATTGGCGGCCCCAACACCAGATCGGGCGAGGGTTCCCCGACCCAAGGCCGGCGCACATCGATGGAGCCTGCGGCCATCACCTGGACTACATAGCCCCGTAGGGGGAAGCCAAAGGTCAAGCAGGGATGACGTGAGACATGGAAGCAAGCGATGGAGCACAGAATAGGTTGTGGGACCTCTCCGGCGGCAAAGACGGGTGCACGAAGATGCGACGCCGCCGCCTACCACTGCACGGACAATCCCACCGGGAGTAGTGGAAGGAGGCGAAGGGGAGGACGGTATGCGGCGGCGCCTAGGGTTTCGGACCTGTCGCCCAAGAGCAGACAATGCGGGAGGTGGAGGGGGGCTACAAGTTACTAATTTCTTCTGTCCCAAATTACGCGTCTTAGATTTGTCTAGATACAGATATATCTAACATTATAATATGTCTACATATATCCGTATTTAGAGAAATCTAACACATGTAATTCGATGCGGAGGGAGTACTTATTAGCGTACCATGCATCGCGAAGAAATATTTGCAGTCCTGCATATATAGACACCGCGGATACTTCCACCCAAAGATACATACAAGAAAATTTTCATGGCGCTCAATGGCCAGAATAGCTCCGCCTTGGCTGACGTGGAGCTTGAGCTCATGACCAACACCTTCTCCTACATAAAATCCATGGCGCTCAGGTCAACCCTGGACCTCCGCCTCGCTGACACCATCAACCACTATGGCGGTACATATTTTTCTATTTTGCATTGCTACTAGAATTTTTAACATTTTTTTTTTGAATTTACTGTTCATACAGGAGCATTTGAGCTCGAGATGTAGTACATATTACTCTCGCCCTAAGTTATCTTGCGCTCCTTCCTAACAGCCAAACCGGCACCGTAAAAAGTATCTTCCTCCCATTCCTTTTACGAGCGAAGACCTCTAATCATGCCCTGCAAGATCTTCGGCGTTCAGTATATCAATATTGCCTCCGCCACCACTCGGTCCCATACCATCAATTCTGGACACGACCACACCCTGACCAGGAGTTCCACTAAGATAGATGGAACACTCATTAAGGGGTGGTGTTAAGCGTAGTTTTTTTTGGCGGGGTGTGGTGTTAAGTGTACTATTCGACAAGATTTCGACCGTTCAGAATCTTTCTAGTTTTTCATTGCATCGGAACCGGCGTCGGAACATTAAGTTATCATCGATGGGTAGAAATATATGTCGGTCAGTGATGACTCAGGTAAAAACCGTTTACATGTCATGAAATATGAAATGAAATATATAATTATGGAAAAATGGATATGAAAGATTTCGAGAGGGAAACAGGCAATGAGTCCTGATGTAGTCGTAGGGATTGGCTCATCGTCATTGTTCCACTATTACAAGAGCTAGTACAATATTATATGCGGACTTATAGGGTAGTTTCAATAGTTCACACGGAATGGTGATCATTGCTTTTGTCTACGTACGTTTTAGTCGTACTAGCGATTAACTCATGCCGTGTTCCATGCCATACCCTCTGCCTTTGCGTAGAGATATTGGCTAAGATTTCCCATAAGAAGAGTTGTGATTTGAGTCTATGTGGTCACGATATCTCTACTCTGAAGTTCTTCATGGCCAACCAGTTGGCATGCAAGTTGATACAAGATCAGGCCGACTGCATCCCTACTCTGACGTTCTTGATGGCAGCTAGGCATTGAAGAGGTTCGGTGCACGTCCTGGTCCCCTATTTAAGTACAAAACCGATTTGATTACGTAAATCACTACCAATCAGGTGGCTAGCAAATTTTCCATGAGTCGCATGACCGGAAGCTAGTAGGTAAGAAGATTCAGTATGGCTGATCATTGATCGGTCCGTACAAACAATAATTGGCAACACCGCAGGCATATAGGAGTGGAATTCATATACCGTAGCCAATTTATGTAAGAATTTTCTGAACATTGAAGGCTAGCAAGGTGCCATTGTTGCATATAATAGTTTAAGAATGTAGTCTTAACATATATAGAATGGCGTCTTTAAGACATCGTTCGGGGCCTCAGCATGACATCCGAGGCAATCTCGGGTGTTCCACATCTTTGAGTGCACCATATGGATATTGGTCACGTCATTGCCATTTACCAACGCTTCAACTGCTACTGGCATGAAAACGGTGTCTTCCCAAGGTACGTACATTGTTTTCTGATTTCTCATATATACTTTGTCTTTGTATATGCATGAATGTGCATCAATTGGACTGCAAGTAACAGGCACATGGGACCGTTGTTGTGGTAAGAACTATGCATGGGGTCCAATCGCTCATGAGTTTGACCTAGATCTAAATTCATAATGTGATGCCCTATGCAGACAATACATTGAAGATTGGCAGTTGGTATAGTACCTGATGGGACTACAGTAAATCACGTCTGAATAAAAGTTTAGTGGTTGATAGCGATGAATGAAGCTCCTCGCGATTTCCTCACAAAAAAAACATTACATCATGGTATTGTTGTGGAATCTTGTGGGCAAGGCTCCACCCATGCATCGTGGGTGAGCCTCCGTAGAATAACTATCATGCGTAGGAGACAGCGCACATAATCATGCAGAATAGATGTTCCAGAAACTATACAATCTAAATTTCGTTCATACTAATGCGTCTGTATAATATAGATGCACTAGTGTGAACTCTATTCTACAAACTTTGCCAAACCACTCGTGTTGTATGGTAAATACGCTTGACTTCCGGTAGAGATTTTAATCCTCACTTAGGGAACAATACCTTGAGGGATTTTTTGAATTTTTGCATCCTCCACACCTAAAAAGTTGCACTGCACAACCTTTTCACATGTCCACGTAGACCTTCCATATCTGTGAGCAATACATGCAAGTAATAAGTTACTACTATGTAAATTAGCCGATCCATAGGGCCCTGCGACATCAGCAAAATAAGTAGTTTTTCAACTCCGAGCCCTATCCCCTCTGCAACAGTAATTTACAAAAAACAAAATAATTTTTTTTGTAACTTTGCGGCATCAAATATGCTCAAACTTTGTAGGTGGTTGCAAAGTTTTCTTGCAAATATATATCATCTACTAAAACAATGTCATTTGGTTTTTCACAAATATTTTATTTCTATTATTAATACAATCATATATCTATACCAATATAAAAAGACCCAAGTAAGTAGATTCAACAAATCTCAGCCATCAAACAATGTTAATCCAACGACCTATATTGCTCCAATGGTGAGCGCTCAACATGTTTAGCATGCAATTGTAACTTTATAAATATAGAATATCTATGTAATTAACGCGCAGTTGATATCTACCTAATATTAACATGCAATTAAATGCTACCAAATATCAACATTCAATTAATTTTCTGCCTGATATCAACGTGCATTGCACGTACACATCTACTAGTTTGTGTAAAAAATCGATGTCTGATTTGTACTTTCAGTGATTAATCATTGCACAAATACCGTCTATTATGCAATGACGGGTTGAATAGGCGTACGGTAATGTTGCCAGAAGAAAAAAACTAATAATAGACATTTTCTAAGCAATAAATATGAAGCCTAAGCAATCGGAAGGAAGAGGAACACCATGCAAGTTAAGAAAAGAACATGTTCATCTCAACTGGAGTAATTTCTCTCGTAAGTGTTAGAGCTCTATTTCCCCGCTGAGTCATGTTCCTTTCCATTATACTGAAAAGCCTCCAACCATCCTCGATGTGCTTCCTCATCTTGCCATGTGAGATCCACGACGATTTGTCTGCAACTACTGATTCATTACATAAGCTGCAGCCATCTACCACCCTTTTGGGTCCCTACCAACGGATACATCAAATATGGACACCAATGCACACCCGGATCAGATGCTCCATTAATACCCGACGGGAAGGTCCCTACTCTAAAGCCGCAGCCATCTACCACCTTTTGGGTCCCTACCAACGGATACATCAAATATGGACACCAATGCACACCCGGATCAGATGCTCCATTAATACCCGATGGGAAGGTCCCTACTCTAAGATTAAATACGACTGCTAGAGTCTAGCGTTTTTTCTCTAGGGAAAGTAGTTGGTATTGGCTACAAATAGTAATTTATCTTCATGTATTTTTTGTCGAGTGATTGGTATAAACCAAGCTGAAGCGTACACCAAGATCCACGACATGTACATATGACTTGCATCTTGTAAGATAATTAACTAGAAGCTTACCATGCATTGCCTCGTCGTGATTTTTTTCCGGATGACGATGCATCCCGTCGTGTTTTTGTACTCCAAATTCAAAAATATGAAACAAATAAGAAAACATGAAAGCAACATATTTTATTAATTAAGTCTAAAATGAGAGCCACAGATAACACGGCAGCTCAGAAGGATGTCCTACCCTAACTCTGCGATCGTGACAAAGAGGGGACGAAGCTAGCTATGGAGACTGGTCGCCACCGGAGGAAACCCAAGTTTCTATGTCTATCTCATTTTGAGTCATACTAGCTAAATTTCTCTTGTTCTGCTATGAAATGAATTCAGAAATCATTTTTTCACGCTACGTGGAATCATTCTTGCCGTATTCCACGCAATACTATCAGCGTGGCGCAGACATATTGGCTGAGATTTTCCACAAGAAGATCTATGATCAAGTCTATCTGACGAAATGTTGCTTGCCCTTTATTGAAATGTAAGCCAGGGCCTGATCATTGGTGTTGCCAGCCAACCGCCGGGTAGTATCTGCTCAGATGACCAACCACTTTGCATGCAACTTGAAACAAACACATGTTATCTAAAGAACATAAAAAAAGTAAGGCTCATACAAAATAGACGCCAGCCACACATACAGCCACCTTCACTCTGGTAGGTGAGCATTCGTGAGCGTCTTATAGTATTGGACCACTATTTATGTTAAAAAAACATATATTTTATGCCCTTCACGAGTCTACCATGCCGCGATGAGTCACTAGAGCGAAAGCTAGTAGGTAGGAAGATATAGCCTGATTGATCATTGATCGGTACCAACATACATTATAATTGGGAACACTATAGACAATGTTGTTCTAGTATAAAGTTATGGGTTTACCCATATGAATATTTTAACTATGCAAATCACATCTAGCACGATAGGCTCCAGTCGACATGACCGGCTGAGTGTGTGGATGTCAATGAATATGTACTTGACATCATCTAGTTGTGGTAGCCGATGAGAGCGTCGCGCCATCACTACGAAAATATCGTTTTACCCACGAAAATAGCCTATTTTATTTGCATATCATGATTGCAAAATATGGTCTCTATTTTAGTTGCACTAAATCTCCTAATCCTCCAAACCACTGCCTTACCCGGGGACAGAGTTAGCATAGTGGAGTTGGTGTCAGCTACCCCTGTGGAAATTAGAAATCCCTTGGTTAATAATGCAAACTAATGCTTATTTTAGTAAGATGACACCATTGAAATAGAAATGAACCTCATAATTTGTGTTCTAAGTTCTGCCATGGCCTCACGAGATCCACCCTCACTGTCCACCGCTGTCACTAGCAAAGTCCAGTTGGGCACCCCAAACCCAGACCACGCACAGTTCCATGATCGAATGGACACTGATACTCATCCAACATATGCAACCACAACACCAGTAGTCTCCTCACCAGTCATTGCAGTCATGGTTACCCCTTGCTAGTATTTCTGAAATTGTCACTTTTCAAAGAAAGTAGAGGAGAAGTTGAGCAGACCAGAACGACTATTTTACTGTGGTACGGAGTTTCATATTTTCATTTCATAGAAATATGAACTTGAGGGTATAATAGTGCGGCATGTCCAGAAAACTTTTGGGTGAGGTATAAAGTGGGTGTTTTCTATTTGCACAGTTGAATACTTTAAAGGTCTCATTCACACTTTTATACCGCCAGATTGACATCCAGAAACAACTCATTTTCTGTGACTCAACATAAACATATGGACTAAATGTTGCACCAAGTTTCACAAAACTAGCATACTTAGAAAAGTAAACTCAGAGTGTTAGTACTATATGTTTCGAGGTGACTAAGACTTCAAAAAATTCAAGGTAGTTGAAATAAAAATAGTAATATTTTAATCTTGACTAGGAAACCTGCAAGACATAAATCTATATATGATATATCTAGTAAAAACACAAAGGTAAAAAATTGAGAGATGTGCTATAAATTCTCACAAAACAGCAAAAAGGTTAAGTCATTGGTATGTGGCTAATCTTCCTATTAGTATATCACACATGAAATATGTACATAGTCATATCTAAATAGATCTTCGTAGTTGTACGAAACCTGATCATAACCGTTAGATCTCGATATCCGCATAAAAATTGATCACTTTCGGTAGATATACATAGCATATCTAAAATATGTGATATATGTTAGATCGATGTAAGTGTACTAAAGAATCACTACCATTAGATCTAATAATTGTACCCAAGCAGATTGCATCCATTAGATCTTCATAATTGTATGTAAACATATCACTACCTATATATTTTCAACATCTCCAAGATAAATTCACAATCGATAGATCATCACAGTTGCACTTAGCTAAAATGTTCTCACATGATTTTGTAACTATTCATGTTAGTTATTATTTTATTATAAATAAACGTAAGTACCTGTTTTACCTGATTTCAAATTGTTAGTCATTACCACATAAACAAATGCTAATCTAATGCAATGGATTTATAAATGACAAGATCGATGAACAAAAAATATATCCAATTGAAATATTAATATTACCGTACAATTCATTGTAGAAAATTAATACTATCGACAACATTCAAATTTATTAGGGTGATATGATAAAATGGTAGAGGTGTGCTTAGGCACCAATATCAGCATCGATAGAAGAATGTAAATGGACATTCATGACTGGAACCGAAGGCATCAGGACATGTTGCTCATATATGTTTTACAAATTGATCATTTTTCTGAAGATAGATCCAAATTGTATATATAAGCAAAAGCTGGCGTGGAGGCCGGATAGAAACTTGACTTGATTACTTTGTATTGTCTTCACCAAAATGACAATGGGAGCATAGAGTTGCATACATATGTCGTTGGATAGCGTAAGACAACCGATCTAGTGTGCTTGTGGATTGAGAGTTAGTTTTGTTGTTGTTCATGTGGCTATATATATAAATAATTGAAAAATAAATATTATTATATGTTCCATAACAAATAGTTTATAAATATATTTTTATTGGTAGCATAATCATATTTCTTGTACAACATAAAGATCCAAACTACACCTTTAGAAACAATGTATCAATGCCGTAAATATCATATATTATGAAATGAATGGGTAAGCAGGAGTAAAAAGATGCGTAAGATAAAATAAGTAAAAACCTGATATTTTTGACACACAAAATAGGGCCTCCTCCTGTCCGATCCTAAGCACCCCCACCCCCACCCCCACCCTCCCGCCCGAGTCATCATCTTGCTCTCCATCGTTTTATACCATAAACAACCATCCACCACCCCTAGGTCCCCTACCAGCAGAGCCATCAAGTCTGGACATAGCCGCACCTTGATCATGCGCTTCATCAAGGCCAATGGGATGCTCACTACTAGTTCTGTAGGGTGTTCATACTTATGTAACGGCTGATCTAGCAGACACACATATTGCTTGCTACTTTAGTTGGCATTCTTGCAGTTCACGTCCAGCTATATAACTTTTCATATTAAGAAAATAAGTTACCAATAACATTATAATTTCCATTAAAAATCAATATCCCTCTTCAGTTATCAATATCATCCATATATTCATGTCAAAAATAAATAGCAAGCTTACACTTATAGAAATTTCTCAATGTCGTCAAAATATTACATATTATGCAATATAAATGGTTAAATATCAGTAGAAAAATGTTTGTATGCGATAATTTTTATTGTTTAACAATTTCGAGCCAATAAAAATGATACCCTTACATTCGTGAAAGTTATAGCATATTCATCTGAACTAGTCTTATTTCTCATGACCAAGTGTTAGATATTTACGTCCCCACTAAGTCATCTTCTTCTCCTTCCTTTTTGGCGAAACACTTCCTCCCCTCCTCGCTGCGCTACCTCCCTCCAATCATACCGTGCGAAATCTGGAGTGCTCCTTCTCACACTATTGCCTCACTGGATCGGACCCAGCAATCCATTAAGACTCGGGGACGTTAATTACTCCTGTAAGGTACGACGCTTTTAAGACAAGTTTTCACCGTCCTGAATTTGTATTTTTTTTTGTGAATTTACTGGTCCACGCAGCCTGTAGGTAAATCTGGGAGTAGAGAATCCACCGTCAATAGGAATTATTTTATTTTATTACAACGAATGCTTAAGGAGGGCCAGACTTTAAATTAACAAAGCTATTAACTGGCCAGAATTACATGGAACAACTCACAAACAGAAGGAAAATGCCAACGATACATAAAACAGAAGTAGGGGGGCAGCCTAAATTACCAAATCCAAACATTGGGAGCAACAACCAAACTAGCACCAGGATGAAAATACACCAAAAAAGTGTCGGCATTGGAAGCCATCGTCTTTTTGCCTACTCCCAAAGAACTAGCCAAGAAGCCATCCGATTCTATCACCGAAGAGGACCCAATCATCTCGCCCTGGCTCACCCTAGAGCTGAATCGACGGTGTCAACACAACAACCCGGGCTGAGGGACCAGAATGCGCAACACCATAGCAGGGCTCCCATGACCTCACCGCCAGCCGTAGTACAACCGCACATCCAAACGCAAGATGAGGAACATTACCACAAGACAAAGACCATCAGTAGAAGAGATAATTCATTGCACAAATTGCCGCTGCCAGACACCCCCACAAAAGAAGCAAAACACTAACCTTGCTTCCAAACACCCGTAGGCATGCCACTACCTCCCACAAGGGAACTAAAGCTTTCGCCAAAGGAAGAGCAAAGCCGAGGATGGGATGGGGTCTTGACAATGCCCCCAAGGCCAAACAATGGCACCTACATTGTCATGGCCTTCGCCGACTACAAAGGGTTTCCCCAGGTCCCACTCCCAATTCCAATCACCCAGCCACAGAATTGACCAGGGGAGCGCAAGCCACCAAAGAAGGCATTAGACTATGTCGATGCAGGCACGCCGGGTGACGGGGCACCATGACCCACTATAGCACATGTCCGTCGCAACCTCGCCACTCGCACGACCAATATCACAGACGAGAACCCCCGGTCATCGCTCACCGAAGAGAGAACACCGTCTGCACTATGTGGGGTCGCCGCCTAGGCCTTCACCGACCATGGACATCCTGCCAAAACATGAAGGGAATCCCACGCCGCTGCCACCAGAGAGCACGACAACAGCCACCAAGACACCCAAGCAACCCATGAAGAAGCAACGAGGCCACGCATGCCAGATCAGAGATATCCGGCAAAACCCAGCCCACCAGCCACCAAAATAGATAGTGGGGCAGCTAAGGGCGAATGGGAAGTGTAGGGCCCCATCTGGTCCGCGCCCACCAGATCAGACGAACAGAGCCGCCCCGGGCACCCCAACATAAGACCGGGTGAGGGTATGCCGAACCAAGGGCGGCACCCGTCAATGGCGTCCACCACCATCGCCTGGAGAACACTGCACCGCAGGGAGAAACAGGAGGTCAAGCAGCTACAACGAGGGACGAGGAAGCATGGGCCGGCACACGAAACAGGTCGAGTGACAGCAGCAAAGGCGGGTGCACGGGGAAGCCCCACTGTCACCTACCACCGTGGGAACAAGCCTGGGGGGTTACAAGTTATTACTTACTTCCGTTCCAAATTACTTGTCTTAGATTTGTCTAAATACAAAAATATCTAACATTAAAGCATGTCTACATACACATGTATGTAGAGATATCTAAGAGCATCTCCAACAGGCACCCAAAAAGAGCTCCGCGCGCTATAAAGTTGTTTTTTTGGACGCCGAACAGCTCCAACAGAAGCTGTAAAGTTGTGCGCGCGCTAAAAAATTTTGGGCACGCGTCGAAAAACGCCATCGCGCGCACTATATTTTGGGCGCCGGATTAGGCGCGCTTCACAATTTGCACTGCCTGCTGTTTTGGGCGCGCGTTTTTGGGCGTCTGCTAAAGCAATGTTGGTCCCGGCGCACTAAAAGTATTACAGTGGCGTGCTATAAATTTTTTTGGGCGTGATTTTTTGTGCGGCCGTTGGAGATGCTCTAAGACACTGAATTCGGTGCGGAGGGAGAACTTTTCAGCTTACCATGCATCGCCTAGAAATATTGGCAGTCCTGCATATATAGACACCGCGGGTACAATTCCACCCAAAGATACGTACACTAAAATTTTCATGGCGCTCAACGGCCAGAAGAGCTCCGCTTTGGCTGATGCTGAGCTTGAGCTCTGGACGAACACCTTCTCCTACATAAAGTCCATGGCACTCAAGTCAGCCCTGGATCTCCGCCTCGCTGACGCCATCAACCACCATGGCGGTGCCGCCACGCTCTCCCAGATAATCGCCAGGGTCACCCTTCACCCCTCCAAGATCCCCTGCCTGCGGCGCCTCATGCGCGTTCTCACTCTCACAGGCGTCTTTAGCGTCCTCCAGCAGGACCAGGCTGCGTCGACGGACGACGACCCCACCTATGGCCTCACGCCTGCCTCCCGTCTACTCGTCGGCTCGCACAACCTGGCTTCCATGATGACCATGCTGCTCAATCCCATCATGCTCACCCCTTTCCTCGGTATCGGCGACTGGTTCAAGCACGCGCAGCCAGACCCGAGCCTCTTCGAGCAGACGCACGGCGAGGGCCTGTGGAAGATGGCCCACCGCGACGCCACCTTCGGCGCGCTGATCAATGACGGGATGGTCTCGGACAGCCGCTTCATCATGGACATCGCCGTCAAGGAGTGCCGCGAGGTCTTCCAGGGGATAAACTCGTTGGTTGACGTCGGCGGTGGCCTCGGCGCGGCATCTCAGGCAATCTCCAAGGCGTTCCCGCATCTCGAGTGCACCGTCATGGATCTCGGTCATGTCATCGCCAATGCTTCAACTGGCACTGACGTGAAGTTCGTCGCCGGCGACATGTTTGACAGCGTTCCAAGGGCAGACGCTGTTTTCCTAAAGGTACGTTCTTCATCATGTGCATTGTACGTATGTCATCATGGATCTCGGTCGTTGCCATACCCAGTATGCATGGGGCCAGTTGCTATTGAGTTTCACCTGGGTCGATATTCATGAAGTGATGGCATAATTGGCATACACACACGACATACTCCTACTAAGGTCTGTATATTAATATATATTATTGAGGGACACAGCAGGATTCTGCTGCTTATGTTTGATCACAGTAAACTGTAGAATGTCCAGCATGTTAGCAGGACGCCTGGTGAGCCTCCGGTCAATTGTTGGCACGTGCAGGAGAGAACTGTGCAAACCGTTAGAGATAATTCTAGCATGTTTCGGGGGATTAATCATGCAAACTAGATGTTCTAGAAACTGTGAAATCCAAATATCTTATACATTATTGATATATAAACATCCCACCAGGCTTAACTGATCAAATAAACCAGTACCTTTATATATTTTATTAATAAGAATTAAATCCAGTGATCTCACCGAGAAATTATATGAAATTTAATAAAAAAACAAAGTTGTATGTTAAATAATAAAAGAAAATTCATAACTTTTCTTCCCTTGGCATGCTCAGTGGGTTCTTCACGACTGGAGTGATGAGGAGTGTGTTAGGATACTAAAGAACTGCAAACAAGCGATTTTAGCCCAGGAAGGAGGAAAGGTGATAATCATGGACATAGTGATTGGAGCAGGACTGTCAGATGCAAAGCACAGAGAAATGCAGGCCATGTTTGACCTATACATGATTATAATCAATGGCATTGAGCGAGATGAGCAAGAGTGGATGAAGATTTTTCTGGAAGCTGGATTTAGCAGATACAAGATCATGCCGGTTCAAGGTTTTAGATCAATCATCGAGGTCTACCCATAAATGTTTATTCAAAAACATAGTTGTTATTTATTGTGTGGGCATGTGTACGTAAACCCAATAAGGATTTTGTTATATTTTATGATTAGTCCCATAAGATTTAGTACGATGAGATATGGTGTAAATTTCCCTTTGTTTTGAATAAAAGAATCAGAAATATATCTATATATGTTGGAGGCCATTCAACATTGTGTTTCGTAAACATATATTAGCAGTAAAAGATGTACAGTAGAAGGGGCATCATTGATGGTCTTAAAGTAAAAACCACCAGCGATAGTTATCATGGTCTATTATATGAGATACTATCGGTTTAAATAGAGACTGTCAAATATAATTGCCGCCCACACATCACTGATGGGTTTTTAACCGCTAGTATTTTAGATTTACATTTTTTTCTCTTAACGACTAGCTATGCCTGGCCATCAGGGATTGTATGCACATCTCAGGTGGACCTTTTGTGACACCTAAGTGATAATTTATGAATCAGCTGGGTGGTCCTTTGAGGTTGACCGCAAGCCCATCTAATCTCAACAAAACATCTACAAATGAGCTATATACAAATCATCTTTATTCCACCCCATCGAAAACACTATATCCCAATACCATATCTACAAACGAGATATATACAAAGCATCTCTATTCCACGTATGTGTAATATAAAATTCTTCGTAGGTGTCTCTTGTCTTGTCCACGTTCATCGTCCCTACATGTACCCATGATCATGGAGAGAGAGCCACAGAGAGGCTAAGAACAGGGAGACCGTGAAGTTTTATTCAGAACAGTAGTGACGAATAGGTTTATTACTACAATAAGGATCCTATCCTTGGGGATACAAGAGGTGTAGTCATTAGGCACCAATGCAGGATGCACTCCGGTCAATTCAACTATTCTACAAAACAAAATGAACCACAATTGAACAATTCAACCCATGCGTAAATTAAATTCAACAATTCATACATAGATAGGGGATACACGAATGTATCAAACCTCCATTGTTGCGCTCATTGATCCTCATCTTTATGTTGATCAACCACTTCTTGCCATCATCCTTCAAGAGGATAGTGTCCTGCAACATGATCTTCGACTCCCCTATTTCTCTCGCAAGCCTTGACCACTCTCTCTCTCCCAATCTCTCTCATGGTAGAGTTTTTGTTTTTCTACCAATATTTGATGCCCTTTTGTTGTGTTCCACATACTGGGTCCAAGACTATGGCAAACCAAGATTCAACAAATAGCACATCTTCAAAGGTTATGAAAGGCCGACTTGCTGGAGTGACTACCTTCTGCCTTTTGGTGCACGATGTTTGCCCGACTTTGGACACACGGATATCTGTATCCCCAGAGTCAAAATGCACAGGCTCTTGACCATCATTAATCATGTTTAGCATTAATTCGTCCTACAATATGAATCACAATTAGTCTGCCATCCCTAAACCAATCCAATGGTATGTCAAACAAATGACGCGAGCAATGCAAATGACACATGTGTAAAGAGTGTACTAAGATTGTCGAACAACGGGTGGGAATACCCAGCACCGGCATTGCCCGACACTATCACTGCTTTTGGAGTTGTAGTGCATGACCTCAGCAACATCGTCTTTCGGGGAGGCATTCAGGGTGCCCGGCAATTGTGAGGAAGGAATGGACTTGGCTTGTGCCAACTAGTTCTTCCTTCCTGCGTGGACGATGGTGGTATCGGTGGCACTCGTTAGATAGGACGCGCCCAATTGCTTGTCCCCATCATATGCCATCTCCTCACCAGCTCTCTCCATAGATGCCATCTGAGTAGCATCCCTCTCGCGCTACTTCTTCGCTCCCTCTGGGAGATGTTATCTGCCTTGCAATGGGCGGGAACCTCATGGGCTCTGTCGACGCATCATCCATGCAGGCGGTAGGGGACGGGGTACTCGGCGACGACATCTGTGACGGTGGATGAGGCTGGCGGCACGAACTGAGACAAATGGTGAAGAAGAGCGATTGCTCGGACGTGGTGAATGGATGATGGACATGGGAGGAGGGCGATCAATTTTGTGGACTTGGTCAAATTCGAGCCGATTTGGGATGGGTCCGGCCTGTCGGGTCTGACATGGCAAGTACGTCCGGGTGCCCTATATCCACTAGCTACACCTACGGTGGTATGGCCGGTGCCGGAAAGCCCTGGCTTGCAGGGATGGTTTCATGGGTCCCGTTATTTTCGTAACCCGGCAGTGACCAGGTTGTCTTTGTGGGCGTATAAGGAGTGGTTGAGGTGTCCGATTGTAGATGCTATATCCATACCTCGCCAACGACTTCCTAACCTAAAAACAAGAGTTGGTTTTCATACCATAGAAATGAGGTCGGTAACATTAGGATAGATATGTTTACTGTATATTTCTTCTGATTAAAAAGAATGAAAGATGGACCAAACTACTATTGAGTGATCTATATATAGTTAATGTCATCAACATATATTGGCCCTTGGGTCTGACAGAATAGATTTTACCGCTCATGAGTTTGGAACTGAGCTAACCAGAGTACTCTCTAGAATGCAGAGAACGTCATTTTGGTGAACGAGCTAGCTAGAGGTCGATTTTTTTGACAAAAAAAGTTGAAATTTGAACTTTTCAGTATCAAAAAAACCTGAAAAGAAAATTTTTGTACAAGTAAACAAGGATGCTATCTGTACGTGTGAAATCATTTAGGATTAAATACCTTGAAATATGATCATTACAAAAAACACAAATTCATGGCCTGCGAGAATGAATAATATCATGTGTGAAATGGCCCAAGTTTTATTTTTCACATCCCTCATTTCAATGTATTTTTCCCTAAAAATTTACACACATGTGTGTTATGCCTTCATGCATATCTGTATTTTTTTCAGAATTTCTGAAAACATAAAAATATGAATTTTGATGAAATTTGAATTTTGAATTTGGAGGGCTCCATGGAGGCCGAGCTCCAAAAGCAATTTTTGCTAGAATGCAAGTTTTTTTTTCTGTTATGATATAATTTTTAAATATTCAATATATACATGAGGAACAGTTGAATGCAAGATGTAATTAAAAAAAGAAACACGAGGAACGCGGGTGAACTTCTGAACGACAAAGAAGTTATGAGTGGTTGAGTGGTCACTAATCAGGTTGATATGTTGTTATTTGATTCAAATCTGTAGGCCAGCTGCCTGTACCTGTCTGGCTGTCATCCATTTTGGATTCAGCAGCTAGGCACATGATACGCATGCATGTACTACTACTTGTTAAGCAATAACTTTTGCAACCACACCGCATCTGGACATTAAAAGTAGGCAAGTGGTGTACCTGTCAAGCAATAATTTCTGCACCCAGCAACCACATCTGGACTATAAATAGGGCACCTGATGAGCTGATATGAGTCACCATTGTTACTAGCACTGCAACACATAGCAACCCACGGACATGGATTTGTTTCTGCCACTCGTCTCTTTTATTTTGGTGAGTGCATACATACACCATACTCTAATGAGATATATTCTATTTCCATGCGTGCATAAAATGCACATACGAATTACCATACGTATTATGTAGTAAGTGTGAATCTTTAAGTCGTAACTATGGTACTGGTATTTGTTACGTTGCACGCAGATTGTTGGAGGACAAGGTAGCCAGCATGCGAGTTTTGCCGATGCCACCAAGACGACGCTCACTGTGTATTGGGAAGCGGCGCTACCAGGAACACCTATTCCACGGTTTAAATAGAGACAATCAAATTTAATTGCCGCCCACACATCACTGATGGTTTTTTAACCGCTAGTATTTTAGATTTACATTTTTTTCCCTCTTAACGACTAGCTCTGCCTGGCCATCAGGGATTGTCTGCACATCTCAGGTGGACCTTTTGTGACTCCAAAGTGATAATTTACGAATCACCCGGGTGGTCCTTTGAGGTTGACCGCAAGCCCATTTAATCCCAACAAAAGATCTACAAATGAGCTATATACAAATCATCTTTATTCCACCCCATCGAAAACACTATATCCCAATACCAAATCTACAAATGGGATATATACAAAGGATATCTATTCCACCGTATGTGTAATAGAAAATTCTTCGTAGGTGTCTCCTGTCTTGTCCACGTTCATCGTCCCTACATGTACCCATGATCATGGAGAGAGAGAGCCACATAGAGGCTAAGAACAGGGAGACAGTGAAGTTTTATTCAGAACAGTAGTGACGAATAGGTTTATTACCACAATAAGGATCCTATCCTTGGGGATACAAGAGGTGTAGTCATTAAACACCAATGCTTTTGCCTGATTCTATCTCAATTACCAGGAATACTCCACGGGAAGGATATGACCTTTTAGTTGGACAAATGAATCTTTATGCAAGACGCACTCCGGTCAATTCAACTATTCTACAAAACAAAATGAACCACAATTGAACAATTCAACACATGCGTAAATTAAATTCAACAATTCATACATAAATAGGGGATACACGAATGTATCAAACCTCCATTGTTGCGCTCATTGATCCTCATCTTTATGTTGATCAACCACTTCTTGCCATCATCCTTCAAGAGGATAGTGTCCTGCAACATGATCTTCGACTCCCCTATTTCTCTCGCAAGCCTTGACCACTCTCTCTCTCCCAATCTCTCTCATGGTAGAGTTTTTTGTTTTTCTACCAATATTTGATGCCCTTTTGTTGTGTTCTACATACTGGGTCCAAGATTATGGCAAACCAAGATTCAACAAATAGCACATCTTCAAAGGTTATGAAAGGCCGACTTGCTGGAGTGACTACCTTCTTCCTTTTGGTGCACGATGTTTGCCCGACTTCGGACACACGGGTATCTGTATCCCCAGAGTCAAAATGCACAGGCTCTTGACCATCATTAATCATGTTTAGCATTAATTCGTCCTACAATATGAATCACAATTAGTCTGCCATCCCTAAACTAATCCAATGGTATGTCAAACAAATGACGCGAGCAATGCAAATGACACATGTGTAAAGAGTGTACTAAGATTGTCGAACAACGGGTGGGAATACCCAGCACCGGCATTGCCCAACACTATCACTGCTTTTGGAGTTGTAGTGCATGACCTCAGCAACATCGTCTTTCGGGGAGGCATTCAGGGTGCCCGGCAATTGTGAGGAAGGAATGGACTTGGCTTGTGCCAACTAGTTCTTCCTTCCTGCGTGGACGATGGTGGTATCGGTGGCACTCGTTAGATAGGACGCGCCCAATTGCTTGTCCCCATCATATGCCATCTCCTCACCAGCTCTCTCCATAGATGCCATCTGAGTAGCATCCCTCTCGCGCTACTTCTTCGCTCCCTTTGGGAGATGTTATCTGCCTTGCAATGGGCGGGAACCTCATGGGCTCTGTCGACGCATCATCCATGCAGGCGGTAGGGGACGGGGTACTCGGCGACGACATCTGTGACGGTGGATGAGGCTGGCGGCACGAACTGAGACAAATGGTGAAGAAGAGCGATTGCTCGGACGTGGTGAATGGATGATGGACATGGGAGGAGGGCGATCGATTTTGTGGACTTGGTCAAATTCGAGCCGATTTGGGATGGGTCCGGCCTGTCGGGTCTGACATGGCAAGTACGTCCGGGTGCCCTATATCCACTAGCTACACCTACGGTGGTATGGCCGGTGCCGGAAAGCCCTGGCTTGCAGGGATGGTTTCATGGGTCCCGTTATTTTCGTAACCCGGCAGTGACCAGGTTGTCTTTGTGGGCGTATAAGGAGTGGTTGAGGTGTCCGATTGTAGATGCTATATCCATACCTCGCCAACGACTTCCTACCCTAAAAACAAGAGTTGGTTTTCATACCATAGAAATGAGGCCGGTAACATTAGGATAGATATGTTTACTGTATATTTCTTCTGATTAAAAAGAATGAAAGATGGACCAAACTACTATTGAGTGATCTATATATAGTTAATGTCATCAACATATATTGGCCCTTGGGTCTGACAGAATAGATTTTACCGCTCATGAGTTTGGAACTGAGCTAACCAGAGTACTCTCTAGAATGCAGAGAACGTCATTTTGGTGAACGAGCTAGCTAGAGGTCGATTTTTTTGACAAAAAAAAGTTGAAATTTGAACTTTTCAGTATCAAAAAAACCTGAAAAGAAAATTTTTGTACAAGTAAACAAGGATGCTATCTGTACGTGTGAAATCATTTAGGATTAAATACCTTGAAATATGATCATTACAAAAAACACAAATTCATGGCCTGCGAGAATGAATAATATCATGTGTGAAATGGCCCAAGTTTTATTTTTCACATCCCTCATTTCAATGTATTTTTCCCTAAAAATTTACACACATGTGTGTTATGCCTTCATGCATATCTGTATTTTTTTCAGAATTTCTGAAAACATAAAAATATGAATTTTGATGAAATTTGAATTTTGAATTTGGAGGGCTCCATGGAGGCCGAGCTCCAAAAGCAATTTTTGCTAGAATGCAAGTTTTTTTTTTCTGTTATGATATAATTTTTAAATATTCAATATATACATGAGGAACAGTTGAATGCAAGATGTAATTAAAAAAAGAAACACGAGGAACGCGGGTGAACTTCTAAACGACAAAGAAGTTATGAGTGGTTGAGTGGTCACTAGTCAGGTTGATATGTTGTTATTTGATTCAAATCTGTAGGCCAGCTGCCTGTACCTGTCTGGCTGTCATCCATTTTGGATTCAGCAGCTAGGCACATGATACGCATGCATGTACTACTACTTGTTAAGCAATAACTTTTGCAACCACACCGCATCTGGACATTAAAAGTAGGCAAGTGATGTACCTGTCAAGCAATAATTTCTGCACCCAGCAACCACATCTGGACTATAAATAGGGCACCTGATGAGCTGATATGAGTCACCATTGTTACTAGCACTGCAACACATAGCAACCCACGGACATGGATTTGTTTCTGCCACTCGTCTCTTTTATTTTGGTGAGTGCATACATACACCATACTCTAATGAGATATATTCTATTTCCATGCGTGCATAAAATGCACATACGAATTACCATACGTATTATGTAGTAAGTGTGAATCTTTAAGTCGTAACTATGGTACTGGTATTTGTTACGTTGCACGTAGATTGTTGGAGGACAAGGTAGCCAGCATGCGAGTTTTGCCGATGCCACCAAGACGACGCTCACTGTGTATTGGGAAGCGGCGCTACCAGGAACACCTATTCCACGGTTTAAATAGAGACCATCAAATTTAATTGCCGCCCACACATCACTGATGGTTTTTTAACCGCTAGTATTTTAGATTTACATTTTTTCCCTCTTAACGACTAGCTATGCCTGGCCATCAGGGATTGTCTGCACATCTCAGGTGGACCTTTTGTGACTCCAAAGTGATAATTTACGAATCACCCGGGTGGTCCTTTGAGGTTGACCGCAAGCCCATTTAATCCCAACAAAAGATCTACAAATGAGCTATATACAAATCATCTTTATTCCACCCCATCGAAAACACTATATCCCAATACCAAATCTACAAATGGGATATATACAAAGGATATCTATTCCACCGTATGTGTAATAGAAAATTCTTCGTAGGTGTCTCCTGTCTTGTCCACGTTCATCGTCCCTACATGCACCCATGATCATGGAGAGAGAGAGCCACATAGAGGCTAAGAACAGGGAGACAGTGAAGTTTTATTCAGAACAGTAGTGACGAATAGGTTTATTACCACAATAAGGATCCTATCCTTGGGGATACAAGAGGTGTAGTCATTAAACACCAATGCTTTTGCTTGATTCTATCTCAATTACCAGGAATACTCCACGGGAAGGATATGACCTTTTAGTTGGACAAATGAATCTTTATGCAAGACGCACTCCGGTCAATTCAACTATTCTACAAAACAAAATGAACCACAATTGAACAATTCAACACATGCGTAAATTAAGTTCAACAATTCATACATAAATAGGGGATACACGAATGTATCAAACCTCCATTGTTGCGCTCATTGATCCTCATCTTTATGTTGATCAACCACTTCTTGCCATCATCCTTCAAGAGGATAGTGTCCTGCAACATGATCTTCGACTCCCCTATTTCTCTCGCAAGCCTTGACCACTCTCTCTCTCCCAATCTTTCTCATGGTAGAGTTTTTGTTTTTCTACCAATATTTGATGCCCTTTTGTTGTGTTCCACATACTGGGTCCAAGACTATGGCAAACCAAGATTCAACAAATAGCACATCTTCAAAGGTTATGAAAGGCCGACTTGCTGGAGTGACTACCTTCTGCCTTTTGGTGCACGATGTTTGCCCGACTTCGGACACACGGGTATCTGTATCCCCAGAGTCAAAATGCACAGGCTCTTGACCATCAATAATCATGTTTAGCATTAATTCGTCCTACAATATGAATCACAATTAGTCTGCCATCCCTAAACTAATCCAATGGTATGTCAAACAAATGACGCGAGCAATGCAAATGACACATGTGCAAAGAGTGTACTAAGATTGTCGAACAACGGGTGGGAATACCCAGCACCGGCATTGCCCGACACTATCACTGCTTTTGGAGTTGTAGTGCATGACCTCAGCAACATCGTCTTTCGGGGAGGCATTTAGGGTGCCCGGCAATTGTGAGGAAGGAATGGACTTGGCTTGTGCCAACTAGTTCTTCCTTCCTGCGTGGACGATGGTGGTATCAGTGGCACTCGTTAGATAGGACGCGCCCAATTGCTTGTCCCCATCATATGCCATCTCCTCACCAACTCTCTCCATAGATGCCATCTGAGTAGCATCCCTCTCGCGCTACTTCTTCGCTCCCTCTGGGAGATGTTATCTGCCTTGCAATGGGCGGGAACCTCATGGGCTCTGTCGACGCATCATCCATGCAGGCGGTAGGGGACGGGGTACTCGGCGACGACATCTGTGACGGTGGATGAGGCTGGCGGCACGAACTGAGACAAATGGTGAAGAAGAGCGATTGCTCGGACGTGGTGAATGGATGATGGACATGGGAGGAGGGCGATCAATTTTGTGGACTTGGTCAAATTCGAGCCGATTTGGGATGGGTCCGGCCTGTCGGGTCTGACATGGCAAGTACGTCCGGGTGCCCTATATCCACTAGCTACACCTACGGTGGTATGGCCGGTGCCGGAAAGCCCTGGCTTGCAGGGATGGTTTCATGGGTCCCGTTATTTTCGTAACCCGGCAGTGACCAGGTTGTCTTTGTGGGCGTATAAGGAGTGGTTGAGGTGTCCGATTGTAGATGCTATATCCATACCTCGCCAACAACTTCCTACCCTAAAAACAAGAGTTGGTTTTCATACCATAGAAATGAGGTCGGTAACATTAGGATAGATATCTTTACTGTATATTTCTTCTGATTAAAAAGAATGAAAGATGGACCAAACTACTATTGAGTGATCTATATATAGTTAATGTCATCAACATATATTGGCCCTTGGGTCTGACAGAATAGATTTTACCGCTCATGAGTTTGGAACTGAGCTAACCAGAGTACTCTCTAGAATGCAGAGAACGTCATTTTGGTGAACGAGCTAACTAGAGGTCGAATTTTTTGACAAAAAAAGTTGAAATTTGAACTTTTCAGTATCAAAAAAACCTGAAAAGAAATTTTTTGTGCAAGTAAACAAGGATGCTATCTGTACGTGTGAAATCATTTAGGATTAAATTCCTTGAAATATGATCATTACAAAAAACACAAATTCATGGCCTGCGAGAATGAATAATATCATGTGTGAAATGGCCCAAGTTTTATTTTTCACATCCCTCATTTCAATGTATTTTTCCCTAAAAATTTACACACATGTGTGTTATGCCTTCATGCATATCTGTATTTTTTTCAGAATTTCTGAAAACATAAAAATATGAATTTTGATGAATTTGAATTTTGAATTTGGAGGGCTCCATGGAGGCCGAGCTCCAAAAGCAATTTTTGCTAGAATGCAAGTTTTTTTTTCTGTTATGATATAATTTTTAAATATTCAATATATACATGAGGAACAGTTGAATGCAAGATGTAATTAAAAAAAGAAACACGAGGAACGCGGGTGAACTTCTGAACGACAAAGAAGTTATGAGTGGTTGAGTGGTCACTAGTCAGGTTGATATGTTGTTATTTGATTCAAATCTGTAGGCCAGCTGCCTGTACCTGTCTGGCTGTCATCCATTTTGGATTCAGCAGCTAGGCACATGATACGCATGCATGTACTACTACTTGTTAAGCAATAACTTTTGCAACCACACCGCATCTGGACATTAAAAGTAGGCAAGTGATGTACCTGTCAAGCAATAATTTCTGCACCCAGCAACCACATCTGGACTATAAATAGGGCACCTGATGAGCTGATATGAGTCACCATTGTTACTAGCACTGCAACACATAGCAACCCACGGACATGGATTTGTTTCTGCCACTCGTCTCTTTTATTTTGGTGAGTGCATACATACACCATACTCTAATGAGATATATTCTATTTCCATGCGTGCATAAAATCCACATATGAATTACCATACGTATTATGTAGTAAGTGTGAATCTTTAAGTCGTAACTATGGTACTGGTATTTGTTATGTTGCACGCAGATTGTTGGAGGACAAGGTAGCCAGCATGCGAGTTTTGCCGATGCCACCAAGACGACGCTCACGGCGTATTGGGAAGCGGCGCTACCAGGAACACCTATTCCCCCGGCTATCAACGACCTGTTAGCCCAACAAAAAGGTATCTCTCTCTCTGTGTGTCTGCGTGTGTGTGTGTGTCTCTCTCTCTCTTTTTGCACCTTCAGCATCTCACTGAAAAGTGTACATCATAATAAAAACCAACTTTAGTGTTGGTGACCTCATTTCAACGTTTTTGATAATTAATTAACGGTATGACTGTGTGTTTTTGAGCTCAGTGTGCACAGTAAACTAAGCCCAAGTAATAGTTGAACGATAAAAGTTCAGGAATTATAATGTGTCTAGATGCAGTAGAAGGGAATATTCGATATATACTGCCTCTATTCCAGAATAACTGAATTTCAAGATTTGTCCCAAGTCAAACTTATTTTAGTTTGACCAACTTCATGGAAAAACTGTATTAGGATCTACGGTAACAAACTCACATAATAGGTAAATATATTTTATAAAGAATCTCATGACACTAATTTTCTGTTCTAGATGTTGATATATTTTTCTATAACCAAGTTTTACCTAGGATAAACCATGAACTTCAATTGTTTCTGAACGGAGGCGGGTAAAATATTGGTCTTAACGTATCCTTCCATATATTCGAATGGGTATGTATGTTCAATTTCTATATATGCATACTACAAACATTAGTTTGGTTGGTTTCGTTGTTTCTGTGAGTCCGGTCTGTAGATATGCATACTACACATGCCCATTCAGTATTTGTTTCTTTAGATGACCTCATAATTAGTCCTAGTAACCTCATGTTTATTACAGGGCTGCTAAAAGTTGGACCTAACTATGAGAGAGTCAAGTCAGAAACTAGTCTCAGGGACAACCATGTTCATATCACATCACAGATTCAAGATTATTTAAAAGAGGCCCATGGGACTCATGGTGAAGAAGGTATAAAGAAGGTCACCATGGCACATGACCTAGCCATTGGTAAGGATCTGAACAGACTGCCAATGTCACAAGGGTTACAAGCTAAAAATTATGTAGAAGAAAAAATTGCTGCCCATAGAACAAAAATCGAAGAAAATCTAAAGGAAATCTCAGTGTCGTGTGGGTTAGAAGGTGACAACAATGTGAAGAAAGTTTCACAAAATTTGAAGAAGATCCTTGCAGCATATACACCATTGAAAGATGCAAATCTAAAGGAAATATCTGTGTCATATGGATCAAAAGGTGGAGAAGTCCACAAACAAATCTCAGGGACATATGGGTTCGAAGCTGAAAATGATTTAAAAGAAATAGCAGTGTCTTATGGTGTAAAGGGTGAAGATATTCCAACGGGAGAAACCATGCGTGAAGAAAATGTAAAGGAAATCTCAGTGTCATATGGGTTAGAAGGTTCAAAGAGTTTAAAGAAAGACCCACTAAATTTAAAGAGGATCCTTGCAGAATACACTCCTTGGAACCATGAAAATCTAAAGGAAATATCTGTATCATATGGATCAAAAGGCCAAGAAATTTCGAAGGAAGCATCGGGACTAACCAGGTTAAAAGATGAAAATGACTTGAAGGAAATCTCAGTGTCTTATGGTGTAGATGGCCAAGAAAACCTAAAGGAAATATCTGTGACATACGGATCTAAAGACCAAGAAATTCTGAAGGAGCCATCAGGGTCATATGGGTTAATAGGTGAAAAGGATTTAAAAGAGATCTCAGTGTCTTATGGCACAGATGAGCATGAAAATCTGAAGGAAATATCTGTAACATATGGATCAAAGGACCAAGAACTTGGCAAGGAAGCATTAGGATCCTATGGGCTAAAAGGTGAAAAGGATTTAAAAGAAATCTCAGTGTCTTATGGTGTAGATGGACAGAAGATCCTCAAGGGAGGCTCCACGACACACGAACAAAATTCAAAGGAAGTTACTATGTCATATGGGTCAGTCCAAGAGAAAGATGAACAGCCCAACGTTCTGAATCCAGGTAAAGATCATGTTTTACAAGGAAGTATAGTTAATTATTTTATTACATACATCCCCTCAAATGATTTTGTTCCCATTGTACTTGGTGCAGTAAAAGGAGAGGGGAGCCACCATGTTCACGCTCACAGCTTCAAGAATAAGAAAGAGGCTGATGTCTTTTTCTTCCACGACATGTTGAGGCCAGGGTCATTGATCACGCCGACCATCCCACCGACCACCTCCGTACCGGTGCTTCTCTCCGGCGACGTCACTGACTCCATCCCATTTTCCACCGAGCACCTCTCCGACATCATCACGATGTTCGCGCCGGCGTCCCTAACAATGACCCGAGAGATACAGTGGACGCTGGAGACCTGCCAGCACCCACGAACGCTCCCTGGCCAGAAAGCAGGCTGTGCCACCTCCCTCGAGTCTCTCGCTGAGTTGCCGGCCTTCCTCCTTGGGAGGCGCAACGTCCGCGCATTCTCCGCCGTGGATCTGCCTATAGATGCCCCGGACACGCCGGCGCTGAGGGGGAGGTACAACGTGACGGCTGCACGGAAGCTCTCCGGATCATCATCGGAGGTCGTGACTTGCCATGATCTGACCTACCCGTACGTGGTGTACTACTGCCACACGTCCAGCCCTACGGCTGCGTACATGGTGACGCTGGCGAGTGTGGAGGAGGGTGCCTCTCCTTGGCACGTGACGGCTGCACGTGACGGCTGCACGGAAGCTCTCCGGATCATCATCGTAATAGAGCAAATATTCGTCAGTGCCAAGGATCAAACTCTCACCACCTACTAGTGAGTTTAGCAAGCTAACCAATCCAGGTACTATTACTTGTTGTGAGTTAAAGTCAAAACATGTTTTAATCTGTTGCTTTGTACTAATACCTAGACACTGACGAATATTTGCTCTATTAAAGGCTAACTACTAGCCCATCCATCGTGGCCTAATAACTGACATTCAAACACCAAACACCGCGGTAACTATGATATGAGGAAAAAATATACCGTCGATAACTTTTACATAAATAGCATGATAATATAGGATTTCCGACCTGATAACTTAGGTACAAACAGCACAATACCTTTGACCCGTGAATTTTTTTTTGTTGAAAAATGGCCAAGGATAAAAGTTGATAACTCACGTACAAATACCACGGTAAAGTTCGACTCCGAGATAAAAGCTGTTGAAAAACATACCCCCGATTATTTCATTGTAAATAACATAAATTATATATGCACATCAGCGATGATAACTCAAGTACAAACACCATGGGTACTTTTTAACCCCCCAAGATAAAAGTTTTTCAAAAATATACCCTAGTAAATTTGGTGTGAATAACATGGTTGTAGACTCATATTGGATCTGATAACTAACGTACAAATACCCATGATGAAAAGTATACAACATATGAACCCCCGGTAACTTTTATGTGAATATTGAATATCATGGTAATTCACACATCGTAGAGCTGATAACTTATGTATCCCGGCCTTGATAACTTTGTCAACGAGGGGGTTGGGCTGGGGTTGATAGAATATCCGCCTTGTAACTTTTATATGAACAACATGATAACTCACACATCACAGACCTGATAACTTATGTACTCTGTTCCTCATAACTTTGGCAGAGGGAGGGGTAGGGGTTGATGAAATATCCCCCGATAAATTTTGTGTGAATAGCATTGTTGTGCGTGAGTTATCAGGTTCGTGGCATATAAATTTTGATGTCCTTTTATAGAGAAGTTATTGGTGTTTGTTACAACAACTTTTCTTCTCTGCACCGAAAGTTACCGCAGTGTTTGTGAGTGGGTTACCAGGTTTGTGGCCTATATATTACCATGTTCTTTATAGAAATGTTATTTGGGGTGTGTTACAACAACTTATTTTTTCATGTGGTCAAAAAGGTTACCCCATTATGTATACGTGAGTTGTCAGATTCATGCCATATAAATTACCATGCTCTTTCTACAAATAAGTTATCGGGATGTGTTACAACAACATTTTTTTTCTTCTGGTCGAAAGTTACCACGGTGTTTGTGAGTGAGTTATGAATTCCATGGCATATAATTATCATGCTCTCTTTTTAAAAATAAGTTATGGGGATGTGTTACAGCAATATTTTTTCTTCGGGTTGAAAGTCACAACGGTGTTTGTGAGTTATTAGGTCTGTGCTGGACGAATTACCGTGTACAAAAAGGGAAGAAAATGGTAAAAAGAAATATTTTTGATTGCGTGTGTACCAGTATAAATACCTATCGAACTTCTTTGTAATGACAACTTGAATCTAGACCATGTGGACACAACAAGTAATGACGCACCAAGAGGTAATGAGTTCCACTCCCGGCTCCAACAACTTTTTTACCATGTTTTTTTACGACACCAAAAATATAAAAATAAAGCGGGAGAAGTGGTGGGATCAATGTGCACCAGATAAATCGGAGATAGCGACGGGACGGGAGAAGTGGATCGTGGGATGATGCGTTCGGATCTGTTGCTATGGTTCTAGCACACCGGATTATGCATGTTTGTAGACAGCCGAGCGATGATTACAAGCAATGGAACAAGTTGAAGACGCGTCGCCGTCGTCCACCCAAAGCCAGACAAATCTTATTGTAGTAGGCTGTCGGACAATCGTGGTGCAAAGGCACCAAAGGACCTGTGCACCAGAACAACAGCCGTAGTCGATGAACAGAAGGATATGCGATCTAACTAGACGAAAGAAAACCGGATCCAAGACGATCAACAAAAGGCGAACACAGACTGAATACCACGACATGCACTGGGGACACACCTCCACAAACACCCATTGGTTGGTTTCATGCTCCTCTCGTGTCGAGTCAATAGTTCTTCTCTTTAGCGCTGTCGAGGAAGTTGGTCCCCTGAAAATGAACATGTTTCATACGTGCAACTTCATTGGACGAACGAGAAGCTTCACTGTGAGTTATGTGAGCAGACCTCCTCGTAAACATCTAATTTTTTTCAAGTCCGATAGATCGATACACAAGTGAACCTACGTGAACCATATGGCTAAACTCCACTAGAAACATCTCGAAATCCATGCTCATCTAAAATTTGGGATCAAGAACATGCAAAACCTAGATCAGTCTCCCCTAGGGTTTCCCTAGGGTCCAACTTCTCCTTCGGCGGCGCCGCCGAAGTACACCATATTCCATGTAAAGTATAGCGATCGAGAGCTGGTCTCTGGTTTAAATCCATGAAGGGGATCTTGGAAGCGGAAGGCGACGTGTGCATGGAAGATCGGGGTGGCCAGGATGGGCGCGGAGGACTGGAGGTGCCGGAAGTAGGGGAGTCTAGGGTTAGGGCGCCACCTATGGACGGCGGATCGGACCCGGGGAGTGGTATGATGATGGATGATGAAGTTCAGAGGAAGCTTGGGGGAGGAAGGAGGGCGAAGGATCATGAGGATGTGGAGAAGGAAGATTGGGGCCATTACGGATCTGAGCATGATCTAGAAGATGTGTTTGGTAACCTTAAACTTCAGGGAGAAGAGGAGGAAGATCTGGATTTGTCTGGAGAACTCGAAGATCTGGTTAAAGATGTGCGCTGGATGGCATTATTTAGGGTTCATACACAGAGGCCGTTTAGCCATGCCTCCTTACTAAACTCGATGAGGAATGCATGGGCTTGTGCGCAAGGGGTTACTTTTAACATCAAGGGGCCAAATTTGTTCCTGGCTCAGTGTCATTGCCTGGGGGACTGGAAGAGAGTAATGGATGGAGGTCCATGGCAGTTCAGAAGGGACCCGGTGGTGTTGGTGGAATATGATGGTTTCTCTAACGTGGAGGAGTATGACCTGAATATGTACCCTTTATGGGTCAGGATAAAAGGCCTACCAGATGGATTGACGAGGAAGAGGGAATTGGCTGAGAAGGTAGCAAAGAAGGTAGGAGAACCCCCGTTCATAGTAACGGTGAATGAAGGAAGGATTAACCCATCAAATTTTTTGAGGGTCCGGGTGTTTGTGAATGTCTCCCTACCACTTGTGCGGTTTGTCCATATCACCTTGAAGGAGAGGAAGAGATACTCGGTATTCTATGAAAAACTTCCTGATTTCTGTCACTTTTGTGGATGCATGGGGCATGTTGTTGAGGAATGTGGGGATGGAGTGCATGATAGCTCGACGTGTGCATGGGGGGATTGGCTGCATTGGGTTTGCGAGCCTGTGGGCTCGGGCATGAGAGGAGGCAGAGGAGGGAGTAATGGAGGGAGAGGTGGGGCTGAGCCTATGGGAGGGGGAAGAGGAGGACGGAAGAACGGGCGTGGGGATGGGGCATATGATTGGAAGGCCCACGCTCCGGAGGAGACGAGGGAGGCCGGAGTTCATAAGAAAGGAGGTTTGGAGCTGGAGATAGGGATGGACCTCACACACTTCAAGATGATGAAAGCGGCGGAAGAGAGATCGGCGAGGAAGAGGTTGGTTGGTGAGGACGGTGTGGTTAATGCTAGGGGCCAGGGTGTGGCAAACTTGGCTGGAAAGGTTGCGGATGCTGTTCTTCGGTTGGAGTAAAACTCTCACCACCTACTAGTGAGTTTAGCAAGCTAACCAATCCAGGTACTATTACTTGTTGTGAGTTAAAGTCAAAACATGTTTTAATCTGTTGCTTTGTACTAATACCTAGACACTGACGAATATTTGCTCTATTAAAGGCTAACTACTAGCCCATCCATCGTGGCCTAATAACTGACATTCAAACACCAAACACCGCGGTAACTATGATATGAGGAAAAAATATACCGTCGATAACTTTTACATAAATAGCATGATAATATAGGATTTCCGACCTGATAACTTAGGTACAAACAGCACAATACCTTTGACCCGTGAATTTTTTTTTGTTGAAAAATGGCCAAGGATAAAAGTTGATAACTCACGTACAAATACCACGGTAAAGTTCGACTCCGAGATAAAAGCTGTTGAAAAACATACCCCCGATTATTTCATTGTAAATAACATAAATTATATATGCACATCAGCGATGATAACTCAAGTACAAACACCATGGGTACTTTTTAACCCCCCAAGATAAAAGTTTTTCAAAAATATACCCTAGTAAATTTGGTGTGAATAACATGGTTGTAGACTCATATTGGATCTGATAACTAACGTACAAATACCCATGATGAAAAGTATACAACATATGAACCCCCGGTAACTTTTATGTGAATATTGAATATCATGGTAATTCACACATCGTAGAGCTGATAACTTATGTATCCCGGCCTTGATAACTTTGTCAACGAGGGGGTTGGGCTGGGGTTGATAGAATATCCGCCTTGTAACTTTTATATGAACAACATGATAACTCACACATCACAGACCTGATAACTTATGTACTCTGTTCCTCATAACTTTGGCAGAGGGAGGGGTAGGGGTTGATGAAATATCCCCCGATAAATTTTGTGTGAATAGCATTGTTGTGCGTGAGTTATCAGGTTCGTGGCATATAAATTTTGATGTCCTTTTATAGAGAAGTTATTGGTGTTTGTTACAACAACTTTTCTTCTCTGCACCGAAAGTTACCGCAGTGTTTGTGAGTGGGTTACCAGGTTTGTGGCCTATATATTACCATGTTCTTTATAGAAATGTTATTTGGGGTGTGTTACAACAACTTATTTTTTCATGTGGTCAAAAAGGTTACCCCATTATGTATACGTGAGTTGTCAGATTCATGCCATATAAATTACCATGCTCTTTCTACAAATAAGTTATCGGGATGTGTTACAACAACATTTTTTTTCTTCTGGTCGAAAGTTACCACGGTGTTTGTGAGTGAGTTATGAATTCCATGGCATATAATTATCATGCTCTCTTTTTAAAAATAAGTTATGGGGATGTGTTACAGCAATATTTTTTCTTCGGGTTGAAAGTCACAACGGTGTTTGTGAGTTATTAGGTCTGTGCTGGACGAATTACCGTGTACAAAAAGGGAAGAAAATGGTAAAAAGAAATATTTTTGATTGCGTGTGTACCAGTATAAATACCTATCGAACTTCTTTGTAATGACAACTTGAATCTAGACCATGTGGACACAACAAGTAATGACGCACCAAGAGGTAATGAGTTCCACTCCCGGCTCCAACAACTTTTTTACCATGTTTTTTTACGACACCAAAAATATAAAAATAAAGCGGGAGAAGTGGTGGGATCAATGTGCACCAGATAAATCGGAGATAGCGACGGGACGGGAGAAGTGGATCGTGGGATGATGCGTTCGGATCTGTTGCTATGGTTCTAGCACACCGGATTATGCATGTTTGTAGACAGCCGAGCGATGATTACAAGCAATGGAACAAGTTGAAGACGCGTCGCCGTCGTCCACCCAAAGCCAGACAAATCTTATTGTAGTAGGCTGTCGGACAATCGTGGTGCAAAGGCACCAAAGGACCTGTGCACCAGAACAACAGCCGTAGTCGATGAACAGAAGGATATGCGATCTAACTAGACGAAAGAAAACCGGATCCAAGACGATCAACAAAAGGCGAACACAGACTGAATACCACGACATGCACTGGGGACACACCTCCACAAACACCCATTGGTTGGTTTCATGCTCCTCTCGTGTCGAGTCAATAGTTCTTCTCTTTAGCGCTGTCGAGGAAGTTGGTCCCCTGAAAATGAACATGTTTCATACGTGCAACTTCATTGGACGAACGAGAAGCTTCACTGTGAGTTATGTGAGCAGACCTCCTCGTAAACATCTAATTTTTTTCAAGTCCGATAGATCGATACACAAGTGAACCTACGTGAACCATATGGCTAAACTCCACTAGAAACATCTCGAAATCCATGCTCATCTAAAATTTGGGATCAAGAACATGCAAAACCTAGATCAGTCTCCCCTAGGGTTTCCCTAGGGTCCAACTTCTCCTTCGGCGGCGCCGCCGAAGTACACCATATTCCATGTAAAGTATAGCGATCGAGAGCTGGTCTCTGGTTTAAATCCATGAAGGGGATCTTGGAAGCGGAAGGCGACGTGTGCATGGAAGATCGGGGTGGCCAGGATGGGCGCGGAGGACTGGAGGTGCCGGAAGTAGGGGAGTCTAGGGTTAGGGCGCCACCTATGGACGGCGGATCGGACCCGGGGAGTGGTATGATGATGGATGATGAAGTTCAGAGGAAGCTTGGGGGAGGAAGGAGGGCGAAGGATCATGAGGATGTGGAGAAGGAAGATTGGGGCCATTACGGATCTGAGCATGATCTAGAAGATGTGTTTGGTAACCTTAAACTTCAGGGAGAAGAGGAGGAAGATCTGGATTTGTCTGGAGAACTCGAAGATCTGGTTAAAGATGTGCGCTGGATGGCATTATTTAGGGTTCATACACAGAGGCCGTTTAGCCATGCCTCCTTACTAAACTCGATGAGGAATGCATGGGCTTGTGCGCAAGGGGTTACTTTTAACATCAAGGGGCCAAATTTGTTCCTGGCTCAGTGTCATTGCCTGGGGGACTGGAAGAGAGTAATGGATGGAGGTCCATGGCAGTTCAGAAGGGACCCGGTGGTGTTGGTGGAATATGATGGTTTCTCTAACGTGGAGGAGTATGACCTGAATATGTACCCTTTATGGGTCAGGATAAAAGGCCTACCAGATGGATTGACGAGGAAGAGGGAATTGGCTGAGAAGGTAGCAAAGAAGGTAGGAGAACCCCCGTTCATAGTAACGGTGAATGAAGGAAGGATTAACCCATCAAATTTTTTGAGGGTCCGGGTGTTTGTGAATGTCTCCCTACCACTTGTGCGGTTTGTCCATATCACCTTGAAGGAGAGGAAGAGATACTCGGTATTCTATGAAAAACTTCCTGATTTCTGTCACTTTTGTGGATGCATGGGGCATGTTGTTGAGGAATGTGGGGATGGAGTGCATGATAGCTCGACGTGTGCATGGGGGGATTGGCTGCATTGGGTTTGCGAGCCTGTGGGCTCGGGCATGAGAGGAGGCAGAGGAGGGAGTAATGGAGGGAGAGGTGGGGCTGAGCCTATGGGAGGGGGAAGAGGAGGACGGAAGAACGGGCGTGGGGATGGGGCATATGATTGGAAGGCCCACGCTCCGGAGGAGACGAGGGAGGCCGGAGTTCATAAGAAAGGAGGTTTGGAGCTGGAGATAGGGATGGACCTCACACACTTCAAGATGATGAAAGCGGCGGAAGAGAGATCGGCGAGGAAGAGGTTGGTTGGTGAGGACGGTGTGGTTAATGCTAGGGGCCAGGGTGTGGCAAACTTGGCTGGAAAGGTTGCGGATGCTGTTCTTCGGTTGGAGTAAAACTCTCACCACCTACTAGTGAGTTTAGCAAGCTAACCAATCCAGGTACTATTACTTGTTGTGAGTTAAAGTCAAAACATGTTTTAATCTGTTGCTTTGTACTAATACCTAGACACTGACGAATATTTGCTCTATTAAAGGCTAACTACTAGCCCATCCATCGTGGCCTAATAACTGACATTCAAACACCAAACACCGCGGTAACTATGATATGAGGAAAAAATATACCGTCGATAACTTTTACATAAATAGCATGATAATATAGGATTTCCGACCTGATAACTTAGGTACAAACAGCACAATACCTTTGACCCGTGAATTTTTTTTTGTTGAAAAATGGCCAAGGATAAAAGTTGATAACTCACGTACAAATACCACGGTAAAGTTCGACTCCGAGATAAAAGCTGTTGAAAAACATACCCCCGATTATTTCATTGTAAATAACATAAATTATATATGCACATCAGCGATGATAACTCAAGTACAAACACCATGGGTACTTTTTAACCCCCCAAGATAAAAGTTTTTCAAAAATATACCCTAGTAAATTTGGTGTGAATAACATGGTTGTAGACTCATATTGGATCTGATAACTAACGTACAAATACCCATGATGAAAAGTATACAACATATGAACCCCCGGTAACTTTTATGTGAATATTGAATATCATGGTAATTCACACATCGTAGAGCTGATAACTTATGTATCCCGGCCTTGATAACTTTGTCAACGAGGGGGTTGGGCTGGGGTTGATAGAATATCCGCCTTGTAACTTTTATATGAACAACATGATAACTCACACATCACAGACCTGATAACTTATGTACTCTGTTCCTCATAACTTTGGCAGAGGGAGGGGTAGGGGTTGATGAAATATCCCCCGATAAATTTTGTGTGAATAGCATTGTTGTGCGTGAGTTATCAGGTTCGTGGCATATAAATTTTGATGTCCTTTTATAGAGAAGTTATTGGTGTTTGTTACAACAACTTTTCTTCTCTGCACCGAAAGTTACCGCAGTGTTTGTGAGTGGGTTACCAGGTTTGTGGCCTATATATTACCATGTTCTTTATAGAAATGTTATTTGGGGTGTGTTACAACAACTTATTTTTTCATGTGGTCAAAAAGGTTACCCCATTATGTATACGTGAGTTGTCAGATTCATGCCATATAAATTACCATGCTCTTTCTACAAATAAGTTATCGGGATGTGTTACAACAACATTTTTTTTCTTCTGGTCGAAAGTTACCACGGTGTTTGTGAGTGAGTTATGAATTCCATGGCATATAATTATCATGCTCTCTTTTTAAAAATAAGTTATGGGGATGTGTTACAGCAATATTTTTTCTTCGGGTTGAAAGTCACAACGGTGTTTGTGAGTTATTAGGTCTGTGCTGGACGAATTACCGTGTACAAAAAGGGAAGAAAATGGTAAAAAGAAATATTTTTGATTGCGTGTGTACCAGTATAAATACCTATCGAACTTCTTTGTAATGACAACTTGAATCTAGACCATGTGGACACAACAAGTAATGACGCACCAAGAGGTAATGAGTTCCACTCCCGGCTCCAACAACTTTTTTACCATGTTTTTTTACGACACCAAAAATATAAAAATAAAGCGGGAGAAGTGGTGGGATCAATGTGCACCAGATAAATCGGAGATAGCGACGGGACGGGAGAAGTGGATCGTGGGATGATGCGTTCGGATCTGTTGCTATGGTTCTAGCACACCGGATTATGCATGTTTGTAGACAGCCGAGCGATGATTACAAGCAATGGAACAAGTTGAAGACGCGTCGCCGTCGTCCACCCAAAGCCAGACAAATCTTATTGTAGTAGGCTGTCGGACAATCGTGGTGCAAAGGCACCAAAGGACCTGTGCACCAGAACAACAGCCGTAGTCGATGAACAGAAGGATATGCGATCTAACTAGACGAAAGAAAACCGGATCCAAGACGATCAACAAAAGGCGAACACAGACTGAATACCACGACATGCACTGGGGACACACCTCCACAAACACCCATTGGTTGGTTTCATGCTCCTCTCGTGTCGAGTCAATAGTTCTTCTCTTTAGCGCTGTCGAGGAAGTTGGTCCCCTGAAAATGAACATGTTTCATACGTGCAACTTCATTGGACGAACGAGAAGCTTCACTGTGAGTTATGTGAGCAGACCTCCTCGTAAACATCTAATTTTTTTCAAGTCCGATAGATCGATACACAAGTGAACCTACGTGAACCATATGGCTAAACTCCACTAGAAACATCTCGAAATCCATGCTCATCTAAAATTTGGGATCAAGAACATGCAAAACCTAGATCAGTCTCCCCTAGGGTTTCCCTAGGGTCCAACTTCTCCTTCGGCGGCGCCGCCGAAGTACACCATATTCCATGTAAAGTATAGCGATCGAGAGCTGGTCTCTGGTTTAAATCCATGAAGGGGATCTTGGAAGCGGAAGGCGACGTGTGCATGGAAGATCGGGGTGGCCAGGATGGGCGCGGAGGACTGGAGGTGCCGGAAGTAGGGGAGTCTAGGGTTAGGGCGCCACCTATGGACGGCGGATCGGACCCGGGGAGTGGTATGATGATGGATGATGAAGTTCAGAGGAAGCTTGGGGGAGGAAGGAGGGCGAAGGATCATGAGGATGTGGAGAAGGAAGATTGGGGCCATTACGGATCTGAGCATGATCTAGAAGATGTGTTTGGTAACCTTAAACTTCAGGGAGAAGAGGAGGAAGATCTGGATTTGTCTGGAGAACTCGAAGATCTGGTTAAAGATGTGCGCTGGATGGCATTATTTAGGGTTCATACACAGAGGCCGTTTAGCCATGCCTCCTTACTAAACTCGATGAGGAATGCATGGGCTTGTGCGCAAGGGGTTACTTTTAACATCAAGGGGCCAAATTTGTTCCTGGCTCAGTGTCATTGCCTGGGGGACTGGAAGAGAGTAATGGATGGAGGTCCATGGCAGTTCAGAAGGGACCCGGTGGTGTTGGTGGAATATGATGGTTTCTCTAACGTGGAGGAGTATGACCTGAATATGTACCCTTTATGGGTCAGGATAAAAGGCCTACCAGATGGATTGACGAGGAAGAGGGAATTGGCTGAGAAGGTAGCAAAGAAGGTAGGAGAACCCCCGTTCATAGTAACGGTGAATGAAGGAAGGATTAACCCATCAAATTTTTTGAGGGTCCGGGTGTTTGTGAATGTCTCCCTACCACTTGTGCGGTTTGTCCATATCACCTTGAAGGAGAGGAAGAGATACTCGGTATTCTATGAAAAACTTCCTGATTTCTGTCACTTTTGTGGATGCATGGGGCATGTTGTTGAGGAATGTGGGGATGGAGTGCATGATAGCTCGACGTGTGCATGGGGGGATTGGCTGCATTGGGTTTGCGAGCCTGTGGGCTCGGGCATGAGAGGAGGCAGAGGAGGGAGTAATGGAGGGAGAGGTGGGGCTGAGCCTATGGGAGGGGGAAGAGGAGGACGGAAGAACGGGCGTGGGGATGGGGCATATGATTGGAAGGCCCACGCTCCGGAGGAGACGAGGGAGGCCGGAGTTCATAAGAAAGGAGGTTTGGAGCTGGAGATAGGGATGGACCTCACACACTTCAAGATGATGAAAGCGGCGGAAGAGAGATCGGCGAGGAAGAGGTTGGTTGGTGAGGACGGTGTGGTTAATGCTAGGGGCCAGGGTGTGGCAAACTTGGCTGGAAAGGTTGCGGATGCTGTTCTTCGGTTGGAGTATGGGGGGATAGAGAAGCAGTCAGAACAGAATATTACGCCGGGGAAGAACCCAATAGTTAAACGTAGGAGACAGGGAGAGGGTGTCGGAGAAGGGAACGAAGGAGTGGACATGGATACAACTTCACAGGCGGCCTCCGAGGAGGAGGACCGCCGAGCTCAATGAATTGCTTAAGTTGGAACTGCCGAGGAGGGGGGAACACCCGGACAGTTCGTGAATTAGCGACATTGTGTAAGTCGCGTTCCCCCATGCTTGTGTTTTTATGTGAGACTAGACAAAAGGAGGAGAAGATGAGGAGGATTCGATCTAAGCTGGGTCTCAAAGGGTTCTGTGGTGTGGATAGTAATGGCTTAAGTGGTGGTTTGGCCCTCTTCTGGAGGGATGATTGTATAGTTAAAATTCTGGAGAAGAATGATAGATACATTGACACAACCGTGCAAACTCATTTGGAAGCCGCGGAGTGGCGGGCTACGTTTGTCTATGGTGAGCCGCGGGTGGAGCATAGGCATCTCATGTGGACTAAGCTGCAAAATCTGAAATCAATTAATGATCTACCATGGCTTGCGATCGGAGATTTCAATGAGGCCATGTGGGACTTCGAGCATTTGTCTGTCACGCCTAGAGCAGAAGCACAGATGGTGGCATTCCGGGACGTTTTGGAAACGTGTGAGCTGGTGGATCTGGGATTTACCGGTCTCCCATTCACATACGATAACAAAAGAGGGAGGTCGGCCAATGTCAAGGTGAGGCTGGATAGAGCAGTTGCCTCTAATGATTGGCGTAACATGTTTGCGTTTGCGGAGGTGGAGCATATACCCTCCCCATGCTCTGACCACCTAATGCTCTTCTTGAAGGGAGAGCCGGACTCGGGGCCAATGAAAGGAAGGAACCGCAGATATGAGGTGTTTTGGGAGAGGGATTCGACACTCCCACAAACGGTGCAGGATGCATGGAGTGCTGTAGGGGATATTCATAACCTATCACACTTGAGGGATGCTCTGTCCAAAACAATGACAGCTCTAGGCACTTGGAGCAAGAAATTTGGCAATGTAACAAGGGAACTTGCGAAGTCTAGAACTCAACTGGAGGAACTGTTGCATATGAACGCTGATCGGGAAGAGATAAGGGTCATCATGGATAAAATGAATGAGCTTTTATATCAGGAGGAGATGATGTGGATGCAGCGGTCAAGGATATCGTGGCTTAAGGAAGGGGATCGCAATACTAAGTATTTTCATAGCAAGGCAGTATGGAGAGCGAGGAAGAATAAGATCCGGAGTTTAACGGACTCTATTGGGGCCGTGCATACATAACTTACTGCTATGGGAAGGGTTGCCAATGAGTACTTCCACAATATTTTTGCAGCTGACCCTAACCTTGATGCAAGTGAGGTGGTGGATCTTTTTGAGCAAGTTGTTACACCGGCAGATAATGATAGATTATGCGCCCCGTTCACGGATAAAGAGATCTCGGATGCAATGTTTCAAATTGGTCCGTTGAAGGCGCCGGGGCCAGATGGTTTTCCAGCTCGTTTCTTCCAACGCAACTGGAGTACGGTGAAAGCTGGAGTGTTGGCTGCAGTTCGTGATTTTTTTGCTTCAGGGAAGATGCCGGCGGGAGTTAATGATACCTCTATTGTACTTATCCCTAAAAATGCTAATCCTTGCAGAATAACTGACTATAGGCCCATCAGTTTATGCAACGTGACCTACAAGGTTATATCTAAGTGCTTGGTTAACCGTTTGCGGCCGCTGTTGGATGACATAATTTCGGTGGAGCAAAGCGCGTTCATACCTGGAAGAATGATCACGGATAATGCTTTGATTGCTTTTGAGTGTCTACACTACATCAAGCAGGAGAAAGACCCTATAAAGAGTTTCTGTGCCTACAAGTTGGATCTGTCTAAGGCTTATGATAGGGTTGATTGGGATTTCTTGAAGCAGGTGATGCAAAGGTTAGGGTTCTCTTATCGATGGATTGATTGGATTATGGAGTGTATCACATCGGTGAGGTATTCAGTTAAACTTAATGGAACCCTCCTAGATTCATTTGCACCGTCGCGTGGGCTACGGCAAGGAGACCCTCTCTCTCCGTTCCTATTCTTACTTGTAGCAGATGGTCTCTCAGCGATTCCGAGGAAGAGGGTACAAGATGGAATCATTGAACCTGTGAAGATATGCCGAAGAGCACCGGGTATATCTCATTTACTTTTTGCGGATGATACTTTGCTGTTTTTTGAAGCATCTAGAGTTCAAGCAGAGCACGTTAAGCAGGTCTTGGAACTATATGGGTCGGCCACTGGACAGAGTTTAAATTATGATAAATGTTCGTTCTTCTTTGGGCAAGCATGCCCGGCCGCGGTTCAAGAGCAGGTTAGAGATGCTCTCCAAGTCACCACATTGTGCTTTGAGGAAAAATACCTGGGACTGCCTACACCTGAGGGCCGTATGTCGAAAGGAAAGTTTCAAAATCTTCAGACAAGCCTTACTAAAAGGTTAGTTCAATGGGGGGATGGATATCTGGCTAAACCGGGACGGGAGGTGCTAATCAAATCGGTTGCGCAAGCCTTACCCACCTTCATTATGGGTGTCTTTAAGCTACCCTACTCGGTCTGCGATGATCTTACCAGAATGGTAAGAAACTTTTATTGGGGTTCAGACAAGGGGAAGAGGAAAGTGCATTGGAAAGGTTGGGACATTCTTATGCAACCAAAAGAGAGAGGGGGAGTTGGTTTCAGAGACTTCCGTCTTTTCAACCAAGCTCTCCTTGCTCGTCAGGCGTGGAGGTTGATCACCAGGCCGGACAGCCTGTGTGCTTGCCTTCTAAAGGCCAAATACTACCCTAATGGAAAGCTTGAAGATACAGTTTTCGCTGGGAATGCCTCGTCCTCCTGGTCTGCCATTAGCCATGTACTGGAGCTGTTAAAGAAAGGATTAATCTGGAGAGTGGGTAATGGAGAAAGCATCCGGGTGTGGAGAGATAACTGGATACCACGCCCTTTTTCCTATAAACCTATTTCGAGACAGGGTGTCTGTCGCATACGGTATGTGGCAGATCTGCTTAATGAGAATGGATCATGGAAGTCTAACATACTGCAGCAATACTTTGTACAGGCTGATGTGAATGAGATTTTGAAGATCAAGGTGTCACCGAGGAGAGGCGAGGATTTCCTCGCTTGGGGGCCGGACAAGAAGGGCATTTTCTCTGTCAGAAGCGCTTACCATATGGCGTTTGATGAGGCACACCGTGATGTTGCAGTATCGTCTAGCTCGTCCCCTTCGGGAGCAAGAAAGTGCTGGGATTTCGTTTGGAAGTGTGGAGTTCCTCCCACGGTGTCAACATTCGCCTGGCGGGTGGCAACAAACGGGCTTCCAACATGGAAGAACAAACACAGAATTGGGTTAGAAACTACGAGCAGTTGCCCCGTATGTGGTTTAGACACAAAGGACAGTTTTCACCCGTTCCTGAGATGCCAACTCGGGAGGGACTTATATCAGGAGATGGCAAAAATCTGGAACTTACCTCGGTTACAATCCATAAAGAATTGTGGTAAGGAATGGCTGCTGCAGCTACTAGCTCAGCACGATGATTGGGTGAGATGTATGATTCTCCTAGTGTTCTGGAGAGCTTGGTTTGTACGCAATGAGGTGACACATCAAAAACCAGCTCCGCCCTTGGAGGTGTCCGTGCGATTTCTCCAAAGCTATCTTGCATCACTAATGGCTATAAAGAATGGTAGTTGTTCTGACCCAGCCAAAGGTAAAGCATGCGTTTCAGAACAGGTCATGGCGAAGCCGGTCAGCTCCGGCATCAACAAGGCTTGGATCAAACCGAAGGCTGGATGGACAAAGCTCAATACCGATGGCTCCTTTGTTTCTTGCAATGATGCAGGTGCAGGCATGATCCTGCGGGATGAGACTGGAAGAATCTTATTTTCTGCATGCAGGGCACTATTCTCATGCAATGATGCACTAGAGGCGGAACTATCAGCATGTTGGGAGGGTTTGTCTTCAGCAGTTCAACGAACGGACCTGCCGATTGAAGTTGAGTTGGATTCCTCAGCCGCCATATCTATGATCACATGTGGAGATTTTGATCGCTCGATCTATTCATCGTTAGTTAATGAGATTAGATGGTTACTTTCTTCTCATCAAACTTGTATTACTCTTGTCACTCGTTCGCAGAATAAAGCGAGTGACAAATTAGCTTCTTTTGGTCGTTTGAATAAAAGGACTACGACCTGGCTAGGCGCTGGTCCACCTGAGGTGCTGGAAGTAGTCCAGGATGATTGTAATGAGACCCTGATGAAGTAATACAAGATTTTGAGTTCGCAAAAAAAAAAGAACATGCAAAACCTCAAAATGGCAATGCTAAGCCTATAGAGCATGGATTTATGAAAAAAAATGTTGGGGATGAGAATGAAAACAGACCGTAAATTGTTAGGGCAGAAGCATCCAGACTGAAAATGCGTAGGGAGAAAGATCCAGCAAGAGCATCTACAACTAGATGGCCAATATTTGCCCCAACGGCCGGGCGGCTTGCCTGGTCACTGTCTGAAAAATTCCCACCCAACCGAACTTCAAATAGCAGGCCGAACGCCCGGGCACGGTAACCCATATACCCAACCCATATGTGGGGTAGATACGGGGATGCTCAGACGCGCTCGCCATGTAGGATCCGATCAACTGTGGCCCACCCGACCCCACATACATTCAACCCTATCTGTACTCAAGACGAAATCATAGCCGCATTCCACACCACTTCAGTTCACTCCCCTCCGCCCCTAGCTCTTCTCCACGAATTCCGGTCATCTCTAGCATGGCAGGCAGTAGATTTGACTCCAAGAGCTCCAGATATGTTGAATCGGAACTTGTCCGTTGCTATCCCAAGGAGGGGAGGCCGGTCCATGCGGCTCTCCGTCGCTCTCAGGAGGATTGCGCTCGACCGCGGACGCATTCCTTCAGGTGGCAATCCGCTGTGTTCGTGAAAATGGTGACCGTATTTGTTAGGACTCGTTGTGGGAGGAGATGTACCCCTGACTTGCCGGATGCGGTCCGGACCGCCGGGCGCCCGAACACTGGGATGGCGGCGCAACCCATTTGGTGGCATGCCGTCCCGCAAGATCAGGCTCCAAGCTAGACGTAAATGGCGGCATGGTGTCCGGCACACACGCTGCTAAAACCAGGCGTGCCCACCGTTCAAGGCACCAAGCACGGATGGCCACACATGCTCTCCGGCCGAGGCCCCAGAATCGGAGGCGCACGCCGGTGAGCCCGAACGCCCGGCCACGCCCGTGTTAGTCATTATATATACAAATATTAACCATGCATTTAATATTTATTAAATAATGTATAAAAAATAGTCTTGATGTATTTGAAAAAAATTGACATCAAAAATTATATCTTAAAAATACGAAAAATGTACAAGGCGTATGACAAAAACAAACAGCAAATATATATATTTAAGAAAATATGACTCAAGTATTTTTAAAATTATAAAGATGCATAAAAATTGTTTTTATGTGTTGAAAATGCACATTGGATCTGCAAAAAGGGTACGTTTCTTTAAAAAAGCCAAAGAATACCGTTGAACACAATGAAAACAAAAGAAGACAGAGAAATAATCAAAGATAATCAAAGGGAAAGAATAAAAAAAAAGAAAAAAACCCATAAAATTCACTGAAAACCGAAAAAGAAACAAAGAGAACTGAAGAAAAAATAAAAATAAAAACGAAAAAGGAACTCCTAGGAATGAACGAGAAAGAAACAAATGAAATAGAAGAAAAAAAGCGAAGAGAGCGAAGCGAACGCATCCAGTGATATAGCTGCGTAGATGCACGAAAATGGACCGGCCCTGTGCTGTAACGGGCAGGAAAAAAAATCAGACCAAGGGAGCATACATCTCGCTGTAGCGAGATATAGCTGCCGCGATGCAGGTTTCTGAAAAAAAAAAAGTGCAGCCGCGATGCAGAACGTTTAATAGAAAATTATGTAAAGGCTGGTAAGCTACCGTCGACGCAGCGTTTTCCTTGGTCAAAAAAATTTATCCATTCAAGAAAATTATGTAAAGCCTCACCCATTCAATTTAACTTTTCATGCACTCGCTTGATCGTTCAAAAGCAGGCAAATCCTTGGGCAAAAAAACTACTAGGTATAATTATATTTTTGGTAGATTTAAAGAAAATCTTGAATTCCCACAATGTTGACGGAATTCAAAAAATATTCATGAGTTTTTAAAAGCTTTAGTTATATTATTATGGCTTTTTATTATTTTTAGTGTTTGATATACTATCATGATTGTAGATTAATAGATCCGAAGTTTATCCCAAAAAAAAACACTGATGATATTTTTTGCAAATTTGGAATACGTTGATGATTTAAAAAAAATTGCAATCCTAAAAAGTACTCAGTATTCACTAATTATAAATTAGATCTTTGTGGACGCATCTAGATGTGGTCTAATTATTGCACATCTAAGTAACTGTAAAAAGAGAAGAAGAAAAAACACTCACATGAAATCATGGCGTGAAATCAATAACATAGAACTTAGATGTACAATACTTACGGCACATCTAGATTTGCTTTAGCAAAACTGTTATAAAGTATATTATAAAAATCAGTTTTATATATATACACGCATGCAGTATATATATACACACACATAACAGCTAAGCACACATTTCTATTTAATTTAATTAAGCATACGTGCATGCAGCCGCGTAATTTTTTATCGCGTGTCGACTCCCTCTAATTAGACCCTATTTATCAATTAAGTATGCATGGATGCATGTAAGACAAAATTGCTAATGTCAGTAAAGATTTCAACAAAATTTGAAACTTGAAATATTTTTTAGTTCAAACCGTTGCTCCGATTGAAAAACTATTTTCACATAAAAGATTCGCCGTGGCGAGACCTTCGAAATTAGACCACATGTTGATATGTTTCGACAAAAAAAAATTCCGAGTAAAAAGTTACCACGCCTCTGCATGCAAGTTATCATGTCAGTTGTGCACATATTATCACGTTGTTTGCATGAGAATTACCGGACATAAAAAATAGTTTCTCCAACCTTCTCTTCACATGCACATGCCTGCATGCAAATAGGGGGAAAAATTGATGTCATCTTAGATGCTTCCCTATTTCGAAAATTCAAAATGTTTTATAGTGCCAACTGACGGTTTGATCAAAAAATCATTTCCACATAAAAATTTGACGTAAGGAGACCTACAAAACTAGATCACATGTTGATATATTCTGACGACTTTTTTTATGCAAATAGTTACAGTTTTGGGCTACGTAAATTATCAGCTCTGATGTATGTATATTATCACGCTCTTTTACGTGAGTTACCGTAGTACATTTTCAACTTGTGTTTTCGGGACAAAAGTTACCGTGGTGTTTGTGCGTGAGTTACCACGTATGCGGTCCATACATTACCACACTTTTTACAAATAAGTTATCGAGGATATCCAAAGTTACAACGGTGTTTTGTACATGAGTTATCAAGTTTACAATATGTATATTACCGGGTTTGCAGTGTGTGAGTTACCATGTCATACACGCAAAAGTTATCAGGGGTGTATTTCATCAACCCCCACCAAAATTAATAGCACTGGGGTACATAAGTTATCAGGTCTGCGATGTGTGAGTTACCGCGCCACTATCATTACAGTTATCGTGTGTATATTTCATCACCCCCC
>LR738714.1:867208701-867248493 GCA_902687465.1 Secale cereale | reverse complement strand
CGCTCCACCGGCATTACTGTTTGATGATATTTTTAAAAAAAATTATTACTGTCTTATAAAAAATATTACTGTTATGATTTAAACAAGTTTGAACATATTTAAACACAAATAAGTATCAAACAGCATTATAAATGCATAAAAAAATTGTGGAGCCTGGGAATCAAACCCAGGACCTCCTGGTGTGAGAACTGGCTGCTGACCAGTCGAGCTAGTAGAGGGGACTTGATGTGGATCAGGTCAGGTGGAAGATAACCTGTTGGCTCGAGCAGAAATTAAAAAAAAACTAATGGCGCACCAGGGTGAGGTGCGCCATTAGTGTGGATGTACTTATGGCGCACCGTGGGGTGGTGCGTCATTAGTATTGTGCCGCACCCATCCATATTCCTCCCCGGCCCAAACATATCCCCTCTCTCTCCCTCGCCCTCGCCCTCGATCCCCTTCCCCTCTACTCTCACGACGCCGCCCTCCCCGCGCAACCCCGACGCCGCCCTCCCCGCGCAACTCCGAGGCCAGGCGCCCCCCGGTTCGCTTCGACGCTGCTCCCCGTCCCCGACGCGCGCCGCCTTCCCGTGGAGCCCCGGCGCCGCGCCCCCGAGCCCTAGCGCTCGCCGCCGCCCGTCTTCCACGGTCCCATGGTCTTCCGCTCCTCCGCTCCCACGGTCGCCGTCGACGAAGGATCCGTCCTCCTCAAGGTTTGGCCTTCTTCCCATCCCCTTCCACTCCCATCTGCTCTCTCTCATTAGCACAAGCCCAACCTTTTGTAACAAATTTCTGCTCTTGCTAGTACGCGAACAAGTCCATGGTGTAGATGAACAAGTCCACTAATTTTGTGGTCAATTTATTTATTTAGTTACCAGAGAGAGAGAGAGGGAGGAGCACATACAAATTTTGCAGCTATGACTTCCTCTGGTAGTATTTTATTGCTTATTTAAACCATGTATTGCTAGTACAGATCATGTGAGGACACAGGAGACACTCAGCTTTCGATACATCGCCTTGGATGCAGCTTAAGCCATCTAGGTCATATAGTTAACTAGCTACCTAAAGTACGAAAGGCAGAGTTTTGAGTAGTACCATTAGAAAAACAGGACAATGTTGTTAGGTACTAATCGAAACAAAGAAGTTAAAGCACTACTAGTACAGATTAAGCCGTGACGCAGGGCACACTCTGATGCCTTCGATACATGGCCTCAGATGCAACTCAAGCCAAATAACTTTCTAAAGTACCACCTGCAGTGATGTGGAACTAAAATGGCATGTTGATATACCTGTGGTAACACGATGGCTGGCCGCAGATTGGCAAACACGCCGAGCCCGGCACGGATGTTGAGCAGCCCGGTCTTGGGCTTGAGATGCTTCTCATTGTTATCCCACTTATACCTGCAATAACAAATCATCAAACCCAATTACTGAAAGAAAATGCAGGTGCACATCACTAAGTCTGACCAGAGCAAAATGTAACCCAGAGGTTGCAGCTATTAACAGAAAATTTCCACTCACCCTCCGATCGCGCCGAGGAGTTAATGTTAGTAAGTAATATGCGTGAATATGCAAACATAAAGATATCTGCTTAAAAATTTGCTGCCATCCATTTGTGAGTTGAGAACAAGGTTTAACTTGCTTGGGTTTAAAGTTGAAGACGGAGATGGTAACGTCCTAACAGCTGAACTGCCTAATCCATGCATTTCAGAAAAACCTTCATGAAGTTTTCCCATTATAATTATTGTGTCGATGCTGTGTGCATTATTCTATTTTGACCTTCATTTAGAAGCATGGAAGATTTAGAAGGCATATGTATGATGACTGCTTTACCAATGTACTGAAAGGTTGGAGTCCAGCATGTTTGAAGAGCAGAGTTTTGCTATTTACATGATCTTACTTATGTAAACGTGGAGATAGATAACCTTGGACACAAGCTTGGAGTTTCCTCCACTTAAATATGCATGCATAATTTGTGAGTTCTAGGACCTTACTCTTTATCTGAATTTTAATTGGTGATGTCAGTAGTTGAAGCCAAGCTTCAGCTTACTCAAATGGTAGGGAGGTCATAGTGTTCCTTTACAAGCATAGTAGAGCATAGTATGGATTCTAATGTTCAACTCTGACTAAACAGGTTCTGCAAACGGTCTTTTACCGCACTTGACTGAAGAAGTAGGTGTCTGCTATATCCTGCACTTGAGGTGAGTTGTGTTCTCAGGTTTACATTGCAATGGGCACTCTTCTTGTAAACACAAATTCAGATTTATATACTATATGCTGGCATGACTGTTTTTATTAGGCAGGACAGTGCAGTAGTTGATGTATCTTGGGTTGATTATAAAGTTGCTTGGGCTTAATATTACCCAGCATGATGATGTATCAATGTAGCATTAGCATATGATCCAAGTGCTAGTACTGCTAGTAAATAGCTAATACAGTTAATGAAGAAGAAAAAAAACTGCTAGTACAGTTAATGAAGAAGAAAAAAAACTGCTAGTACTGCTAGTAAATAGCATGAGACTGAATGTCTTTTATATATGGCCAATGCAGTCTGATGGCCAATACAGTTATTGAAGAAGAAAAAAACTGCTAGTACTGCTAGTAAATAGCATCAGACTGAATGTCTTTTATATATGGTACTGCTAGTAAATAGCTTCTTCTATATACTACTCCCTCTGTCCGAAAATACTTGTCATCAAAATGGACAAAAAAGGATGTATCTAGAATTAAAATACATCTAGATACATTTCCTTTTATTCATTTGGATGACAAGTATTTCCGGACAGAGGGAGTAATTTGCATCAAAGTGTAGAACAAAGCATCAGACTGAATAACTTACAGTGGGTAATTAACCTAACTATTCATTTTTCCTTAGGTTAATATAAAAATGTCCAGTGTATATATATTTGAAAATGATTGCTGCTAGATGTTAATTTGCTGGTACTAGCTAGAATTTGGCACTGAAAAGCAAAAGCAAAAGCTAATTAACTGCTGGGTAATAACACTAGTACTAGGTAGCTAAAATATGTGTTCTGAAACACTGAGAGCAGAAACACTTACTACATACATATGCTCAAGAAACACTTACTAACCAGAAAAGGTTTTGACTTGAAATGTTAATAGCACAGCACCTCAATCTGTTAGTATTTGTCTGCATTTTCTCACATTCTTCTTGTATCTGATCCAGTATTGCTTGCAGTGGTTTGTCCAAAATGTTGAATGATACTGCTTGGAGATGCATATATTGTTTCACCTCTTCACATGCCAATGTATTTTCCATGTTGTGATGGAGGCCTTTTTTGCCTTGTCCACCCGAGAGGCCCTTGAGTTTGCTGGAATGTCGATTAACTTCCGTTCCGGCAAATTCGTGTACTCCATATGTCCTATTTTCAGCAAAGGTCATGCTGAAATTTTCCGTGAATTTTAGCATGACTTTGCTAAAAATAGGACATATGGGGTGCTTGTGACTAATGCATGGGCCGGGGTATCTTAGTAGTTAATTAAGTAGGATCAAGTGCCCCTTTATTCTAGCTGCATTAAACCATAGGCGGCAATAGAGCCAAGTGATTAGGCCCAACTTAGAATTCTCCTTCCTAGCTTAGCTTTTAGGATGCCTCGGTGTCGACAAACCATTAATTATAAAACCTTGGCTTTTAGGGTGCCTCGGTGTCGATAAAAACCGAAATGATGAAAGCTTAGGCTTTTAGGGTGCCTCGGCGTCGAAAAACCCTCAATGATAAAAGCTTAGCTTTTAGGATGCCTCGGTGTCGACAAACCCTAAATGATGAGACCATGATCTTGTTCCTTGACAATAACCAACTTTTTGACCAAACTTTATTCCTATTTAGAGAGAAACATGGCCAAAAACGATGAGGCCGGGGGTTCGGGGGGCAAGGCATTCTGGGAGCTGTCCCAGGAGATGGAGGAACAACCTCACTTGTATGAGGACGCCGCCTTCCCCACCGATCCTCAGACCACTGATGGTACCGCCGAGGATGACCCCACTGATGCCACCACTGATGGTGCCGCCGAGGATGCCACCACTGATGATGGCGGCGCACGCACAGATGGCTGCCAACCGAAGAGGCAACGGAAGGACCGGCTGTGACGCCCGGATGGTTAAGCTAAAGTAACCCCCTGATAATGACGACGCGTCACTGTCATTACTGTTGGTACTCTCGTGTTAGTTCGAAACCGGTTCGAATTCAAATTTGAAGTAAAGTCAAACTACAAAAGGTTTCAAAATATCAAAACTAAAATGTTCAAATTGTAGCAAATAAATCGTAGATGATTATGGTGCTGAAACCACATCGTTATAAAATGTTTGAATACTCTAAATTAAATAGAACAGCAACCAAAACCAATAATTAAATGCCTTTTTAGTTAATGAGTTTTAAGCTGATTTATTTTATTGCCCGAAACTATTGGGGCAGTGGCATATTTATTAAGGCTAAATTGGGTAGAACTTTTGTATTTTATAAAACAAAATTTAACGGCAAATAAAAGAAAACAGAAAAGATTTAAAAGAAAAAAAAAGAAGAAGAAGCAACTAAAACAAAGAAAACAAAATGGCTTCCCTGGTCCCATTGGGCTTTGGCCCACCTGGCCTAACCAGGCCTCCCACACTCCCCCATAACCCCCCTGTCGGTGGAAAAACTCACCCACCGCACCCACTCCCCCCCCCACGATCTCTCCTTCTGGCCCCCCCGATCTGGATCGGGGGCACTCGAGCCGACCGTCCCCGTCGCTACATGCCCGCTGCCGTCGCCCGGAGACCTCCCTGCCTCGTCGGACTGCCTCCACCGCGCCGCCACCGGACTGCCGCCTCACCGTCGAACTGCCCGCCCCCTCTCTCCAACGCTGTGAGCGAACCCCCCCTCCTCTACCCCTTCTTCCTCCTCGTCGCGGTCGCCCAGTCATCGACATGCCGCCGCACGCCTCGCTCACGATGCCCGTGCGGGCCACGCCGCTGTTTCCCTCCTGCTTCCATGCCGCTCCGCCTCCTCCGTCGACCGGCCAGTCCTGCCCCTGCCACCGGCCCTTCGGGCCCCCCCGACCGCGCCATCACCGGCCACGCGCGCCCACGCGCCGCCCGCAGCCCGCGCGCGCCCGCGCCTCCTAACGCGATGCCATGGCCGTTGCTTCCCACCGCCACTCACCGTCCCCTTCTGCGACCCCGCTCCGCCTCTGGCCCCACAGGCCACCGGCGCGCACCCACCCTCTCCGGCTCGCCCCGTCGCCGGCACCCCTCATCCTCCCGCCGCCACTCTGCCGCCGTGCCGACTGCCTCGCCTTCCAGCTACGCGGGCGCAGCTGCTTCCCCCGTCGCCTGCTCCGGCGGCCAACCCCGGCGCCCCACCGCGCCCCGATGGCCGTTGCCCCATCGCGGCCACATCCCGGCGCCCATCCGCGTCGCTTGGCCCTCGCCTGGGTCGGGCGCACGCAGCGCCTGAACCCATTCGGGTTGGCCCCGTCGCCCACAATGTCAAACCCGCAATGGCCCTCTGGGCCACTGTCAAACGGGGCCCACGCCCTCTGGAACGTTAAAAAAAAATGAAAAAAATGTATATTTAAAATATTATTAATTAATTAATTAGTGAATTAATCTGTAACTCGGATGAAAATGTTTTATATATGAAAGTTGCTCAGAACGACGAGACGAATCCGAATACGCGGTCCGTTCGTCCGCCACACATATCTATCATACCGAACATGCAACATTCCCCTCCGTTTCATCTGACCGAAAATGCCTAACACCGGGAATACTTTCCCGGACGTTATTCCTCTTCGCCTGTATCACCGAGCACCGCGTTAGGTCACACGTAGCACCGCCTTTTGCCATGTTATGCTTTGTGATGCTATTGTTTGCTCTGTTATTTATTTGTTTCCCCTTCGTTGCTTACTTTCGGTAGACTCCGATACTGTGATAGACCCTGAGACCATTGGTGCTTCGGTGTTCGACTACGACTACGCTTCCGAAGATTCCTTTCGTCTGCAGGGCTTCCAGGCAAGCCCCCTCTTTGAACACCAGATATCGCCTATTCTTCTCTCTACTGCTTGCATTAGAGTAGTGTAGCATGTTACTGTTCGGTTACTCCTATTCTGCTGCATAGCCTGTCATTGTTGCTACAACTGTTGATACTTTACCTGCCATCCTAATGCTTAGTATAGGATGCTAGTACTCCATCAGTGGCCCAACACCCTTGTCCGTCTGCCCTGTTATTCTATCGAGCATTGATCACTTGGGTGTGATCACGGGTATATACTACATACACTTTACATGATACATGATGTGACTAAAGTCGGGTCGGCTCTTTGAGTACCCGCAAGTGATTCCGATATGGGGGCTGAAAGGACAGGTTGCTCCATCCAGGTAGCGGTGGGCCTGAGTTCCCGACGGCCCCCGAGTGGATCTTTGTGGTGGAGCGACTGGGCAGGTTGAGACACCCAGTGGAGAGGTGGCCTGGCCCTGGTCGTTGTCCGTGGTTATTTCATAATGACACGCTTAACGAGTTTGGATAATTGATCTGAGTCTGGCCGTTGGCCTATACGCACTAACCAGCTACGTGGGAATAGTTATGGGTACTCGACGTCGTGGTATCAGCCGAAGTCTTCTTGACGTCAGCGACTTAGCGGCGCGCACCGGATTGGACTGGAAAGCCTACTCTGGTATTAGGAGAGGCTAGGTCTGCTTACCGGCCGCCCTCGCAACGCGCAGGTGTGCATTGGGCGATGGGCCCAGACCCCCATGCGCTTAGGGTTTAGACCGGCGTGTTGACCTCTCTGTTGTGCTTAGGTAGGGCTGCGACGTGTTGATCTTCCGAGGCCGGGCATGACCCTGGAAAGTGTGTCCGGACAAATGGGATCAAGCGTGCTGGGTTATGTGGTGCACCCCTGCAGGGAAGTTAATCTATTCGAATAGCCGTGTCCCTCGGTAAAAGGACGACCCGGAGTTGTATTCCGACCTCATGACAACTAGAACCGGATACTTAATAAAACACACCCTTACTAGTGCCAGATACAACTCGGTGGTTGCTCTCTCACACGGTGATGTGCGGGAGGATCGCCGAGTAGGATTATGCTATACGATGTTACTTGGTGAACTTGCCATCTATTCTATCCTGCTGCTGCAAGACGGAGGCTGCCAGAAGCGAGGATACTTGTTACTTACCAGCTGCCCTCATCTTTTGCTGCAAGATGGAGGTTACCAGAAGCGTAGTCTTTGATTGGATTAGCTATCTCCCTCTTATTCTGGCATTCTGCAGTTTAACCCACAGATATTACCCCCTTACACAGATATCATTGCATATGTAGTGTAGATCCTTGCTTGCGAGTACTTTGGATGAGTACTCACGGTTGCTTTGCTCCCCCCTTTTCCCCCTTTCTTCCTTTCTTCTCGGATGATGCAACCAGGTGGTGGAGTCCAGGAGCCAGAGGATCCCGATGATGTTTCTACATGGAGTTCGGCTTCGACGAGTAGTTAGGAGGTCCCAGGCAGGAGGCCTTGCCTTTTCGATCGTTGTTACTTTTGTGCTAGCCTTCTTAAGGCAAACTTGTTTAACTTATGTCTGTACTCAGATATTGTTGCTTCCGCTAACTCTTGTGTTTTCGAGCTTATGTATTCGAGCCCTCGAGGCCCCTGGCTTGTAATATAAAGCTTGTATTTTGTTTAATTTGTGTCTAGAGTTGTGTTGTGATATCTTCCAGTGAGTCCCTGATCTTGGTCGTACACATTTGCGTGCATGATTAGTGTACGGTCAAATCGGGGGCGTCACAAGTTGGTATTAGAGCCGACTGCCTGTAGGAATCCCCCTTTCCAACTCCTTGGCCGAAGTTGAGTCTAGTCTTCGAAAAACAAATTTACTAACTTGTTGTGTGTCTTACGGGCCCATAGCACCATTGGGTGGTATTAGGATCTTTTACTCCTCGTCTATACTCTGGGACTCTTATCTCTCTTCTATTCGGCTTAAATGAATTTTGCTAAATCTAACATTAGGATCTCGTTATCACTTTCACCCGGAGATCACCTTATGATCGATGATCGTCCGCTGCACCAGAAGTCCCTGAAGATACTCTCCGCTGTTAACCCGAGAACTTGTGTTCATCGCCTTTGTAATTCACTACCACCGATATATCCCTATGGTTATCTGCATGCACTTGTCATTCTCATGATCATTCCTCGACGCTCTTGTTGTTACAAGATGCCTCGAAATATTCTACGTTGTCCCGAGAATCCTTTGAGTTTACTGTCTTGCAGTTTTATTTTGCATGAAAACCCTTACGGTTATTTCCTCACAATTATCGAGGATCCGTTCTTCTCAATTGTTCATGTGTCTAACAAAATTCTTCGGAATACTTTCGATCTTTCGAAAAATTTCTGCAGCCTGTTTCTCTTGAAATTCTTGCATTGTTGCATTATGGTTAATTCCATATGACTAGTAGTCTTCGTTAACATCCCTTGTCTTAGCCATTTTGAGCCTATTGATTCAATGTGTGCATATGCACGCAGTCATCGGTTATCCTTTTTAAATTTATTCTTCCGGCTCACACGTCATTCCGGACATGAGTTGGTTCTTGGCAATTCAAACCTTTATTGATTGTCCAACTAAGTGTTTTCAACTTATCTATCCTTGATCAGAGCGTCTGCTTCTGATCCTTTGTTTTGGAAACCATAATTTCTTTCTATTTAAGCTTCATACTAATCAGGTGATTTTCGAATCTGATGCCTCTGCATTCTTTCTTACGCTGAGTGAGTACCGATACTCACATCAGCTTCGTTGTGGATCGCCCAATCCATTGTTGGATTGTTATCCGACAGTGTCCTTCATATTCAATCACCTTGTGAGTTCTTCCCCTCATACATAATGCCTTTGGTAAATTGTATCCTCTACTTGGCCAACCTTGCTCTGCTTTCGAGCTCGTGTTTTTACTTTTGAAACTTGTGGTATATGTTACTAAGATGCCCGATGGGTTAAACCTATGCCTTCCCCTAATCTGTGAGAATCCGAAAGTTTTCACAAGTCATACTCTTCCGATGTTCTACCAGATAAAATTCCAACACTACAATTTTGTCAAAGCGAGAGGTGAATGAAATGATATGCATTAAAGAAGTGGGAGTCGACCTTGAACTTTGTGTTCATGCCCATGAAAATGATGTAGACCGTCTCGGAAGCTTCTTGCAAAATGATTTTACATCTAAATAAATCTTTCGGTGTCAATAAATTTGATCCCTTGCAGTTATGGTTCCGACCATGCTGTCCTTATTCAATATATCTAAAATAAATCCACTCCAGGCCTCGTCAATTTTTGACAAGGTTAAAGCATCTACTGTCATAGGTCAATGACCTAGATCAACTTCAATCGTGTTCTACCTTCGAGTTTTACCCCCTGATATCTCGAGGATATCATGCCTTTGCACTACACCTTTTGAGCTTTTGATGAAGTATTACCTTTGCCTGTCGTAATCACTCTATGGGTTCTATGTTACCGTCAACCGAGGACACCGTTTAGTAAATCAAATCTGCTCAAAAAATTCAACACCCCTAGCAGATGTTACTGGGAAAATTTTAAACTCAATCTGGTCTATTCCTAGACTATCGGGTACATCACTTGTCTAGCTATCTTTGACTGTGCTACCTCGTCCTTCTTTGGTGCACGAATTCTTCAGAGATTGAGCACAACTTACGTCGAGCTTTCAGCATCTGGTTGCTTGTTCAGTAAGGCAACTTTGATTCCGATCTTGCATCTTTTATATTGATCCAATAACTTGCCACTTCGTCATTACCTTGCTAGACGCAGCCGATCTTCGATTGCATCCTCTTGAAACCTCCCGACAAATGTGTCGGATCACCTTTAACACATTGACTTCTTCCGAGATGTCAACTGTGTTCATGATGAGAAATATTCTCCTTGCCCTCGACGATTTTTATTATCATCGACAACACCCTTGACTTTCTTTCATCGCGAACTTGTCCACATTATGAATACAACTTGCTCTCCAGCTAGTGTTGTTTTCTGCATTGAAGTATTACTGTCTTTTATGTCGAGAATGTGGTGGGGATTGCTCACCTCTTAGAGATTCTCGGTATGATGATACTTCTCACCATCACCATTCTTCCTTGATCCACGTGTTGTTTTTAATCGGGATACCATTATACTAACGATGCTGTTTGAGTCCTATACTTATAGCAACCCTATTGCTATGAAGTTAACGATCGACAGTTTGTTCTTAGACTGTTGGTTATAGAATCGTCACTCTAACATTGATCTTGCTGCCTAAGGTCATATTTCGGGCACACCTTTAAAGTTTCAACTAATGATTAATGGCGTATGTTTTCCTCAAGCATACAACATTATATCCCTTGAATTAACAAGTGTCATATTCTTGTTCACATTATTGTGGAAATCCATCCGTTTGGAATTCTCGATAAATTAACGCCGAGCCCATCAGCCACCTACTCATCCTCTCCTTGGTTTATTGATGAACTATTGTTCCGGGAGCCCACTCCCATAGTTCATTTCCCGAGAATCTTGTAATGTCATTTCAACGATTTGTGTTGCACCTTTTCTTCTCGGATATCCTGAGTCTGAGTTATCATGATACCAATCGGATCTGAATGTCGGTCATATATGATGGTTGGGACAACTTTCCAGGAGTTATAATATTGGTCCTTTGATGACTCGGTAATATGATATCATGTCTAGCACCCCTGGCTAAAGGACCTATAATTATAATTTCTTTTGCAAGGATATCCATTCTTATAGGAGGAAATTGTAAGACTTATTTTATAAGTTGCTCCTGATGGATCATTTGTGTATCCAAAGTCTATCCCTTGATTGAAACAACATATCATTGCTACCTCGAAGCATGACTATGATACCCTGCTCATCAACAAGAACATTGTGGCGCGATGCTAAATGTTTCTTGGTCAGTTATCCAAACACCGTTGTATGGGTAACATTTTGATTAATCCTTGCCTCTTTATCTGAATGGTTGGGTACTTGCTCTCCTAACATGAATGTCATGTTCTGCTTGTACAAGGGAAGGATATGCTCCTATTAATTGTGTGTAATCACAATTTTCCTTTCCATTTGTTTGTTTAACCTTTCTTTGATCTACATATAATCTAAGCAGTAATAATTTTCTGCTTATGTAAACACCTTGGTGTACAACTCTATTACTAAGACCTTGATCCTATTGATGATAATATCCCGGTACTGCCTCTGGACGAGAACTTTGCCTATTGGTTCGCCTTGTTTCAACGAGCGGGAAAATGGTTCTCTTCGTTCCCCGTCCTTGGTTACGACATTGTTGCCGACATAGCTGACAAGCTATCCACTCACATGCCTCCCTGTCGAGGTTGTGCAAGATGTCACCATCCTTCCTACTTTCAATCCACATGGTGGGCCCATAACCCACAGGACCACTGGATCAAAACCTGACCCTTATTTACAACCCTGATTCTAATGTATACTTTGCACTTGGCTTCGTGTATAATTCATGAGCTAAATTCTACCATGTTTCATCCTGATAACAAACACCATATTATTCTCGTTGTTCAAGCCCCCATTCCAGCTTCTGGTTAGGCATCGAATGACTGCCTACCCGTTTGAAACTTTGGTACCATCGCTTATTGTTCTCAATGCATTCACTGAAATACTATGCGTAGGGCACTTCGTGTATCACTTTCTGAATTCACTGTCAGATGCACAAACTTCGTGGAGATACGTTCCACCAAAGTTTTCCCTCTGGTCGCGTTCGTAGGATGATTGAGATCCCGAAGAAAGGATGACGACTTGATCACGATGACTTGAAGCAGAGGAATGAAGACATCAACAAAAGGGATCAACCTCTTCGAAAGGGCAGCCAAAACCGAGAAGACTCGTTAGGTTTTCGCTACCAGCACCTCCCTACTCCAGCGCTTAAATCTCGGGATAAGATTTCTTGTAGTGGAGGAGAATTGTGACGCCCGGATGGTTAAGCTACAGTAACCCCTTGATAATGACGACACGTCACCGTAATTACTGTTGGTACTCTCGTGTTAGTTCGAAACCGGTTCGAATTCAAATTTGAAGTAAAGTCAAACTACAAAAGGTTTCAAAATATCAAAACTAAAATGTTCAAATTGTAGCAAATAAATCGTAGATGATTATGGTGGTGAAACCACATCGTTATGAAATGTTTGAATACACTAAATTAAATAGAACAGCAACCAAAACCAATAATTAAATGCCTTTTTAATTAATGAATTTTAAGCTGATTTATTTTATTGCCCGAAACTATTGGGGCAGTGGCATATTTATTAATGCTAAATTGGGTAGAACTCTTGTATTTTATAAAACAAAATTTAACGGCAAATAAAAGAAAACAGAAAAGATTTTTTTAAAAAAGAAGAAGAAGCAACTATAACAAAGAAAACAAAATGGCTTCCCTGGCCCCATTGGGCTTTGGCCCACCTGGCCTAACCAGGCCCCCCCACACTCCCCCATAACCTAAAAATAAACTAGTTGTACTAATTCAACTAGTTCAACTCAGCATTTACTAAAAATAAACTAGTTATATTAATTCAACTAGTTCAAATAATATCATATACCTAAATTTTCATACTAAAAATAAACTAGTTGTACTAATTCAACTCCGCATTTACAAAAAATAAACTAGTTATATTAATTCAACTAGTTCAAATAATCTCATATACCTAAATTTTCATACTAAAAATAAACTTGTTCTATTAATTTTCATACTAAAAATAAACTAGTTATATTAATTCAACTAGTTCGAATCTCATATATATACCTAATTAATATCTAGCTAATTCATCTAAAAGAAAATTTTCTAACTTTTTTATAACTATTTCTATAACTAAAAAACAGAAAAATTTCTAACAATTCTAACTTTTTTATAACTATTTCTATAACTAAAAAACAAAAAACTTTCTGACAATTTTAAAATTTCTATAACATTTCCAACAATGCTATATAACTAAATATTTCTATATAACTAACTATATATTTCTATAACGAAAATAAAAAAATGTATGTGCGTGTGCGCTCACCGGCAGAGGGAGAGGCCGAGGGGGTGGCGACGGGGACGGCGACGGGCGCGGCGACGACGACGGGGACGTACGGGGCGGCGACGGGCGCGGCGACGGGGCGGCGACGACGGGGCGGCGACGGGGACGGGGCGGCGACGCGGACGGGGCGGCGACGCGGACGGGGCGACGACGGGGCTGCGACGAGGGTGCAGAGGAGAAGAAACAGATGAGAAACTGAAATTTTTGAAGTGTTCTCTTATATAGAACAGACCTTTAGTACCGGTTGGTGGCACCAACCGGTACTAAAGGCCTGTTTTGGCCAGGCCAAGCGGCGGGAAGCGTACCCCCTTTAGAACCGGTTGGTGGCTCCAACCGGTACTAAAGACACCCCTTTAGTACCGGTTGGAGCCACCAACCGGTACTAAAGGGGGTGCGCTGCCAGGCGAGGGGCGCAGAAGTTTAGTCCCACCTCGCTAGCCGAGGGGGGCTCGCACATGCTTATAAGCCCCGACGCGGGCACTGCATTGAGCTCCTCTCAAATGCAGGTCTTCTGGGCCTACCTCTGCTACTCTGCCATGTGGGGCCTATTGGGCTTGCGGGCCTGCATCCTGACCCAACAACAGGTTGGGTTTCTAGTCATATGCAGGCCGCTGTGGCCCAGTAGGCGGGCTTTTTTTATTTTTTCTTTTCTGCATTTGTGTGAATAGTTTAAATTTTGAATTATTTGAAATTTGTGTGAATCACTAGTTTGCTTTTCTGCATTTGTGTGAATAGTTTAAATTTTGAATTATTTGAAATTTGTGTGAATCACTAGTTTGTGAATAACTTAAGTTTAAAAATTCATTTTTCAGTGATTATTTTTTATTATGTTTAATATTAGTGTGTTTTATCATTATATTCAATTTGGTAATGCTTAGGTTATTTAAAAAATAAAATACCTTTGTAACAGATGAGTTTTCGTCCGTTACAGTGAAATTATGATACCATGCCAACTTTCAACCTTTTCGGAGTTCATTTGAAGTGTTTTTCAATTTAGTTGAAAATCAGTAAATGCATGAAAGAATTTGTTTGCACATAAAATTTCTTCGCGTTTCAAATGCCAAAACACATATCTACCCTAACTATTACAAAGATTCCCTTCTGGGTGTGAAACACAGAAGAAAGTGATGATAGTGAAGCCGATCACATCCCAGATCTTTGGGTGTGAAACTTTTTCTTCGTGTGTGTCCCTTTGCGCCGTAACCATGGAAAATCTTCATCATTTAACGGGATGCTCGGGTCAATATTCACTGTGAATGGAGCAATTTCATCAAACTTTTCATAATCTTCTGACTTGTCTGTCTTGTCATCCACTCCCACGATTTTTCTCTTCCGAGAAAGAACTATGTGCCGCTTTGGCTCATCGTACGATGCATTCGCTTCCTTATCTTTTCTTTTTCTTGGCTTGGTAGACAGGTCCTTCACATAGAAAACATGTGCCACATCATTGGCTAGGACGAATGGTTCGTCTGCATACACAAGATTGTTGAGATCCACTGTTGTCATTCCGTACTGTGGGTCTTCCGTTACCCCGCCTCGTGTCATATTGACCCATTTGCACCGAAACAAAGGGACCTTCAAACCACGTCGATAGTCAAGTTCCCATATGTCGTGTATATAACCATAATATGTTTCCTTTCCCGTCTTGGTTTCTGCATCAAAGCGGACACCACTGTTTTGGTTGGTGCTCTTCTTATCTTGGGCGATCATATAAAATGTATTACCATTTATCTCGTACCCTTTGAAAGTCATTATATTCGAAGATGGTAACTGGGACAACAAGTACAGGTCATCTTCAATAGAGGTGTCATGCATGGTACGTGTCTGCAACCAGATGGCGAAACTCCTGGTTTGTTCACGTGTAATCCAGTCATCAGACCGCTCCGGGTGTTTGTAGCGTAGTAAATTCTTGTGTTCATCCATATACGGAGCCACCAAGGCGGAATTCTGTAGAACTGTGTAGTGTGCTTCAGTGAGAGAATGTCCGTCCATACATATTATTCGTTTCCCTCCTAGCGTGCCTTTTCCATCCAGTCTGCCCTTATGCCGCGATTCAGGAACACCAATCGGCTTTAGGTCAGTAATAAAGTCAATGCAAAACTCAATGACCTCCCCATTCTCATGGCCCTTGGAGATGCTTCCTTCTGGCCTAGCACGGTTATGAACATATTTCTTTAAGACTCCCATGAACCTCTCAAAGGGGAACATATTGTGTAGAAATACAGGACCCAAAACGTTAATCTCTTCGCATAGGTGAACTAGGACGTGCGTCATGATGTTGAAGAAGGATGGTGGGAACACCAACTCGAAACTGACAAGACATTGCACCAAATCATTCTCTAACATTGGTATGTTTTCTGGATCGATTACCTTCTGAGAGATTGCATTGAGAAATGCACATAGTGTCGGGGAAACTGATCCACGAGCACCTATGGGACCGGCGGACCGAGCCCCTTTCGGTTCGGCGGGGGGCGGAGATCGCACGAAGAGCAGATCGAGGCGAAACACACGAGCAGTTTACCCAGGTTCGGGTCGCACGGATGCGTAAAACCCTACTCCTGCTTTGTGGTTTGTATTGAGTTCTTGCTCGAGAGCGCTGAGTGCTACAGTACACTCCAGCAGCTAACGAGACCGAGCGTGAGTGTTCTTCGTCCTTCCCACCCCCCCCCCTCTACGTTGCGCATGGGCCTCCTTTTATATGCTCAAGGGGTCACCGACAGGTGGCGACGTAGACAAGGGTAAAAATGGAAAGGTGTTGCGGTTGGTACAACTACCTGTATAGTGTATCATACCTAACCCTGACGGCAGCGGACAAATGCATTGAATGCCCGTCTGCGTCGCCCAAATAGTGCAAAAGGGACCGTCAGGGACGCCACCGCTCGCCACGACGGCAATCTTGTCAGCGCCGCTTGCCACCGCGTACCGCTGGCTGCACAGCCTCCCGCCACGTACGCCAGGAAGGGTCCCAGAGCGACACATTTGTGGATGCGCTGGAGCGCAGCAAGCGCCTTGCCGCGGTCGTTGTGTTGTCGCATCCGGGAGCTTGCCGCTCACCGGGCCTTGCCGGGACGCGTGGCGCGTCGCGGCAAGTTCCTTGAGATGCCTTGGTTGGCCTTCCCGGCAAGCTCCTCTTGCCGGGGTCTTGTCTCCTTGGCTTAAATACTTTGTTCTTGAATGGCTCCAAAGGAACCATGGAGGACCTTGGCAGTCACCCGGCAAGCCTTGCCGCGGGATGCTGCGACTGCCCGTGCACAAGTTCGGGATACTAGGGTACCCCTACTCTAGTACACCGAAAGGAGCCTCCGGGGCTGGGCCACACATGGTGCCGAGCGCTGTTGGGCCAGGCCCAAAACAGGGCACGGGCATGCGCGGCCTGGGTTACGCCGTATCTCTCTCCGTATCCACCGCGCCCTCCCCGAACGGCACGCGTTGAATGCGGCATCGTGGGAGAGATCGTGGGTGGTTTCTTTATTCGGAAAGGTGGAACGTCCGCCCCCTCCCTCCTTATAAGCAGGGGAAACAGGGGCAGTTCGCCCATTCGCCGGTTGCTATTTCTCTGCTGCTCCCCCTTCTTCCCAAAACTGAAAGAGAGCAGCGCTCTTCCCCCCCATCGACACCAGCACCACCAACGCCGTCGACCTCCCTCACCACTTCCGCCATGGCTCCGAAAGCCGAAAAGGGTAAGGTCGTGAAGTCGGCCGAGGTGCAGCGGCTCGCGGCGCTGCGAAAGGAGCGGGCAATCTCCCCCCCCCCAAGCTCGCCGCGAGGGAGCTGAGGGAGTACTACTACCTCTTCTGGTCGATGGAGACGCGGGCGCACCCGCGCACGAAGGTACTTCCAGCCGTCGCTTGGAAAATGGCTCCAAATGGATATCCCTTCTTCGCCTTGTTCTTCTACTGCGGGCTCTGCCCGCCTTTTCTCTGAGTTTTTCTGCGATATTATGAACACCTACGGGTTCCGCCTCCTTGACTTCACCCCCAATGCTGTTCTGACCATGGCAGTTTTCGCACATCTGTGCGAAAACTTTGTCGGAGTCTATCCAAATGTAGCCCTTTTTCGCCACTTCTTTATGCCCCAAGTTGAGAGAGGAGAGCCTTTATCCGGCGGAATCGCCTGGATCTCGAGGGCCGGCAAGAAGGACGCTTATCTGGAGGGAGAGTTCCGCAGCAAGTGGGAGGAATGGAGAGCAGACTGGTGCTAGATCGTCGAGGAGAACCCGCAGCCGTTTACCGCCCGGCGCCAAGCCCCAGTAGCGTGCGGCAACGATTGGAGCAACGTGGCCCCGGAGGATGATAGGCTGAAGATTGCCGTCACCCGGATCCAACGCCTTAGGCTTGCCGGGCTCACTGTAGGCGCTGTTGGCGCAGATTTTCTTCGCCGCCGCATCGCCCCCCTGCAGGAGAGGAGGAGACCCACCTGGGAGTTCAAGAATGCGGCGGACATCATGAGGCTGCGCCCGGGCCTCAACTTCAACTTCACTGTTCTGGAACTTATCGTGATGCTCCAGTAGCTGTTCAAGTACGACCCTCAACATCCCGAAGTGTTCAGGTTGCCAAAGGACGTCGTTCCGCTGTGCAACAACTCCTCGCTCGACCGCATCCGTGCAATGATGCCGCTATGCGACTCGCATGGAATTGTCCCAACTTGGCAAGAGCCTGAAGATGTCGTCGTGCAGGAGTTCTTTGACGGCTTGGTAGAAAAGCCGGTCCGCTCCAACGAAAAGAAAAGACTCACTCGCGACACCACCGATGCGGAGATGAAACGCATCGCCAATAGGCTGGAAGAGACGGCGGCAGCCGCAGCCGCGGGCGAGTTTGGGTTCACCGTGGAGGAGGCACAGGCAGCAGAGGCGGCAAGCCTTGCCGATCGAGAGGGGCTTGCCGACGAGGAAGAGCTTGCCGGGCATGACGTCGAGCCGAGCGAGCCCGCCGAGGATACACGCGGCTCGTTGGAGATCGACTCCTCTTCCTCCTCATCTTCAGGCAGCTCGCCGCAAGCAGAGCCCCCAGCTCCACAAAGAAGGCGTCTCCGCAAGGCCGGGACGTAGCGGAGCGGCAGACGAGTCGACAGCCGCCGCGCCGCGCGACACGCTCCACCGCGGCAAGTATTGTTGCCGCGGGAGTACCTCACGCTGTTGCGGCAACTGGAGCGGGGTCTTCCCGGACCACCGCTTCTGCTCCTGCCGCTTCTCACGCCGCGGCGGCAGCCGGGGTGGGGTCGTCTCGGACCACCGCCACTGCTCCCGCCAAGCGGCCAAGTTATACGTCCAAAACGTATCTATCATTTCTGCTTGCTCCATGCCACTTTAGGGTGAATATTGCTATGATATTCATACACTTCCATACACTTTTGATCATATTTGGACTAACTTACTAATCCAGTGCACCCCAGTGCCAGTTTCTGTTTTCGGCTGTTTTTGTATTTCAGGTTTTCACGTTTCGAGAACTGCCCAGAAAAATCCAGAAAAATTATATAAAAAATCAGCGAACCGGAAACAACACTGCGTCCGAAGGGCAGCCTGGGGGGGCCCATAGGGGCTCCAGGCGCCCTGTGGGCGCCCCCCCCCCCTGGGCCGCGCCGGGGGGGCGCCTGGGCCCCCCGAGGCTCCCCCGGTGCCCTACTTTGGCATATATTTAAAGGGTTCCCCGTAACCCTCAGAACAGGACTTCTTTTCGCGATCCCATCTCTGTTCCGCCGCCGCCGCCGCTTCCAAGATCGGGAGCACCAGGAGAACTCTTCCCGGCACCCTGCAGGAGGGGAGGATCACCACCGGGAGCTTCTCCACCACCATGGACGCCTCCCGGATGACTCATGAGTAGTCTCCCTTGGACCATGAGTCCATGACCAGTAGCTATGTGATGTTCTCCTCCCGTTCTTGTGCTTCACTAATTAGTCCTCGTGAGCTGCCCTACATGATTGAGGCACCTATGTAATCCTTATGCTGTTGCTATGTTGAGTTTGCTGGGATCCGATGGATTATGAGATTATGTTCAGATTGATCTTGAGTAATATATTTGATTCACCTCTTTTATATTTTAGTTCATAAGTAATTCTTGCATGTTCTCCGTTGTTATTTATTGCTTTGGCCGAGTAATAGGTAGTGACTCCAAGAGGGAACGTTATGCTCGATTGTGGGTTCATGCCCCTCGATGACTAGCTTGAGTGACAGAAACATGAGTATAGGGGATGTGCTGTTGCCACAAGGGGGAAAACAACGGTGCTTGTGCCCGCGGGTGCAAGGATTGTTTACTTTACGCAAAGATCTTTTAATGCAGTTGTCTGTTGCATTGAGTTTACACTATGGGTGGGACTTGCAACTTAATACCGGCGAGATGTTCTGGATAGATATCTCAAGGTGGATGATTAGTAGTAGATATTGATGGATTTCGGTCTACTTACTTTGGTGTACCGCCCATGCTTTGAACCTCAACCTTTCTTGTAATGTAGTCAGCATTGGTTTGCGTTCGTGGTCCTGTCAATTGCCCAGCTGTAATTTGTTTACCTCACATAGCTGTTTTATCGTCTTTTGGGAGAGAGACATCACTAGTGAACATCATGAGATTCCGGTCCATATTACCATCATTGATCACATCCACTATTTACTTTTCGCTATTTTATTTACTATTGCAAAACACTATCTATCACTACTATCATATTGCTTTTAACCCTTTGTGAACTACAAGGCCGGAGAGATTGACAACCTCTCTGTACTCGTTGGGAGCAAAGTTATTTGTATCTGTGTGCAGGTCCACGTTGATTGCTAATTGCGTCGTTAGCAGTTGACACCTACCTGTTGAACCTAGGAGTCTCTGGGGATTCGATCCTTGGCATCTTTGCTAGGGGAAAACACTTCTACTTACTACATCTTACACCTTCCACTTGGGGTAACCAACGAGGGGTTCGAGGCCCATACAGGAGTATTTTCTGGCGCCGTTGCCGGGGACTCCACTCTTCAGGATAGGGGAGTTGCATGCTATCTTTTACCTTTGCTTTTTAGTCTTGTTAGTTTACCTTTCATTTTTTGCTTTAGTTCCTTTTATCGAAAATCACAAAAATAGTTATCTTGCTTGCTTGCTACTATGGATTCCACCGAGAACACCAAGTTGTGTGACTTCACTAGTCACAACAACGATGACTTTATCAGCACACCTATCACTACACCTGCCACTTCAGCACCTTCATATGAAATTAAACCTGCTTTACTGAACTTAGTCATGAAAGCTTTACACTTGAACAACTTTGTTGAACTTTGTGATATGCAAAAGTACCAAGAAATAGATGGTAATATTGTTAATCTTAAGCTTTTTCCTTTCTCTTTGAGAGGAGGAGCTAAAATTTGCTTTCAGTCTTTGCCTAGAAATAGCATAGATTCATGGGACAAGTGCAAAGATGCTTTTATCGGAAAATACTACCCACCTGCTAAAATTATCCAACTTAGAAGTAACATCATGAATTTTAAACAATTGGATAATGAACACGTTGCCCAAGCTTGGGAACGTATGAAGTCTCTTATCAAAAACTGCCCTACTCACGGTTTGACTACTTGGATGGTTATCCAAACTTTTTATGCAGGCTTGAACTTTACCTCGCGGAACTTGTTAGATTCGGCCGCGGGAGGAACTTTTATGTCAACTACACTTGGTGCTGCCACAAAGCTTCTCGATGAGATGATGACCAACTATTCCCAATGGCACACCGAACGCGCTCCAACAGGTAGGAAGGTAAACTCTGTCTAGGAGATTTCCTCCCTTAATGAAAAAGTTGACTTGATCATGTCTCTACTTTCGAAGCAATCTACTGTTGATCCTCGTGATGTTCCTTTAAATTATTTGATTGCTCAAGAACAAGTAGATGTTAACTTTATCTCTAGAAACAATTTCAACAACAATGCTTATAGGAGTAACTTTGGTAACAATTCTAGACCGTTCCCCTCTAACTCTTATGGGAACAACAATGCTTATCCTAGTACCAAGAACTCCAATACTGAACTAGAGACCATGCTTAGAGATTTCATCACTACCGAAAAAGCCTTTAATAAGAATGTAGAAGAGAAACTACTTAAATTAGATGATCTTTCTTTTAAGGTAGACCACTTAGCCAATGAGGTAAAATTGCTAAAAATTGAAACTTCTCCACTTAAGGAGAGGGAAGTCATCCCTATTAATGCTACTCAAGTACAAATTAATGAAAATATTAGGATGATGGCTAAGCTTAAAGAAAGATGGGCTAGAGAAAGGGAGGAAGAGGAAAGAATTAAGAGCCTTCCTACCCACCACAATGTTGCTACTATCCAAGTTATTGAGGATGTTCACACTCTTAGCACCCAATGTACTCCTGGTCCCAATGGACCTATTAATGGTGATGCTATAGAAACTACCAAACAAGTGAACCTTAAGGACACCACTACTACTTTACTTGATGCTCGTGACCTTGATTTTGATAATTGCACTCTTACCGAAGTTATTGATTTCCTTCACAAGATGTCTAGAGATCCCCGCACTAGCACACTTAACCTTGCCTTCACAGAGCATATCACTAATGCTCTCATCAAAGCTAGGGAGGAGAAACTTAGAGTAGAAGCCTCCATACCTAGAAAGCTAGAAGATGGTTGGGATCCTATAATAAAAATTTATTTGAATGACTTCTCTTGTTATGCATTATGTGATGTTGGTGCTAGTACCTCTGTTATGCTCAAAAGGATATATGATATGCTTAAATTGAAACCTTATGATTCTTGTTCTTTTGGTGTTCGTCTCGTTGATTCTTCCATAAAGAAACCTTTGGGGAGGATTGACGATGTTCTTACTGTTGTCAATGATAATTATGTGCCCGTTGATTTCACTATTATGGATATTGAATGTGATCCTTCATGTCCAATTATTTTGGGACGTCCCTTTTTGCGCACCGTTGGTGCTGTCATTGACATGAAAGAGGGTAATATAAAATTTCAGTTTCCTCTCAAGAAAGGGATGGAACACTTCCCTCGTAAGAAGGTCAAGTTACCTTTTGAGTCCGTTGTACGGGCTAGCTATTCTTTTACTCTTGATAAAACTTGATCTATGCATTATGCCTAGCTTAAAGGAATAAAAGAAAGCCCTTTTGGGAGGCAGCCCACATGAATAAAATTTTTGTTTTTGTTGAGTCTTGATGTTGTTTACTGCTGTAGCATCATCATTGTATCTTTGTTTTTCATATTTGTGCCAAGTATAGCCTCTGATTGCTAGAAAGTTCAAAAGTTGTGAGGTGCTGTCCAGGAAACAGATTCTGTCCTTGGATAGAAAAATTCGTATAAAATCACCAGGTCATCTTTTTGGTCTGAATTGTTTCGACAGCGTTCTCTATATAATTGTCTTTCGTGCGTCAGTTCTGAGTTTTTTGATTTGAGTTGCAGAAGTATCCCGAACAGGTCAATTACTGCCTGCTGTTCTGTTTTTCACAGATTCTGTCCTGTTTTGCCTTACCTTCACTTTGCAAATTAAGAACTTGCTTTTTCTTTGCAAAAACCTTTTGGCAATCTTGAGAAACAGTAGAACTTCAAGAATATCCTTATTTCCAGCAAGGTATAATTATTTTATTAAGGGTACTAACCTCGCTAATCAGATTATGATGACTTATGTATGAAGGGAGTTTTCAAGTGTGCGAGGGAAGATGATAAAAATATTCAGGAGTGTCAAGCGCTCAAGCTTGGGGATGCCCCCGTGCACCCCCAAGAAATATTCAAGGAGACTCAAGCGTCTAAGCTTGGGGATGCCCCTGTGCATCCCCTTCTCCATCAACATTATCAGTTCGTCTTTCGTTCCGCTATATTTTTATCACTTCATGTGTTATGTGCTATGCTTGGAGCGTCTTGCTTTCAGTTTTCTTTTTAGTTTTTCATAACGAGTCGGAACCGAGCATTCCTTTATGTGGGAGAGAAACACGCTCCACCTCTACCTAGAACATTACATAGAATTTTCATGTCTATCTATGATGTGTGTGTTCTTTGTCTTTTAAATAGCTACTATCATACTTTGCTCTTAGTATTCATGCTTATCTTTTCAAGAGCTTTTATTTAGTTGGTTGCTTGAACTCTCTTTAATCACCATGCTCACTTTATTAAGAGAGTATGCTTCCGTTGCATGGGTTAATGTGTCTATGATAAAGATGCTACTTTCATGATGGTGCTTAATAGTTCAGGTTTTCTTTTGGTTAATCTCAGATAGCTTGGGGGTTCCCAATGTGTTATTGGAGTACCAACTTTGTTGGTTTGCCTATGATATGGTATGGTCTAGTAATATCTTCCTTCGAGAATTTATTTTGATTGACTTGGCGTATGCTCACGCATATTCAAGACTGTAAAGGAAGTCTGTCAAACCTTGATGATCTTTTATTTCTAAGTAGCGATATAACTACCATGCCTGATTCAATATTGCTTTGTCGCTCTGCATGATTATGACCGTCATTGCTCTCTTAGTTGGTCACTCCCAGTCTTTTGCTAACCTCCACCTGCACTAAGCAAATTAACCATGCAATACATAGCTCATGGGAAAGTAGCCTTAAAACTATTGTGGTAAAGAATATGTTGCCTATGTATCTTATTTCTTATGAGTTGCTTGCTGAGCGGTAACCATGTTTCTGGGGACGCCATCAACTGTCACACTTTTGTTGAATATCATGTGAGTTGCTATGCATGTTCGTCTTGTCTGAAGTAAGGGTGATTTACCGTAGGTTGAATTAATATGCATATTGTTAGAGAAGAACATTGGGCCGCCAACCAAAGCCATGCATCATGGTGGAAGTTTTAGCTTGGTCCTTAATCCTCAATCTCTCATGAGAATATGCTTATGCATTAAAGAGGAGTCCATCATCTATTTTCTATGTTGTCCCGGTATGGATGTCCTCAAGTTGAGATCTATCAAAAACGAGAAATCAAATGCGATCTATCTCCTTGGACCTTTGTACAGGTGGCATAGAGGTACCCCTTCGTGACACTCGGTTAAAACATATGCAATGCAATGATAACCCATGGGGATCCGAGCTAATTAGGACAAGGAGCGAGCACTATTGGTATTCGATGCATGAGGCTTGCAACTTATAGGATGTTTTATGCATGACACATATGAAGTACTACTACCATTGACACAATTGCTTCCATGTTTCAAAATAAAAAGCTCTAGCACTTCAAGCACCAACTACTGAGAGCATGATTGCCATTCTGAGTGTAATATGCATTGTCCCAAAGTAGCATTGTCTTTTACATGATTGTGATATCGTTTATTCTGAAATGATTGTATCTAGTCATCACTTAAACCTTGAAGGTGCCCTTGCATTTATGTTTTGCATCACTAAAGGGGGCAAGCTAGATATCACTTGATCATATTTTCACATCATGTTCATTACAAATCTTTTTGATGTTTCAGTTGCATGTTGTAAAACTTTCAGTCATTTGTGATTTTCTCTTGAGACAACTTAATTACTATAGAATCATTGTCTCAGTAAGCTTTTGTCATATGACTATGAGAAAGTCCTATATGGTTAATAGCATGTCACCACATAAATTATTCTTGTTATCATTTACCTACTCGAGGACGAGCAGGAATTAAGCTTGGGGATGTTGATACGTTCAAAACGTATCTATAATTTCTGCTTGCTCCATGCACTTTTGGGTAATATTGCTATGATATTCATACACTTCCATACACTTTTGATCATATTTGGACTAACTTACTAATCCAGTGCACCCCAGTGCCAGTTTCTGTTTTCGGCTGTTTTTCTATTTCAGGTTTTCACGTTTCGAGAACAGCCCAGAACAATCCAGAAAAATTATATAAAAAATCAGCGAACCGGAAACAACACTGCGTCCGAAGGGCAGCCTGGGGGGGGGGCACAGGGGCTCCAGGCGCCCTGTGGGCGCGCCCCCCCTGGGCCGCTCCGGGGGGGCGCCTGGGCCCCCCGAGGCTCCCCCGGTGCCCTACTTTGGCATATATTTAAAGGATTCCCCGTAACCCTCAGAACAGGACTTCTTTTCCCGATCCCATCTCTGTTCCGCCGCCGCCGCCGCTTCCAAGATCGGGAGCACCAGGAGAACTCTTCCCGGCACCCTGCCGGAGGGGAGGATCACCACCGGGAGCTTCTCCACCACCATGGACGCCTCCCGGATGACTCGTGAGTAGTCTCCCTTGGACCATGAGTCCATGACCAGTAGCTATGTGATGTTCTCCTCCCGTTCTTGTGCTTCACTAATTAGTCCTCATGAGCTGCCCTACATGATCGAGGCACCTATGTAATCCTTATGCTGTTGCTATGTTGAGTTTGCTGGGATCCGATGGATTATGAGATTATGTTCAGATTGATCTTGAGTAATATATTTGATTCACCTCTTTTATATTTTAGTTCATAAGTAATTCTTGCATGTTCTCCGTTGTTATTTATTGCTTTGGCCGAGTAATAGGTAGTGACTCCAAGAGGGAACGTTATGCTCGATTGTGGGTTCATGCCCCTCGATGACTAGCTTGAGTGACAGAAACATGAGTCTAGGGGATGTGCTGTTGCCACAAGGGGGAAAACAACGGTGCTTGTGCCCGCGGGTGCAAGGATTGTTTACTTTACGCAAAGTTCTTTTAATGCAGATGTCTGTTGCATTGAGTTTACACTATGGGTGGGACTCGCAACTTAACACCAGGGAGATGTTCTGGATAGATATCTCAAGGTGGATGATTAGTAGTAGATATTGATGGATTTCGGTCTACTTACTTTGGTGTACCGCCCATGCTTTGAACCTCAACCTTTCTTGTAATGTAGTCAGCATTGGTTTGCATTCGTGGTCCTGTCAATTGCCCAGCTGTAATTTGTTTACCTCACATAGTTGTTTTATCGTCTTTTGGGAGAGAGACATCACTAGTGAACATCATGAGACTCCGGTCCATATTACCATCATTGATCACATCCACTATTTACTTTTCGCTATTTTATTTACTATTGCAAAACACTATCTATCACTACTATCATATTGCTTTTAACCCTTTGTGAACTACAAGGCCGGAGAGATTGACAACCTCTCTGTACTCGTTGGGAGCAAAGTTATTTGTATCTGTGTGCAGGTCCACGTTGATTGCTAATTGCGCCGTTAGCAGTTGACACCTACCTGTTGAACCTAGGAGTCTCTGGGGATTCGATCCTTGGCATCTTTGCTAGGGGAAAACACTTCTACTTACTGCATCTTACACCTTCCACTTGGGGTAATCAACGAGGGGTTCGAGGCCCATCACCAAGGGAACCTACTGCTCCGCCTCGTCGCGCCGGACGTGAGCCGGACTTCGACTTCTCCGCGCTCAGCTCCGACGAGGAAGAAGAAGAGTAAGATTTCTCGTTGTACTTATATTTCTTCAATTCTTGCTGTTTTGTCTTGTATCTCATTTGCCTTACTCCGAGCTCATTCCTTTTTAGGACTCTGGCCCAGAGAGCGGCGAAGAGAGCCAAGGTCCCGGCGCGTCCAGAGGTGATTATCGTCGAGGACGAACCGACCGCGACAGCAGAGAATGCGTCCGAGACCACCTTGCCGGAGCCCACCTTGCCGGACCCGGCAACCATTCTCCAGAGCAGCCCCCAGCGTGTATATGGTTCGCTTTTCGCTGTTAGGCGCGCGTGGATACTCTTTCTTCGCTGACATTTGATGGTTGATTTGTGTAGGAGCAGAGCAGCCACACCAAGAGCGCCCGGAGACCGCCCCCGACATGCCATCTGCTTCGACTACGCCACCAAGGGAGAGTTCTCTGGCAAGGGACTCTCCGGCAAGGGAGAGTTCTCCGCCAAGGGAGAGTTCTCCGGCAAGGGGGAGTCCTCCGCCAAGGGAGAGTTCTCCGGCGGCGGAGACTGCAGAACCTGGTACAGGTAATCCTCTCGCTTCAAAACTTCCCTTGGGTTCTTCCTCTTTTGATCTTCTTTTTGGATATTTGCTTGACTTTTCTCCCTTTTCTGGCCGTCAGACCCATCTGCTGCGGAGCCGATGGAGACCGAGGTTGCTGCCGACGACGCCGCCGCCATCGAAGAAGCAGCCGGCGCTGATGATCCCGCCGGCGAAGAGGCCGCCAAGGCTGCCGCCGCAGCAGCTGGCGAGGGGTCCGGCGATCGCACTGACGGCCCTGGGCCGCAGGAGCGCCAGGCGCTACGCCGACCGCCGACCCTTCCGCCGCTGCCGCAGCGTCGGGCTCCGAAGAGCCCCAGCCAGGCGTCTACCTGAAGGTCGGTGAGAACGTCTTCATCAACCTCCCCTGGGCGTCAAGCTCCAGGGCGCCGGTCGAAGGAGAGAACTTTGATGGAGAGGTGCTCGCCTCCGCTGGGCTGACGCTAGTTGATGCGCCGAGCAGCAGTAGCGGCGAGCCTGAGGAGGAGCGGTTGCTGCGGAAGCTGTTGTCGCTCTACCGTGCTCGGCAAGCCAAGCTGGAATCCCACGAGGCACTTGTCGCGAAGGCGGGAGTGGACATCGAGAAGCGCGTAGAGGAGCTCCGGGGTCTCAACCAGGAAGCTCTTCGGTCCCTGGCAAAGGAGCGGGAGCAACTCACCGAGGAGCAGAAGGCCTTCTTCCTCGAGAAGGCTAAAGTTGAAGAGCAACAGCGGCTTGCCGCTGAGAAGCTGTCTGCGCAGGAGGGCGAGCTGGCGCAGCGGAAGGTCAACCTTGACAGCCACGAGGAGGAGCTTGCCGCGCGCGAGCAATCATTCGGCGGAGCCCTCAAGCAAGCAGAGGATGCTGCCGCAGCTGCCGAGGCCGCCAAGAAGGAGTTGGAGACGAAGGAGGCGCGGCTGGAGGCCGATCTCAAGGCGAGCGGTGAGGAGCTTGCCGCGCTCAAGCGTGAGCGAGAGAAGGACGCCTACAGCCACTCAAAACTGCAGGCTCGTCTCGCCGAGAAGGGCAAGGATCTTAGCGCCGCCAAGTACTCCAACGCAGATCTTGAGTTGAAGCTGACTACTTTGACCAAGACGCTGGACGGCGCCAGGGACCAGGAGGTGGCCTTGAAGGAGGAGATCAAGGCCGAGAAGGCGCTGTTGGAGAGTGCTACTGCCGCCCAGAATACTTTTAGGGAGAATGTGGAGCACTGGACGGAGGGTCTCGTCAATGCTGCCGCAGACATTGATAGGGAGCTGGTGCAGCTGGGGATGGAGGATCTCGGGTATCCCTCCGATGAGAGCCTCCAACCCAGCGCCAAGCTCACCTTGTTCTTCAAAGGCGTGGCGACGGCTCTCCAGCGACTCAGAGAGAGGATCCCAAAGCAGCTGGCCGACGAGTCGCGCAAGATCTCCGCGGGAGCTCTTCAAAAGGTGTTGGTGAAGGTGGCCTTCCGCAACCTGGGCCTCAACCTCACCAACGTCCTCAAGACCCTGCCGCCGGATGCTGATCTGGAAGCGCTCAAGACCCTTGTCGCACCCATTGTGGACAAGGTGAGCGGGATCAAGAGGGTTGAGGGCGATCGCGTAGATTAGGCCGCCCGTTTCTTTCTTTTCTTGTCGCTGCTGGTCATGTCATGAAAACAATCTATAAGAGCCGCGACAAGCTACCTTGTAATATAACTCTATTTTGGGTAGTGATTGCAATGTTATTTCCTTTACTTGATTCCTTCCTTTGTATGTTTTTGCACTACGCTTTTAGGGAACTTGCCGACGCAGGCACCTTAGCCGCGAGCGCTGAGTGCGGGACGTCAGCAGCCTGCTGGCGGTGCCGCTACCGAAAAGAAACCTTGTCGCAACTAGTCGCAGCTCGCTTAAGTTTTTTAGCAGACTCGAAACAAAGTAAGGGCGCAACTAGCTACGAGTTGGTTCCTCCGCGCACAGGTTTTCCATACAAAGTGCGGTCGTTCAAGGAAGATAACTTCAAAATTTAAAAAATCTGATTGCTCAAGCTTTGGCAACTTAGCTTTTCTGTTGTTTGCTTCCCGGCAAGGCGAAACTTTCTTGAACGACGCCTGGTCCACAGCTTTACTTATGCACGGGGTCTGCGCCCGGCTTTGTACAAAGGATTACATGCAACAGCGGCAGGACTTGTACAAAAGGTGGTTGCCGGAACAGGTTCCGTCAACCGCGCCTTACGGGTAAAACTTACGAAGATGCTCAATGTTCCAGGAATTGCTCACCGGAATGCCATCTTCGGTCTCAAGGCGGACAGCGCCAGGCCTAGTGAATCGTTTCACCCGGTAAGGGCCTTCCCACTTCGGCGTCAACTTGTTTCAATTCTTGGCAGACTGAACGCGCCGAAGAACAAGGTCGCCTTCCTCGAGACTTCTGGCGTTAACTTTGCGGCTATGGTAGCGGCGCAAAGCTTGCTGGTAGCGAGCAGCTCGTACAGCAGCCTGAAGACGGTCTTCCTCAAGGAGCAGCGCGTCATCTTGTTGCAGCTGCTCTTGCTCAAGCTCATCATAAGCGAGCACTCGAGGTGACCCGTATACGAGTTCCGTGGGGAGAACTGCCTCTGCTCCATAGACTAGAGCGAAAGGTGTCTGGCCAGTGGCTCGATTTGACGTCGTTCTGATCGACCAAAGAACCACCGGCAGCTCCTCAATCAAGTTTTTTCAGCACTTGCGCAGCCTGTCAAAAGTCCTGGTCTTGAGACCACGCAGCACTTCAGCATTTGCCCTCTCCGCTTGACCGTTGCTTCTCGGGTGAGCAACAGAAGCGAAGCAGACCTTGGCGCCAAGATCTTGGGCGTACTGCATGAAGGTGCGGCTCGTGAATTGTGTACCGTTGTCGGTGATGATCCTGTTAGGGATCCCGAAGCGGCAAACAATCGACCTAAAGAACTTGACTGCTGACTGTGCTGTCACCTTCCTCACTGCTTCCACTTCCGGCCACTTTGTGAACTTGTCGATTGCAACGTACAAGTAATCAAAGCCCCCGACTGCTCGGGGAAAGGGGCCGAGGATGTCGAGCCCCCAGACCGAAAATGGCCAGGATAAAGGGATCGTCTGGAGAGCTTGAGCTGGCTAGTGTATCTGCTTGGAATGGAACTGGCACGCTTCACACTTGGTTACTTGTGCAGTTGCATCCTAGAGGGCTGTCGGCCAAAAGAAACCTTGTCGGAATGCTTTGCCGGCAAGTGCTCTTGCGCCAATGTGGTGACCACATATGCCTCCATGTATCTCTGCCAACAGCTTTTGTCCGTCTTCCCGGCGAATACACTTCAATTTCACACCATTGAGTCTTCTTCTGTACAGTGTGTTGTCGACAAACTGGTACATACTTGACTGCCGGGCTACTCTTTCCGCTTCTTCTTGCTCTTCGAGAAGTTCTCCTGTCTGAAGGAAACGGACAATCTGCTGTGCCCATGCTGGAGCTTGTGGCTCGACAACAAGGACTAAAGTCACATCTGCTGCTGCGGGAACATCCGCTTCTACGGCGAGAACCTGCGGCTCAGCCAGAGCTTGACGTTCCCCGGCAAGCTTGCCGGAGCAAAACTTGTCGGGAGCCTTTGCTTCAACGGAACAAACCCTAGGGCTTGCCGGAGCAGACTGCTCCTCAGCACTCTTGGTGTTGATCTTGGGGACCTTCTTGGCGGTGGCTTCGGGAAGCTGTGCCGGAAAATAGTCACCAGAAATCAACTTCCTGTTCTTGCTCTGTCCAGTTGATGGCGTTACAGACGGTTGAGTCAGCTTGAGCACAAAGATCCCTGGTTCCACAGGTAGCTTAAGTGCGGCGCACTTCGACAGGCCATCGGCAATGTCATTCTGAGCTCTTGGAACATGCTCCATTTGTAGGCCGTCAAAGTGCTCTTCTAGCTTTCTCACTTCGTCGACGTAGGCTTCCATCAACAGACTCTGATAACTCTTGTTCACTTGGCGGACGACAAGCTGCGAGTCACCCATGACAATGAGCTTCTTGATCCCAAGGTCTGCCGCGATCCTGAGACCGGCAAGCAAACCTTCATACTCCGTGGTATTGTTTGTTTCTTGCTCCTTGGGAAAGTGCATCTGGACTACGTACTTGAGGTGCTCTCCGGTGGGTGCAACAAGCAGCACGCCAGTACCGGCGCCTTGCAGCGAGAAGGCACCATCAAAGTACATCAGCCACTCTTTGCTTGCTTCCTTGACGGGGATGCTCGTTTCTGGAATTTCTTCATCTGGTGTTGGCATCCACTCTTCTATGAATTATGCCAATGCTCTGCTTTGGATAGTTGAAGTGCTCTCAAACTTGAGGCCAAAGCTTGACAGTTCCAGTGCCCACTCAACAATCCTGCCTGTTGCTCCTGGATTCTGCAGTATCCTCTTCAGTGGAAAACGAGTGACAACTATGATCTCATGTGCTTGGAAGTAATGGCGCAACTTTCTTGAGGCCATGAGAAGGCCGAAAAGCAATTTCTGCATGCCAGAGTACCTTGACCTAGCCCCCTGCAGAAGGGAACTGACAAAGTAAACTGGGCGCTGCACCATTCTCTTCCGTATCTCTTCGCGAGCCTGCGCAGATCCATCCTTGTCGGGACCAGAGCTTATCGGTGAAGCCCCCTGCTTGTCGCTGGATGCGCCAGCCGTGGTTGCTGGCTCATCATTCGCCTCCCTCTCCGCTACTAACGCATCACTAACCACTTGATTGGTTGCCGCTATATACAACAGCAACTTCTCTTGTGGCTGAGGTGCGACAAGTGTTGGAGTGGAGGACAGGTATCTCTTCAAGTCTTGCAGTGCAGCCTCCGCTTCCGGAGTCCATTTCATTGGACCTGCCTTTTTCAATATTTTGAAAAACGACAGGGCGCGCTCAGCAGACCTAGAGATAAACTTGCTGAGAGCAGCCACGCAACCGGCAAGTCTTCGTACATCCTTGACGCGCTTTGGTGCTTCAATCTACTCAATGGCCCTGATCTTGTCGGGATTTGATTCAATTCCCCGTTGAGACACGAAGAACCCGAGAAGCTTGCCGGAAGGGACTCCAAACACGCACTTCTCGGGGTTGAGCTTGAGGCTGATCTTGCGCAGATTTGCAAAGGTCTCGTCTAAATCTTGAATCAGAGTTGCCTTGTCCTTGCTCTTGACCACTATGTCATCCATGTAGGCTTCCACATTTCTGTGTATTTGTGGCTCAAAAGCGGCATGGACTACCCTTGCAAATGTTGAACCAGCATTCTTCAAACCGAAAGGCATCCGTATGAAACAGTACGTGCCACATGGAGTGATGAATGCGGTCTTCTCCTCATCCTCTTCTGCCATGAAGATCTGATGGTACCCTGAGTATGCGTCAAGAAATGAAAGCAAGTCACATCCGGCCGTGGAGTCAACAATCTGGTCAATGCGCGACAAGGGAAATGGATCTTTGGGACAGGCTTTATTAACATCGGTAAAGTCGATACAAAGCCTCCATTTCCCGTTTGCCTTGCGCACGACCATAGGATTGGCCAACCACGTAGGATGGAGCACTCCTCTGACAAGGCCTGCTGCTTCCAACTTCTTGATCTCTTCTGCGATGAATTCTTGGCGCTACACTGCTTGTTTCCTGACCTTCTGCTTGACGGGCCGCGCATGAGGACAGACGGCAAGATGGTGCTCAATTACTTTCCTGGGAACACCGGGGATGTCAGACGGTTGCCACGCAAACACGTCGACATTCGCCTGCAGGAAAGCAATGAGCGTGCTTTCCTATTTAGGCTCAAGAGTGGCACTGATGGTGAAGGTACCACCAGTGCCGTCCTCCTTGGCGGACACCTTCTTGGTCTCTGGCGGAGCTGCCATTGTCTTCTTACACTTGCCGGTGGAGCTTGATGGTGCGTCCTCGACGGTAGCGCAGCACTCCGAAGAGGTGCGCTTGCCGGAGTGGGCATCAGATTTCTTGCCGGACTTGGTCTTCTTCTTCCCCCCGGGAGCTTCAACGACAGGTGACTTGCGATCTGTTGCGGCTGCCGCTTCCCGGTAGATCTTGTCGGTGCAGATAAGTGCATCCTTCTTGTCGCCAGGGACAGAGATGACACTTATCGGGCCTGGCATCTTTAGCATGTTGTATGCGTAGTGAGAGGCTGCCATGAACTTGGCGAGTGCTGGACGGCCGAGTATCCCATTGTAAGGCAATGCGAAATCGGCAACGTCAAAAGTGACCCTCTCAGTCCTGAAGTTCAACTCGCTGCCAAACGTCACTGGCAACGTGACCTTCCCCTTCGGCTTGCTCCTTCCCGGGTTGATTCCTTGGAATGTGCCGGTCTCTTCAAGCTCGCTGTCAGGGATCTGGAGTTTCTGGAGTACAGCGGAGGAGATCAGGTTCAAGCCGGCCCCGCCGTCAACTAGCATCTTAGTGAGCTTGAGGTTGCGGATAGTTGGTGAAACCAACATCGGCAAGCACCCTACCGCAGTTGTGCGATCAGGGTGGTCCTCAATATCAAAGATGATAGGCGTGCTGGACCATTTCAGAAGCTTGCGTGACTCGACAGGTGGTTCTGCCGCATTGACTTCCCGCACCCACTGCTTGAGTTGGCGGTGTGTAGTATGCAGAGAAGCACGGCCGTCAACGCACAAGACCTCTGTGGCTTTCTGGAACTCCTGCTCACTGGTCTCGACATCATCCATGTCTTCATCGTCGTCGTCATCTTCATCCTTGTCGCGGCCGCAGGAAGGTCTGTCTCCTTGCCGCTGCTTGGCCTTGCCGCGGCGTCCTCCCCTGCCGGCGCGCTTCTTGCCGGATTATCCAGCACCTCCTTGGGCCTTCTCCTTATCACGTCGCTCGTATTCAGCCTTTTGCTGCTCGACCTTCTTGCAGCTCTGGAGGTCATGGCCCTTGGTGCGGTGGATCTTGCAGTACTGCTTGTTGGTGTCGTCCTGCTTGTCGACGACCGCCACAGTCTGGCAGTTGGTGCATGCGGCAATCTCCTTGCCGGAGCTACCAGCTTTGGCTTTCTTGGCGCCACCTTCGTTGCCGGACTGCTCAATGACTAGCACATCTTTGCCTTTCTTCTTCCTGTTGTTCCGCCACCGGTTTTTCTTTGCCGGGGCACCATCCTCGCTATCAGATCCTCCTGCTCCTGCATCCTCTCCGGGGAGTTTCCTCCCTTCCTCAGCACGTGCACACTTGTCGGCCAGGGCATACAGCTCACTGACGTCTCTGATCTTGCACATCGCCATCTCCTCCCGCATCCTGCGGTTACGCACGTTCTGATGGAACGCGCTGATGACCGCGGCAGGGTGGACATCTGGGATGTTATGCTGTACACGGCTGAATCTCTGATTGTACTTGCGCAGGGGCTCTCCTTCCTTCTGGGCGAGCAGATGAAGGTCACTCTCTTGGCCATGTGGTTTGTGGCCGCCTGTAAAGGCTCCGACAAACTGATGGCATAGGTCTCCCAGGAGGATATGGAGTTGTCCGGCAAGTGCATGAGCCAGGATCTGACGTTGGGCTTGAGCACCAGCGGGAAGTAGTTGGCAAGGATCTTGTCGTCCCGCCCCCGGCAGCTTGCACCGCGATGGTGTAGATGCTGAGGAACTCCGATGGATGCGACTTGTCGTCGTACTTCTCTGGTACGTCTGGCTTGAAATTCTTCGTGCTGGGCCACTGGACTTGCCGCAGCTCACGAGTAAACGCAGGGCAACCTACCGCGTACGGCAAGTCGCCTGGTTCCCCTGGCGCATGCATGTCGACAGAGGGCCCAGCGCGCTGGTCTGATTGACGCAGCGCTTCTCTTCTGTGCTCGATGCGAGTACGAGCGTCCTCTTGCTGTCGTTCATGAAGAACTTGGCGCTGATCGCGACGAGCTCGTGGATCTGATGACGCGGTGGAGTCGCTGTCGAGGTGGATCCGACGAGCCGGCGATCTTAGCCTTCGGGGCGGAGAGTGCACGGTGGTTGCACCCTCACCGGTCTTGTCGCCACCGGCTCGTGCCTGGCTGAGTTGCCGCGGCTGCGACGTACTCGGCTGCCGTGGATTGTCGCCGTTGGCGAAGCCGATGAGACTCTGAATGGTGGCCCTCCAGTCGTCGATCTTGTCTGCCGTTGGAGGGTAGTCAAGGAGCAGTTGAGCTCGCGCCAAAGCTTCTGCTGAAGTGGTGGGTGGCGGTGGCGAACGCTGTGAGGAGCGGGATATGCTCGGACTTCTAACGATGTTAGAAGGAGCAGTATCCCGTCCAAGCGACCGTGCCTCGCTCGTGCCAGCATGTTGGCGCGCATGCTGGTCTTGAGCATTCCGAGATCCACCAGCTCGATCTTGGTCCAGCAAACGTATGGTACCGTGAGTACCATGACGCTGCCGGTCCCGCGCCTCCTGAGATGGGCGCGGTGCATGCGCGGACGCCGAGGTCTTGGAGTGCGCCCGGTCGTTGTGGGAGCCGACTACGCCGCCGATGGGCAGCGCAGCCTTGTCCTTGGACCTGGCAGCACCGTGAGCTCCCTCGTCGATGCCCGTTCTTCCACCGGCGCCTACCCCACCAGCCGTTTGCTTCGGCGGTGGTAGGGTTCGGCGCGGACGGAGCAGCCGCCTCCGAAGCCTTATTCTTCGGCGGCATGTCGATGAAGACGATGAAGATCTAGCTCGTGTGAACGTCGGATCAGGTTTACACAACCTCGACGCCCCCTACCAGGCGCGCCAAAGATGTCGGGGAAACTGATCCACGAGCACCTATGGGATCGGCGGACCGAGCCCCTTTCGGTTCAGCGGGGGGCGGAGATCGCACGAAGAGCAGATCGAGGCGAAACACACGAGCAGTTTACCCAGGTTCGGGCCGCACGGATGCGTAAAACCCTACTCCTGCTTTGTGCTTTGTATTGAGTTCTTGCTCGGGAGCGCTGAGTGCTACAGTACACTCCAGCAGCTAACGAGACCGAGCGTGAGTGTTCTTCGTCCTTCCCACCCCCTCTACGTTGCACATGGGCCTCCTTTTATATGCTCAAGGGGTCACCGACAGGTGGCGACGTAGACAAGGGTAAAAATGGAAAGGTGTTGCGGTTGGTACAACTACCTGTACAGTGTATCATACCTAACCCTGACGGCAGGGGACAAAGGCATTGAATGCCCGTCTGCGTCGCCCAAATAGTGGCACCGCTCGCCACGACGGCAATCTTGTTAGCGCCGCTTGCCACCGTGTACCGCTGGCTGCACAACCTCCCGCCACGTACGCCTGGAAGGGTCCCAGCGCGACACGTTGGTGGATGCGCTGGAGCGCGGGTACAGAGTGGTAGCTTGCCGCGGCAAGCGCCTTGCCGCGGTCGTTGTCTTGTCGCGTCCGGGAGCTTGCCGCTCACCAGGCCTTGCCGGGACGCGTGGCGCGTCGTGGCAAGTTCCTTGAGATGCCTTGGTTGGCCTTCCCGGCAAGCTCCTCTTGCCAGGGTCTTGTCTCCTTGGCTTAAATACTTTGTTCTTGAATGGCTCCAAAGGAACCACGGAGGACCTTGGCGGTCACCCGGTAAGCCTTGCCGCGGGATGCTGCGACTGCCCGTGCACAAGTTCGGGATACTAGGGTACCCCTACTCTAGTACACCGACAGGCTTCACAATGGCTAATCGGACGTTTTCCGGTAGAAGCCCCCTCAATGCAACCGGAAGCAGTTGTGTCATAATCGCGTGGCAGTCATGAGACTTAAGGTTCTGGAACTTTTTCTCTGCCATGTTTATTATTCCGTTTATATTCGACGAGAAGCCAAACGGTACTTTAATACTGAGTAGGCATTCAAAGAAGATTTCCTTCTCTTCTTTGGTAAGAGTGTAGCTTGCATGACCCTCATGTATGCCGTATTTTCTGTGCATACGTTGCTGGTCCACCCGTGCCTCAGGTGTATCTTTTGTCTTCCCATACACGCCCAAGAAGCCAAGCAGGGTCACGCAAAGATTCTTTGTCACGTGCATCACGTCGATTGTGGAGTGGATCTCTAGGTCTTTCCAATAGGGCAGGTCCCAAAATATAGATTTCTTCTTCCACATGGGTGCGCGTCCGTCAGCGTCATTCGGAACAGGTTGTCCACCAGGACCCTTTCCAAAGACCACCTTCAAATCCTTGACCATATCATGTACATCAGCACTAGTAGGATGGCGAGGCTTCGTCCGGTGATCCGCCTCACCTTTGAAATGCTTGCCTTTCTTTCTTACGGGATGCCTGCTCGGAAGAAATCGACGATGTCCCGGGTACACATTATTCTTACAATTAGCCAAATATATACTGCCGGTATCGTCCAAACAGTGCGTGCATGCGCGGTATCCCTTGTTTGTCTGTCCTGAAAGGTTACTGAGAGCAGGCCAATCATTGATGGTCACGAACAGCAACGCGTTTAGGTCAAATTCTTCCCCCATGTGCTCATCCCACGCACGTACACCTCTTCCATTCCACAGATGTAAGAGTTCTTCAACTAATGGCCTTAGGTACACATCAATGTCGTTGCCGGGTTGCTTAGGGCCTTGGATGAGCACTGGCATCATAATAAACATCCGCTTCATGCACAACCAAGGAGGAAGGTTATACAAACATAGAGTCACAGGCCAGGTGCTATGGTTGCTGCTCTGCTCCCCAAAAGGTTTAATGCCATCTGCGCTTAGACCAAACCATATGCTCCTTGCGTCATCTGCAAACTCCTTCCCATACTTTCTTTCGATTTTTCTCCACTGCGACCCGTCAGCGGGTACTCTCAACTTTCCGTCTTTCTTACGGTCTTCTCTATGCCATCGCATCGCCTTGGCATGCTCTTTGTTTTGGAACAAACATTTCAACCGTGGTATTATAGGAGCATACCACATCACCTTGGCAGGAATCTTCTTCCTGGGGCGCTCGCCCTCGACATCACCAGGGTCATCGCGGCTGATCTTATAGCGCAATGCACCGCATACCGGGCAAGCGTTCAAATCCTCGTACTCACTGCGGTAGAGGATGCAATCATTAGGGCATGCATGTATCTTCTGCACCTCTAACCCTAGAGGGCACACAGCCTTCTTTGCTTCGTACGTACTCTCGGGCAATTCTTTGTCCTTTGGAAGCATATCCTTTATCATTCCCAGCAACTTTCCAAATCCTTTGTCAGATACACCATTCTCTGCCTTCCATTGCAGCAATTCCAGTGTAGTGCCCAGCTTTTTCTTGTCACCTACGCATTTCGGGTACAATAATTTTTTGTGATCCTCTAACATGCGCTGCAACTTCTTCTTCTCCAAATCACTTGCGCAGTTTCTCTTTGCATCGGCAATGGCCCGACCTAGATCATCAACGGGCTCATCTGATGCCTCTTCTTCAGCTTGTTCCCGCATTGGCGGCTCAGCTTCTTCCCGCATTACCGGCTCAGCTTCTTCCCCCATTGTTGTATCATCGTATTCAGGGAACCCATGGCCAGGATAGTTGTCGTCGTCCTCTTCTTTTTTCATTGTCTTCCATCATAACCCCTCTTTCTCCGTGCTTGGTGCAAACATTATAGTGGGGCACGAAACCGGACTTAAACAGGTGGACGTGAATGGTTCTTGACTTAGAGTAATTTTGACCATTCTTACAGACAGCACATGGACAAGGCATAAAACCATCCGCCCGCTTGTTTGCCTCGGCCGCAAGCAGAAAAGTTTGCACGCCATTAATGAACTCCGGAGAGCATCGGTCATCGTATATTCATTGTCGGCTCATCTTCAATACACAGCACCAAAAACACCAACTTAATACAAGTTCATACATAAAGTTCATACAACACTTAAATGCAACAAACAAATAACTCTCTAGCTAAAGCATTTAAATGCAACAACAAATGCGATCAAGAACGCAACTAAGGTAACAATTGATCCAACAGTATAATGATACCAAGCCTCACTATCGATGGCATATTTTCTAATATTTCTAATCTTCAAGCGCATTTTCTCCATCTTGATCTTGAGATCATCGACGACATCAGCAAGATGCAACTCCAATTCCATCTTCTCGTCCTCAATTCTTTTCAATTTTTCTTTCATGTACTCGTTTTCTCTTTCAACTAAATTTAACCTCTCCTAGATATGCAAACTAAGTGTTATTTTGGACCTCAAATTGCATATAAATCAAATACTAGCACATATATTTCCTCCCAAATTACTAAACTCACAAATTAATCACTATATAAAGCATTGCAAGAGCTAATCTAGCAATGAGAGATGAAAGGACAAAGTTGCTAACCTTTGTGATCATTTGAATGGATGGGGGCCTTCAAATCTTGACAAATTTTGGCAAAATGTGTGATGAGATCGAGAGGAAGAGGGGAAGAACAGAGAGGGAGAGGGGGAAGGGGAAGAACAGAGCGAGCTCGGGGGGACGAAGGGTTTATGTACGACTACCTTTAGCACAGGTTCGTGGCAAGAACCGGTACTAAAGGTGCTGGAGGGGGCCCAGACTGACAACATCCTGCCACCACTCTCATTAGTACCGGTTCGTGGCACGAACCGGTGCTAAAGGTTCGCCACGAACCGGTACTAATGAGAGCGGCCCGGCTAGCCGTTGGAACCGGCACTAGTGTACACATTAGTGCCGGCTCATATTCAAACTGGCACTAATGTGCTTCACGTTTGACTCTTTTTCTACTAGTGCACGAACCGGTACCTGATACGTCTCAAACGTATCTACTTTTCCAAACACTTTTGATATTGTTTTGACCTCATTCTTGCATGATTTGAACTAAACTAACCCGGACTGACGCTATTTTCAGCACAGCTGCCTGTATGGTTTTATTGTGTGCAGGAAAACGGATTTTTAGGTATCTCAGAAAAATCCACGAAAAATCACAGAAAATCCACGCACCCGAAGGAACCAGGGGCCAGAAGAGGGGCCAGAGGGGGGCCAGGGGGTGCCCACGCGCCCTGTGGGCGCCCCCCCCCCCCCCCCC
>LR738714.1:867158860-867206616 GCA_902687465.1 Secale cereale | reverse complement strand
TTATTTTGTTTCTACTTACAACAAAATACTTATTGTTGCTATTTTTATTTTTTTCCAATTTTTTTGTTTTGTTTTCTGCATTATTTATTTTCTCTTGTTTTTGCTTTTTTTTAATTCTTTTTGCTTTTAGGTCAGCAAAATTATAAACTTTCTGTTAGTGCCATTAGTTTTAGAAAAATCATAAACTTTATGTTAGTGCGATTAGTTTTCAAATTTGAATAGTTAAAATTTGAATTGTTTGAAATTTGTGTGAATCACAAGTTTGTGATTAACTTTACTAAAAAAATGGACATAGATGCGCCTATAGAGAAAATTCAACCTAAATTCATAATAAATTTCTAAGAATTTCAGAGAAATTCACTATGAATTTAGGTCAAATTCCCTGTATATGGGCATCTATTTTCACTTTGAGAGGAGCCCAAAAAGGCAGAGAGGGACGGGCTTATAAACCGGTGTGAGCGCCCTTCGGTTGGCGAGGTGGGACTAAACTCTGACCACAACGAGGAACAACCCTTTAGATCCCGGTTTGTGGCACAAACCGGGACTAATGGTCATGGGCCAGGGGCGAGGCGCATTGGTCCCGGTTCGTGCTTGGAACCGGGACCAAAAGGTCCAGACGAACCGGGACCAATGGCCCACGTGGCTTCCCTCTTGAGTGTTCTTGGTGAGAACATAGTTGACAAGGAGCGAACCGGGATTAATGGTATTACGATGGCCGAACCATAAGACATTAAAGCATTTCAAATGAACTCTGAAAAAGTTGAAAGTTGGAATGGTATCATAATTTCACACAGATAGCTTGGGTCAATGGTATCATACTCGTCTGTTACAAAATTGGCATGGTATCATCATACTAGTTGCGGAAGAAAGTCTTCACTTTTTCTTCGCTTGTGTCATTTGCTTATTGCGCCGTAACCATGGATAATCTTCATCGTTTATCAGGATGCTTGGGTCAGCCTTGACTTTGAAGGGAGGAATTGCATGAAACTTTTATATTCTTCAGACATGTCTGTCTTGCCCTCCACTCCCAGGATGTCCCTTTTTCCTGAAAGAACTATGTGGCGCTTTCGCTCATCGTATGATGTATTCTCTTCCTTACTTTTCTTTTTCTCGGTCTGGTAGACATGTCCTTCACATAGATAACCTGTGCCACATCATTGGCTAGGACAAAAGGTTCGTCAGTGTACCCAAGATTTTTCAAATCCACTGCTGTCATTCCGTACTGTGGGTCTATCTGTACCCCGCCTCCTGACAGATTGACCCATTTGCACTTAAACAAAGGGACCTTAAAATCATGTCCCTAGTCAAGTTCCCATATGTCCACTATGTAACCATAATATGTGTCCTTTCCCCTCTCGGTTGTTGCATCAAAGCGGACACCGTTGTTTTGGTTGGTGCTCTTTTGATCTTGGATAATCGTGTAAAATGTATTCCCATTTATCTCGTAACCTTTGTAAATCAATACAGTCAAAGATGGTGCCCTGGACAACAAGTACAGCTCATCACAAACAGTGTTGTCACCTCTGAGACGTGTTTCGAACCAACTGCTGAAAGTCCTGATGTGTTCACATGTAATCCAGTCGTCGCACTGCTCCGAATGTTTGGAGCGCAGACTGTTCTTGTGTTCATCGACATACGGGGTCACCAAGGTAGAGTTCTGTAGAACTGTGCAGTGTGCTTGAGACCAAGAATATCCGTCCCTGCATATTATTGAGTCCTTTCCAAGCGTGTCTTTTCCAGTCAGTCTCCCCTCATACCGCGATTTAGGGAGACCTATCTTATTAAGGGCAGGAATGAAGTCAACACAAAACCCGTTGACATCCTCTGTTTGATGGCCCATGGAGATGCTTCCTTCTGGCCTAGCGCAGTTATGGACATATTTCTTTAGGACTCCCATGAACCTCTCAAAGGGGAACATATTGTGTAGAAATACGGGCCCCAGAATGACAATCTCGTCGACTAGATGAACTAGGACGTGCGTCATGATAATGAAGAAGGATGGTGGGAACACCAGCTCGAAACTGACAAGACATTGCGCCACATCACTCCTTAGCCTTGGTACGATTTCTGGATCGATCACCTTCTGAGAGATTGCATTGAGGAATGCACATAGCTTCACAATGGCTAATCGGACGTTTTCCAGTAGAAGCCCCCTCAATGCAATCGGAAGCAGTTGCGTCATAATCACGTGGCAGTCATGAGACTTTAGGTTCTGGAACTTTTTCTCTGGCATATTTATTATTCCCTTTATATTCGACGAGAAGCCAGTCAGGACCTTCATACTGAGCAGGCATTCAAAGAAGATTTATTTCTCTTCTTTCGTAAGAGCGTAGCTGGCAGGACCTTCATACTGCTTCGGAGGCATGCCGTCTTTTTCGTGCAAACGTTGCAGGTCCTCCCGTGCCTCAGGTGTATCTTTTGTCTTTACATTCACGCCCAAGAAGCCTAGCAGGTTCACGCAAAGGTTCTTCGTAACGTGCATCACGTTGATTGAAGAGCGAACCTCTAGGTCTTTCCAGTTGGGTAGGTCCCAAAATATAGATTTCTTCTTCCACATGGGTGCGTGCCCCTCAGCGTCATTCGGAACAGCTAGTGCGCCGGGACCCTTTCCAAAGATTACGTGTAAATCATTGACCATAGCAAGTACGTGATCACCGGTACGCATGGCGGGCCTCTTTCGGTGATCTGCCTCGCCTTTGAAATGCTTGCCTTGTAGGGTAACGCAGCAGAAAATAAAAATTTCCGACCTACGCACCAGCCCAGGACCACTATGAAGACTGCATACAAGGTTTTGATCATATTCGTTACCGACTCGTAGCGCAGCGGAAGTAGAGTCGATGACGATCGTCGGTGCAGACCCCCGCAGCTAGGATTTACAACCTCCCAACCGCGAGGATGTATACCCTCATCTGCTCCTCGGACAGCCCTCCGGGAGACGGTCGAACAGTCCCCCGGACGGTGTCGCGGACAGCCCTCCGGGAGGACCTCCGAAACTCGAACGGTCATACGGACAGCCCTCCGGGAGGACTCACAGAACTCGGACCGTCACTTGGACAGCCCTTCGGGAGGCACTCATGAACAGCCCCTCAGGGCACTAAGATAGAAACTACGACCTCTCTACAGAGTTGCACACATACGGTGTCATCTATCCTGTAATGCCCCGGATGTAATACTTTCCCTTTTGGGTATATAATAAATCTCCGGCTTCATCTATTTCCATTTCGGGTTCTTTGTCTTTCGGGTTTTCGTCGTTTTGTTGTGTGAGTGTGTGGCATTCATTCATATCATGTAGACATGTGCTTCGCATTGCATTTGTGTTGTGGGTTGCATCCGGTTCGTCGTGTTTCTTCCTGTTGTCCGTTTCGCGTTCCGGAGCTCCCTCACGTGTCCGTGACGTCCCGTAGGCCTACTTTGTTGTTCGGGCGTTTTACGTTACCGGTGTGCCGCGAGGTTGTTTTTGTGTGTTGTTGTTTTGTTGTGTGCAACCCGCCTCTCAAATCTCGTCTCGTTTGGACTCCGTTGACTTTTCCATCCGTTGTCCGTGTGGGTCCGAAGTGCCTTTACTTCGTGTCCCGGAAACATCCCTACTGCAGTCTCTTTTCTCCTCCTAGGCCTTTTAAAACTATCCCCGCGATCGGATCCGTCGGATCGCGATCGGAGGGCTCCTAGCGCCCCTAAAACTCCCTCCTAACCCTAAAAACTGCTACATATAGACCCCCCTAGTCTATTTGGGCATCCCCTTCTTCTTCCTCCTCTCTCCCCTCTTTTTTTCCATTTTCTAAATCAGATCCGTAGATATCTCCTGGATCCCGAGGGGGTCCCTGGGATCGAGCGCTCCCGCAGCCGCCGCTGAGGTCAACGGCGCCGCCAGCCGAACGACCAGCCGACCGCCTCCCGCGCGTCGCTGGTTCCCGTCGTCTCGCAGTGCCAGATCATCCCTCGGCCCACTCCCGCGCCTAGTCACCGCCGCCTTCGCTCCACCGGGCGCGTCGCCAGCCAGGCCGCGCCAGGATCTCGACCGAGCCGGCCCGTACGTCCTCAGCCAGCGCCAGGAGGACCACTTCACCGTGGGCCGAGCGCCAGATCAGCGGCCCGCTCGTCTCCCTCCGACCGCGTTGTCCTCGACCGAGCCGCCTCCGCGCGGGCCAGCGACCGCCGCTCGCCTGGGCCTGGGCGCTCAACGGCCCAGCGCCGCCGCCCCGTCGGGCCAGGCCAGGCCTCCCCCCAGGCCTCTGCACCGAAAGCCGCCAGCAGGGCTCGCCACTTCTCAGCGCCGCGGGCCGAGCCCCGTACGTCGCCCGCGCCACCTGGGCCCCGCCGCCCAGCCGCCGCGCGCCGCGCGGGCCGCCGCCCCGCTCCTCGGTGGGCCGCCGCCGCACTGCACAGTTACTTCTCGCCGGGCCAGACCCAGATCCGCCGCTCCGTTTTTTTCCTGTTCCTCCAGATCTGATCTGGAGAGGTACCCTATTTTCCTCTAAGTCCCTTCTTTTTCTAATCTGTAATGCTAACTTTGAACTGCTCTAACTTTGTGCCTGTTGCTCCGTTTTGCGCGTGTAGCATGTCCAGATGTTCGTGGAGATGTCCTCTACGTTTTACCTGTTGTTGTCATGCATGTTAGATGTCTTCTAGACACTTGTTTTGCTGTTGCAAGAGTGCATCATGATATAAACTGCTGTTATGTGTTATTTTCATGCCACCTTTGACATGTGATATCTTTTAGCTCGTTTGTCCAAACGATGCAAATGACATGTCCACGTGTTCGTCTCGCCACGAACTACGTGTTGCTTGTGATAGGTTGCATGGTAGATTTATTATTGCCTTGTTATCATCATTGCAAAGTGCCATGCTCATATAAGGTGTTTTCACTTGTTATGACATGCCATCTTGTTGAGCTCGTTGCAATCGTTGTGTTCACCTCTATGAAGCATGCTTGTGTGTTTTGGGATCACCTTCATGTGCACTTTGATGAGGTGCTTACCCTTTGCCATGTTTAGTTTAGAGGTGACTTAAACATGCTCTTTTGTGTGCTATGATGATATTGCTGTTTTAGGACTTAGTGAAATTTCACTAAGTCTGAAATCTGTAACGTTCCGATGCCATGTTCGTGTGATGTTGTAGGACAAAGCATGATAGTTTTGGGGTGGATTTTGATTGTTCCTTGTAGTATATATTGTTGTCTTTCCATTAATGTCCTCACATGTCCATTTGATTGGCTGTAGCATGTTTATCTTTTGCTCTAAAGTTTCAATAAAATTCTGGTGCCAGAATTTTATTGCAAAGTTCAATATGTCCAAGATCATTGCTATTGATCCGTGACTCCGTTGGGGGTGCACTTTGGACCTAGTTGCTGTACTATATGTCTAGTTTGTGTTCAAGTCCTTTGACATGCTTTTTGGGTGCTGTAGCTTAATTATTTTGAGCTCCAAAGATGCTATGTTGCTGTAATTTTCAGCTTTCGCTCAAATCTTGTTTCGGGCATAACTTTTAGCCCGTAACTCCGATTTCAGCGAATCTTATATCAAACTTGGGTGATTTTCTGTGTAGATTAATAATATCAGATTGTTATCTTGTTTTGAGGTGTTTTGCTTGAGTGATGTTTTACGTGCTCCATGTGCATCCTTAGTGCATCCATCATGCATTCATGTTTTTCGAGTGCGCATTGCATCTTGTTGATTGGTGTTTGGTGTGATTGTTTTGTTTAGAGCCGGAAGCTGAGACCGGGTACGAAGTTGAGCACGAGGTTTCCAACGAGGTTGAGCACGAGGACCCTTCTTACGATCCGAACGACTTCTCTTCAGGCAAGATGACCGAACCCCGATAACATTACTATCTTTGCCTATTGCTAGTAGTCTCGATATATAGTTTTGCCTCGATGACCATGTTCTTCATGTCAGCCTCCTACTTGTAACCAATTGCCATGTTTAACCACCCTACCTATGCAAACCGTTGCTTGGCTAAGTACGCTTCGCTCAGCCCTTCTTATAGCGTTGCTAGTTGCAGGTGAAGTGAAGATGCTTGCTCCACGTTGAAGTTTGGTTGGGTTATATCACACTATACAAATGCTTTAATTGAAATCATCTATATATTGGCAAGGGTGGAAGGCTAAGCCTTTTGCTTGGTGATTTGTTCCACTCATGCCGTTAGGATCCGTATAAGCCGGTATTATGTTCCTTGATTATGCGTTCCTAACACGGTTGGGGTGTATGGGACCCCCTCGATAAACCGCTAAGTGCTAAGTCTTTTCCAGCAAGTCCCAACATTGGTACTATTTGCCTAATAACAAACTAAACATGCATAGCGAGTAATTAACCCTCTTTCTTAATCAACAACCCCGGGCCAGTGCTCCACATGAGTGTTGGTCCGAAACGGGGGTTCTGCGGGGCCACCTCAAGGAAACTCGAGGTTTGGTAAAAACCTGTAGAATCGCCCATCCGGTCGTGGCCTGAGACGAGAAACGCGCGGCTACTATCAGGGTGTCGGCACGCCGGGAGGATTTGCTGGATTAGCCTTACCTTAGCTCGGTATATCTTGAGCACGGGATTCCGAGGATACTCGGGTCTTCCCACTTTGGAGTTGCGACTCCGCGGATCGTGGGCTTGTAATGGGTCAAGTTGGAACACCCCTGCAGGGTTTGAACTTTCGAAAGCCGTGCCCGCGGTTATGTGGCAGATGGGAGCTTGTTAATTCCGGTTGTAGATAACTTGACACAATGATACTAATACACTACCAGCGTGAGTTCCGTGACTGTCAATTTCCGAATAGGGATTCGGGAGTTGAACACGGAGGGGTTATGTTTGTGAGCTTGTAGCTAGGATCACTTCGTGATCACTTCTCGCCGATGCCTTCTCTTCTCGCTCTCACTTGCGTAAGTTAGATGCTAGTTGCTGCTGCAGACTTGTTCTTTCTTAAGCCTTTCCCTCACCTAAAGGCTTAAATAGTTCTGTTACCCGGGAACGGGATTGCTGAGTCCTCTGTGGCTCACAGTTACTTCACACACCAGATGCAGGTCCAGCTGTGAGCTATCCAGGTGATGGCACCGAGCTGGATTGGGAGTACGACGAGGAGCGTAGTCGGTACTACGTGCGCTACCCGGACGATCAGTAGTGGAGTCTCTTACTAGGATTCGATCCGCCTGTGGTTTATTTATCTGAGTTTGGTACTTTGACATTTGGCTTTTGCCCTTAGAGGGTTGTAGTGTTCTTAATGTATGATGTTTGAGACTTGTACTGTAATTCTGTGACGTGGCGAGTGTAAGCCAACTATTTTTCAGTTTACTATCCCCTCTTTTACATGAGTTGTGCAAAGATTACCAGACTTGAGATCATTCTAGGATGGACTTATGCCTTTAAGTCGTGCCTCGACACGTAGGAGGTATAACTCCATCCTGGGCATTACAAGTTGGTATTCAGAGCCTTCTCCGACCTAGGAGCCCCCACTGTTTGATCGAACCGTTGACGGTTGAGTCTAGGCACACACTGAAAACTTTTTGAGTCCTATATTATATCGGAGAGTAGGATTTCTTTGCTTCTCATCCCCTTTCTCTCTGGTGAGGACTCCTGACGTCTACTCTTGTCTCTCCTATCTTCAAAATTTGCACAAATTTTTTTTTTTAGGAATCCCGCGAGTATTCTGGGATTGTTTCGATGTTCTTGTGACAAGGATATTGTTCCCGATGCCTCCTGTTACCGAGGAGTTGAGCTTCGGGGTATCATTGTAACAAGCATATCGCGACAGTACTAAATACTTAAGACGGCCGACATCGAAAATCTCCCCTATACGGCCAGTGGCAAGATAACCCCGACATCACCCAGTACTGGGGAGGTAGTTCGGGAGTATTGCCATAGCTTGTTATAGTGGATGCTTTTCGAAGGTCTGAGGTACACAGTTTCCGAGAAAGACTGGTTATGTGTTGAAGGATGGATACACCTGGATGTAGGTTAGAGTTGATTGCGCGGTGCTTCCCGTGTATCCCCAACACCTGATTGCATAACTGGAATCTTTCGGAAAACTATAGGTGGGTTTTATCCAGTAGATCGTAGGCATTCTTCCAACGAATGCAGGTTAGTGAGTTCGGGGTTCGACATTGAGTGAAGGGGTTATATGACCGAGGTTACTATCAGGAGTTGCATCTTAAAGGGTCCTTGGCTATGCTGATCCGGGGATTGCAAAACCTTTTCGTAACGCGTTCATATGCTTTCAGCACAAAGATGTTAGAACGAAACTCCTCTCTTGTGTTTGTTCCTTTCCGTACCTTGTTGTTTTTCTTATTTTATCCTTTTGTTCCCTATGTGGCTCTCGTGAAGACTGATGTTATCAATTAACTAAGAATATCATTCGTTCCTCTTGTTCGAATGATTTCATTCGTTCTTATTGTTCGAATGATTATTTGAAGACTTGTTGCAATTCATTCCATTGATTCAGCTTATTCCTTTTGTCAATCAATTGCTGATTCGTGGTCATCTCTTACAGGATGGCTCCGAAAAAGGTTCCGAATGCTAACCCAGAGGTGGAAGAGGTCCCAGAACATCCTCCTTCACCTCCTCCTCCGCCTGAGGCTTGGAGAGCAATTATGGAGACTACAGCTCAGAACACTCAGTTGATGATGCAGATGATGCAGATGATGCAAGCTAATCAAGCTAATCAGGGTGTTCCAATGAACCAAGGCAACTTCTTCCAGCAGCACCATGCTACTCTTAACCAGTTCCTGGCTAACAATCCTAAAGCTTTCAGTTACTGTGTCGACCCTCTTGATGCTGAGGATTGGTTGACCGACATAAAGAAGCATTTTGAGTGCAGTAACGTGAAAGAAGATGACTATGTGAAGTTTGCAGCCTTCCAACTGAAAGATCAAGCAGCTGACTGGTGGCAGCAGTACAAAGACTCAAGGCCGGGTCAAGTGATCTCTTGGGAGAATTTCTGCAAGGATTTCCGCTCGCATCACATTCCTACAAGTGTCATCGAGGGTATGCGTGAGCAATTCCGCAACCTCAAGCAGGGCTCCATGACAGTCTATCAGTATAATGTCAAGTTCCAAAACCTCGCTCGCTATGCAAAGCAAGACATTCCTGATGCAAAGAGCAAAATCTATCAGTTCCGTGGAGGTCTCAAAGATGAACTTCAGCTTGCTCTCACTTTGTTCGAGCCAGACGAATTCGATAAGTTCTATAACATGGCTTTGAAACAAGAAGCAGCTCAGCTTAAGATGGAGGCTTCTAAGAAGAGAATTCGAGATGATGTTCACTCTTCCTCATCGTCTCAGTTGGCTGCGAAACAACAGAAATTCTGGCTTCCTCCTCCTCCAGTGATTCGAGCTCCTTACAACAACTCCAGCAACTTCAACAACTCCAACAACAAGAACTCTAGTGGTCGTGGTTTCTCCCACCCACCCAACCCGAGCAACCAGTCGAAGAAGCAGTTTCAGTCTCAAGGCTACAAGTCCAGTGGCTCTCAGTTCCGCCCTCTCTCAGAAGTGACTTGCAACAAATGCACTCAGAAAGGTCACTATGCCAACAGATGTCCGAATCCGAAGCGTCTTCCTCCTCCTCCTCCTGTCGGTACCGCTATGGTCAAGCATGATCCAAAGTCTGCAAGGGTTAATCTGATGAATGCAGCACAAGCAGAGGCTTCTTCTGATGTCATTTTGGGTAACCTTCCAGTGAACTCTATCCCTGCTAAAGTGTTATTTGATTCGGGTGCTTCACATTCTTTCATGTCATACCCGTTTGCATCCAAGCATAGTGTGACCACAACAGCTTTACCGAGGCAGTTGGCAGTTTCTTCTCCGGGAAAGCAGATGCATTCCAGTATATATGCTCCGGATGTTTCCATTCGCATGGGTGATTATCGATTTTTGGCTTCTCCGGTGATTCTTGGTCATTCTGATATCGACCTCATCCTCGGAATGGATTGGCTTTCTCAGCACGATGCTCACATTGATTGCGCTCAAAAGGAAGTCAAATTGACTCATTCGGATGATGATGTGATTATCTTCGCCTCCAGGGATAATACTATTCGGCTTTTCTCTCTTAATGATAAGGGTGAAATTAATGCCATAGAGCAAATTCCAGTGGTGAACGAATATCAAGACGTCTTTCCAGAAGATCTTCCAGGCATGCCTCCACACCGTCAGGTGGAGTTTGTCATTGAACTCGAGTCGGGCACTGAGCCTGCTTGCCGGCGTCCATACAAGCTCTCTCCGGATGAATTGAAGGAATTGAAGAAGCAGCTTGATAAGCAGGAGAGTATGGGTCTCTTCAGACCGAGTACATCTCCGTGGGGCTGTGGTGTCTTATTTGTCAAGAAGAAAGATGGCACGGAGCGTCTCTATGTTGACTACCGGCCATTGAACAAGAAGACGATTAAGAACAAGTATCCGCTCCCCAACATCAACGAACTCTTTGAGAAGCTCAAAGGAGCTAAAGTATTCTCTAAGCTTGACCTCCGAATGGGCTACCATCAAATTCGCATTCGCGAGGAAGACATTCCCAAGACGGCCTTCAGAACGAGCTACGGTTCATACGAGTATACCGTCATGTCCTTCGGTCTCGCCAATGCTCCTCCTACCTTTTCAAGGATGATGCATTACATCTTCAACCCCTATACTGGCGAATTCGTGCTTGTGTATCTGGATGATATTCTGGTGTTTTCCAAGAATGAAGAAGATCACGAAAAGCACTTGCGTCTGGTTCTTGATCGACTCCGAGAACATAAATTCTATGCCAAGTTCTCCAAGTGCGAGTTTTGGCTCGATAAGGTTTTGTACCTGGGCCACATTATCTCAGCTGACGGTATTGCGGTTAATCCCGAGAAAGTTGAAGCAATTGTCAACTGGGAAGCTCCTCAGAACGTCAAGCAGCTCCGCAGTTTTCTGGGCCTTGCCAGCTATTGCAGAAGGTTTGTGGAGAACTTCTCCAAGATTGCCAAGCCTCTTTCCAACCTGCTTCAAAAGAATGTCAAATACTTTTGGTCTCCTGAGTGTGAAGTGGCATTCAAAACACTCAAAGAGAAGCTTGTCTCAGCTCCAGTTCTGACTCCTCCGGATGAAACCAAGCCCTATGAAGTGTTCTGTGACGCTTCTCTTCAAGGCCTTGGTGGTGTGCTTATGCAAGATAAGAAAATTGTGGCATATACTTCTCGGCAGCTCAAGCCCAGTGAGAAGAACTATCCCACACATGATCTCGAGCTAGCAGCTGTGGTACATGCTCTGATTACGTGGAGACATCTGTTGTTGGGCAGAAAGGTCGACATCTTCACTGATCACAAGAGCTTGAAGTACATCTTCACACAGTCGCATCTGAACCTCCGCCAGACTCGTTGGGTAGAAATGATCCAAGAGTACAACCCCAGCATTGAGTACACTCCAGGCAAGGCGAACGTGATTGCAGATGCTTTGAGCAGAAAGGCATATTGCAACAGCCTTCTTATCAAGCCACACCAGCCTGAGCTTTGTGAAGCTTTCAGGAAGCTCAACCTCCAAGTTGTTCCGCAGGGTTTTCTTGCTAATCTCCAAATTGCTCCTACCTTGGAAGATCAAGTCCGTGAGGCCCAGCTCAGTGATACCATGGTGAAGAAGGTGAAACATGGGATTGCAAAGGGCACTCCAAAATACAAGTGCTTCCGTGTTGATGAGAGAGATACCTTGTTCTTCGAGGACAGACTCGTTGTTCCCAAAGGTGATCTCAGGAAGCTCATAATGGAAGAAGCTCATGATTCTCTCCTTTCCATTCATCCTGGCAGTTCCAAGATGTACCAAGACCTCAAGCAGTCTTACTGGTGGACACGCATGAAAAGGGAAATTGCCCAATTCGTGAACGAATGTGATGTATGCAGAAGAGTGAAAGCAGAACATCAACGTCCAGCCGGTCTTCTCCAAACTCTTCCTATTCCTGAGTGGAAGTTCGACCACATTGAGATGGACTTCGTCACTGGCTTTCCTAAATCCAAGCGAGGCAATGATGCTATCTTTGTGGTGATTGACAAGCTTACCAAAGTCGCTCACTTTCTTCCAGTCAAAGAATCAATCAATGCAGCTCAACTTGCAGAGCTGTACACTTCCAGAATTGTGTCCCTACATGGTATTCCTCAAGTGATATCCTCAGACCGTGGCAGCTTGTTCACATCAAGGTTCTGGGACTCCTTTCAGTCCGCCATGGGCACTAAGATCAGGTTCAGCACTGCTTTTCACCCTCAGACTAGTGGTCAAGTCGAGCGTGTGAATCAGATCCTAGAAGATATGCTCAGAGCCTGTGTCATCTCCTTCGGCATGAAATGGGAAGACTGCCTTCCATTTGCCGAGTTCTCTTACAACAACAGCTTTCAGGCTAGTGCAGGCAAAGCACCGTTTGAAATTCTCTATGGCAGAAAGTGCCGTACCCCTCTCAACTGGTCTGAAACAGGCGAACGCCAACTTCTTGGCAATGACTTGATATCTGAAGCCGAAGAAATGTGCAAAGTCATACGTGAGAATCTCAAGGCCGCTCAGTCGCGTCAGAAGAGCTACTATGACGGAAAGCATCGTGATTTGGCTTTCGACATCGGTGATCATGTCTATCTCCGAGTTTCTCCGATGAAAGGAACCCAAAGATTCGGTATCAAAGGAAAACTTGCTCCTAGATACGTCGGGCCTTTCAAGATTCTTGGCAAAAGAGGCGATCTAGCCTATCAGCTCGAGCTCCCTTCCAACTTTGCAAATGTTCATGATGTCTTCCATGTGTCTCAACTTCGCAAATGCTTCAAGGCACCTGAGCGCATGATTCCGTTTGAGGAGATTGATCTTCAACAAGACCTTTCCTACCGAGAGCATCCAGTTGCAATTCTCGAAGAAACCGAACGCAAGACTCGCAACAAGTCCATCAAGTTTCTGAAAGTCAAGTGGTCACATCACACAGACCGAGAAGCTACCTGGGAACGAGAAGATCATCTTCGTTCCGAGTACCCTTCCTTTTTCCAGTCCTAGATCTCGGGACGAGATCTTTTTGTAGTAGAGGAGAGTTTGTAATGCCCCGGATGTAATACTTTCCCTTTTGGGTATATAATAAATCTCCGGCTTCATCTATTTCCATTTCGGGTTCTTTGTCTTTCGGGTTTTCGTCGTTTTGTTGTGTGAGTGTGTGGCATTCATTCATATCATGTAGACATGTGCTTCGCATTGCATTTGTGTTGTGGGTTGCATCCGGTTCATCGTGTTTCTTCCCGTTGTCCGTTTCGCGTTCCGGAGCTCCCTCACGTGTCCGTGACGTCCCGTAGGCCTACTTTGTTGTTCGGGCGTTTTACGTTACCGGTGTGCCGCGAGGTTGTTTTTGTGTGTTGTTGTTTTGTTGTGTGCAACCCGCCTCTCAAATCTCGTCTCGTTTGGACTCCGTTGACTTTTCCATCCGTTGTCCGTGTGGGTCCGAAGTGCCTTTACTTCGTGTCCCGGAAACATCCCTACTGCAGTCTCTTTTCTCCTCCTAGGCCTTTTAATACTATCCCCGCGATAGGATCCGTCGGATCGCGATCGGAGGGCTCCTAGCGCCCCTAAAACTCCCTCCTAACCCTAAAAACTGCTACATATAGACCCCCCCTAGTCTATTTCGGCACCCCCTTCTTCTTCCTCCTCTCTCCCCTCTTTTTTCCATTTTCTAAATCAGATCCGTAGATATCTCCTGGATCCCGAGGGGATCCCTGGGATCGAGCGCTCCCGCAGCCGCCGCTGAGGTCAACGGCGCCGCCAGCCGAACGACCAGCCGACCGCCTCCCGCGCGTCGCTGGTTCCCGTCGTCTCGCAGCGCCAGATCATCCCTCGGCCCACTCCCTCGCCTAGTCACCGCCGCCTTCGCTCCACCGGGCGCGTCGCCAGCCAGGCCGCGCCAGGATCTCGACCGAGCCGGCCCGTACGTCCTCAGCCAGCGCCAGGAGGACCACATCACCGTGGGCCGAGCGCCAGATCAGCGGCCCGCTCGTCTCCCTCCGACCGCGTCGTCCTCGACCGAGCCGCCTCCGCGCGGGCCAGCGACCGCCGCTCGCCTGGGCCTGGGCGCTCAGCGGCCCAGCGCCGCCACCCCGTCGGGCCAGGCCAGGCCTCCCCCCAGGCCTCTGCACCGAAAGCCGCCAGCTGGGCTCGCCACTTCTCAGCGCCGCGGGCCGAGCCCCGTACGTCGCCCGCGCCACCTGGGCCCCGCCGCCCAGCCGCCGCGCGCCGCGCGGGCCGCCGCCCCGCTCCTCGGTGGGCCGCCGCCGCACTGCACAGTTACTTCTCGCCGGGCCAGACCCAGATCCGCCGCTCCGTTTTTTTCCTGTTCCTCCAGATCTGATCTGGAGAGGTACCCTATTTTCCTCTAAGTCCCTTCTTTTTCTAATCTGTAATGCTAACTTTGAACTGCTCTAACTTTGTGCCTGTTGCTCCGTTTTGCGCGTGTAGCATGTCCAGATGTTCGTGGAGATGTCCTCTACGTTTTACCTGTTGTTGTCATGCATGTTAGATGTCTTCTAGACACTTGTTTTGCTGTTGCAAGAGTGCATCATGATATAAACTGCTGTTATGTGTTATTTTCATGCCACCTTTGACATGTGATATCTTTTAGCTCGTTTGTCCAAACGATGCAAATGACATGTCCACGTGTTCGTCTCGCCACGAACTACGTGTTGCTTGTGATAGGTTGCATGGTAGATTTATTATTGCCTTGTTATCATCATTGCAAAGTGCCATGCTCATATAAGGTGTTTTCACTTGTTATGACATGCCATCTTGTTGAGCTCGTTGCAATCGTTGTGTTCACCTCTATGAAGCATGCTTGTGTGTTTTGGGATCACCTTCATGTGCACTTTGATGAGGTGCTTACCCTTTGCCATGTTTAGTTTAGAGGTGACTTAAACATGCTCTTTTGTGTGCTATGATGATATTGCTGTTTTAGGACTTAGTGAAATTTCACTAAGTCTGAAATCTGTAACGTTCCGATGCCATGTTCGTGTGATGTTGTAGGACAAAGCATGATAATTTTGGGGTGGATTTTGATTGTTCCTTGTAGTATATATTGTTGTCTTTCCATTCATGTCCTCACATGTCCATTTGATTGGCTGTAGCATGTTTATCTTTTGCTCTAAAGTTTCAATAAAATTCTGCTGCCAGAATTTTATTGCAAAGTTCAATATGTCCAAGATCATTGCTATTGATCCGTGACTCCGTTGGGGGTGCATATTGGACCTAGTTGCTGTACTATATGTCTAGTTTGTGTTCAAGTACTTTGCCATGCTTTTTGGGTGCTGTAGCTTAATTATTTTGAGCTCCAAAGATGCTATGTTGCTGTAATTTTCAGCTTTCGCTCAAATCTTGTTTCGGGCATAACTTTTAGCCCGTAACTCCGATTTCAGCGAATCTTATATCAAACTTGGGTGATTTTCTGTGTAGATTAATAATATCAGATTGTTATCTTGTTTTGAGGTGTTTTGCTTGAGTGATGTTTTACGTGCTCCATGTGCATCCTTAGTGCATCCATCATGCATTCATGTTTTTCGAGTGCGCATTGCATCTTGTTGATTGGTGCTTGGTGTGATTGTTTTGTTTAGAGCCGGAAGCTGAGACCGGGTACGAAGTTGAGCACGAGGTTTCCAACGAGGTTGAGCACGAGGACCCTTCTTATGATCCGAACGACTTCTCTTCAGGCAAGATGACCGAACCCCGATAACATTACTATCTTTGCCTATTGCTAGTAGTCTCGATCTATAGTTTTGCCTCGATGCCCATGTTCTTCATGTCAGCCTCCTACTTGTAACCAATTGCCATGTTTAACCACCCTACCTATGCAAACCGTTGCTTGGCTAAGTACGCTTCGCTCAGCCCTTCTTATAGCGTTGCTAGTTGCAGGTGAAGTGAAGATGCTTGCTCCACGTTGAAGTTTGGTTGGGTTATATCACACTATACAAATGCTTTAATTGAAATCATCTATATATTGGCAAGGGTGGAAGGCTAAGCCTTTTGCTTGGTGATTTGTTCCACTCATGCCGTTAGGATCCGTATAAGCCGGTATTATGTTCCTTGATTATGCGTTCCTAACACGGTTGGGGTGTATGGGACCCCCTCGATAAACCGCTAAGTGCTAAGTCTTTTCCAGCAAGTCCCAACATTGGTACTATTTGCCTAATTACAAACTAAACATGCATAGGGAGTAATTAACCCTCTTTCTTAATCAACAACCCCGGGCCAGTGCTCCACATGAGTGTTGGTCCGAAACGGGGGTTCTGCGGGGCCACCTCAAGGAAACTCGAGGTTTGGTAAAAACCTGTAGAATCGCCCATCCGGTCGTGGCCTGAGATGAGAAACGCGCGGCTACTATCAGGGTGTCGGCACGCCGGGAGGATTTGCTGGATTAGCCTTACCTTAGCTCGGTATATCTTGAGCACGTGATTCCGAGGATACTCGGGTCTTCCCACTTTGGAGTTGCGACTCCGCGGATCGTGGGCTTGTAATGGGTCAAGTTGGAACACCCCTGCAGGGTTTGAACTTTCGAAAGCCGTGCCCGCGGTTATGTGGCAGATGGGAGCTTGTTAATTCCGGTTGTAGATAACTTGACACAATGAAACTAATACACTACCAGCGTGAGTTCCGTGACTGTCAATTTCCGAATAGGGATTCGGGAGTTGAACACGGAGGGGTTATGTTTGTGAGCTTGTAGCTAGGATCACTTCGTGATCACTTCTCGCCGATGCCTTCTCTTCTCGCTCTCACTTGCGTAAGTTAGATGCTAGTTGCTGCTGCAGACTTGTTCTTTCTTCAGCCTTTCCCTCACCTAAAGGCTTAAATAGTTCTGTTACCCGGGAACGGGATTGCTGAGTCCTCTGTGGCTCACAGTTACTTCACACACCAGATGCAGGTCCAGCTGTGAGCTATCCAGGTGATGGCACCGAGCTGGATTGGGAGTACGACGAGGAGCGTAGTCGGTACTACGTGTGCTACCCGGACGATCAGTAGTGGAGTCTCTTACTAGGATTCGATCCGCCTGTGGTTTATTTATCTGAGTTTGGTACTTTGACATTTGGCTTTTGCCCTTAGAGGGTTGTAGTGTTCTTAATGTATGATGTTTGAGACTTGTACTGTAATTCTGTGACGTGGCGAGTGTAAGCCAACTATTTTTCAGTTTACTATCCCCTCTTTTACATGAGTTGTGCAAAGATTACCAGACTTGAGATCATTCTAGGATGGACTTATGCCTTTAAGTCGTGCCTCGACACGTAGGAGGTATAACTCCATCCTGGGCATTACATATCCGGCAGGGCTTCGCCGTCCAGAACTAGTTCCCACCGGAACCCAGACAGCCTTTCGGCTCTACGAAACTATTTCGTGGGAGGGAGAGAGAAGCCAGATCATTGCAATGGCATGTATGTGAGCAAGGGATGAAGAGATGGCAGCCCCCATCTCCTCCTTTTATAGGAAACCCAAGGGGTAGGGTGGTTTTACTAGAAAACCCAAAAAGCACATGGATGAAGTCCTTCCACAAGGACCCATGTGTGAAACCAAGACACAAGAGGGTGCTCCAAGGAGGAGTCCCCCATGTGGCCGGCCACACCAAGGAGGGGCCCCCCCAAGGGAGCCTCATCCATCCATGTCACACCCCCAAGATCTTTTAAGCAAAAGCCTAAAAGAATGGCTTTCCAAAAAGCAACCATAAAGCTGATTTTCACTATTCACGACGACATTTTTCAGCGTCTGATCGAACTGAAAAAATTCATGTGGGCTTAGAACATTTCCAGTACCCACCATAATTATTTTCAACGCGTTCTGGAACAATTCCAGTTTAGTGATTTTCATCTGCGAAAAGCATCTGAAGCGGTTCCGGCAGCTCCAGAACATTTCCGGTTTTCATCTCCGAAAATTCCAGAAAGTTTCCAGAACGATTCTGGCATCCTCCAAGAATTATCGGGCATGTGCCAAAACAAATTTGACTTTATGGTATCCTCTGAAACAACTTTTCAGTTTCACCGGAACTCATCCGGTGACCTCTCTCGTCAGAACTTTTCTGACGTTTCCGAAAAACCTTTTCCGGAAACTTTCTCTCAGACTCCCTGTCTAGTATTCAGCAGATAGATGACCCTTAAGCGTGTGACCCTATAGGTTCGGTGAAGTATAGACATGACACGGAACCTCTTCCGATCAATGATAAACATCGGAGCCGTGGACACCCATATTGACCCCCTATACCCACACGAATGAATATTCGAGTGAACCTCCAGTTGCCGTGAGCTATTCCTTTTGCTTCATGATATGTCACAAACACCCGAGGTGAGATTTATTGCATCCCCATGGGCAAACACTTTGTCCACTATGCAAGTTACCTCGTTACCGGTTTTGTTCTCTTTTCTCGTTTTCGTGTTCCGGCATCCCAGTGATCAAATCACCCTGTGTCTGGCCAGACGATGATGGATACCGTTACACCGAGAGGGCCCGAGTATATCTCTCCATCGTCGGAGGAGCAAATCCCAATCTTGAGCTATCTCGTTACTTGCCATACTTTTCCATGAACCCGTAAGCCGCCGTAATAGCCACCCATTTACGGATGACGTTTAACAAACCCCAAAGTTCATGAAGCAAGCATGAAGAAACTCGATACTCTCATGGTCTAAGGAATTATGCAAACATTAACTTCCTGTGTTATTAACCATAAACTTGTGACGAATGTATCTCATAGCATAACATCAATTCGGGTCGATTCAACACAAATGTTCCTATAACATTGTGCCCTCAAAGTTGCTGGCATAGACATGCCCATGATCAGGAAAACAGAACCATCATGCAACACTTGAGCTAGTCTTAGAGGCCAGACTAGGAATACATTTTATCGTTTATTATTCCACACGTGCATATGAGTCTTCCTCCGAGCCTCGTATTCTTTGCAGACTCGAGAACCATAGCAGTTATAGCATGGAACATAAACCTAATTATGAACAGTGAGATAAATAATAGAATTTATTATTGCCTCTAGGGCATATCTCCTACAGACTCCCACTTGCACTAGAGTCAATAATCTAGTCAATGCTAATGCACTTTACACCTATGACACATTGGTGTAAATATGCTTCGCTTGTGGTACAGCCTGATGTCCAACGGATCTGACGACTTCAGCTCCGTGTGTATCTTTGCATATCGTTCGCGTTTTCACGCCTTCACAAAATTCATATTTTGTGTGGATTTCGCTTTGTATGTATGCGAATCACAGGTCGAACCTGGATTCCTCAGACTGAGTTATGGAGCAACTACCTCAGTAGTGTCCCATTGACAAAAGCCATCTTGGAACCATACTAAGTTCATGAATGAACTATATGATTCAACATCTTCTTTGTCGCTTCAAAAGCGGCAACATACTTCGCCTTTGTTATAGAATTCGCCACAGTAACTTGTTTGGAACATTTTCCAACTAACTGTGCCACCACAATGTGTGTTACACAAAACCCTTAATTTAAATCGAAAATCGCACGGGGAAAAGATGAAGACTGTATCGATGTAACATTTTACAACGAACTCTTCATGATCTCCGGTTGCGAGAAACCATGTCATCAGTACTTACTCTAGTACTCAAAAACATCTTTCACTGTTGTCCCATGATCAGTACTTTGATCACTTAGGTATCCATACTCTCAACACCTTTGGAGTATCGGACATATCTGGTTGTTTTACATACCATGGAATACATGATTAATCCAAACACGAAGGTGTGTGGAATCTCCATCATGTATTTTGCTCATCGGTGTTTTTGGGCCACCGAGTCTTGCAAAAACTCTTTCCATGTGACTTCGGCAAGAATCACTCCTTGGCGTTTTATATGCTAAAAGGTTTTAGCATCTTGTCAATATGTATTCATTGCTTAGCCCCATTTAGGTAAATCTATCTCCATAGATCATCATGCCTAATATCAAGGCTATTTAGCCTAAGCACTTCATTGAAAAACTATTTTCAAATGAAGTCCTTAATTCGTGTCAAGAAATTTATTTCCAATTACCAATGTGTCAAGCACACAAGGTTTTTAGAAATATTAATATGCTCCCACTTACTTTCTTGAATTACAAGCATCTTCGTTACCCATTTATGAAGTCAAAACCCCTTTTGACCATTTCATCAAAACACGAAGATTCCAACTCCTTTTTGCTCTCTTCTGTCCATCGCTGGAACTCTGAAGTTTGCACACTTACTAGCATCCTTTGGATCGACAAATTACTTTGGACTGTATCACATACAAGTCCTAGGTTTCATTTCCATCAGATGGAAATCCTTTTGTCATCCATGTTTCATATCTCAAGATTGAAATATTTATTAATTGCTAGTTCAACCCGAACCGAGTTTAAGCATCGCTACGGGGAGACAATCTCATCGTAGTCAACTCCTTGAACTTGTTTATTGCAACAAGTCGAGCTTTATGGATAATACATTTTATCCGTATCAGTTTTAAGTTCCATAAATATTCGTCAGACTCTAAGTCTTCCGAAAGGTGTATCAAGGTTTTAATCTTGAATCACTTATATGGAAACTAACTCGGGTTGTATTGGCATTCAGCCAATTCCGGAGTCAGGGCCCATCAACGCTTCCTTGTGTATCGTAGGTATATTGTTGTCTAACAACAATATCTCGTCTGCGCACATGAGAGGTTTGCACGAGCCTTGCCTACGTAGTTCAGCTGCAAGTTCGACCAAAGTCCATACATTTTATTGTAGAGACTTCCGTATCAGTCGCAGTAGGAAACTCTGGAATTACTTCCAAGGTTCCTTTCCTTTGACCTGATGACGAAGATACTGTTATCTCGTCGAGTTTGCACTATTCTCCCACTCACCTTTTTGAAAGAACCATTCTCTTTAAAAGCATACCGTTTCATGGCAAAACTATTTGCCTCGGTATAGTGAGGGAGGAATACCCAATTCCTTGGGATAACCTACAAAGTAGCACTTGTCTGATTTGGAATAGGTTTGTAACCTTTTTACACAAGCCCCATATTCCAAATGTTAAGAAAAGATATAGCATGGTTGGGCGTACCATACCATGGCTTTATTTCAATAGACCCGATGGAGCTCCTTTTAGTGTAAAAGCCGCAGTCTCTAAAGCATCACTTAAAAAGGGATAATGGCAATTTTATTTATGTCATCTTTGATATTACCATGTCATAAATGGTTCGATTACATCTTCACAGACTTTCCACTTTGCAGTGGTTTTCCGGGAAGTGCAAGTTATGAAACCCCTTTCACAACTCATCAGACATTCGCTAAACTTGTAACTCAAATATTCCTTTCTGCAATCGAATTGTAGAAACATAATTTTCTTGTTCCAATAACTTCTACTTCATTTTTGAAAACCTTTCGAATGATTTCAAAAGATCCAGACATACGTCTCATCAAGTAAATATCCATATATCTACTTGAGTCATTTTTGAAGATAGATAAATCCACTACTAACAACATTTATCGGACTACACACATCAAATGTATGATCACCAATAAGTTTGTTACTCGTTCCTTATGGCCTGTGAACGGTATTTCAGTCACTTCACTTTTCGGAGGAAAGTTGCAAGTGTCAGATGATTCAAAATCAAACGACTTCAAAATCCATCATAATGGAATTTTCCATGCGGGTTTCTCCAATGTGACCAAATGTAGTGCCACACTTGTGTGGTATTCTTTTAGTCTTGCGACATTTAGCGTCAGTGTTATGGATGTATCATATTACCATCAATATTCATAACATACATCCCATCTTGGATGGAAGCATGGCCCTTCATGTTATTCATAATACTAAACAACAATTGTTGTTCTTATGAACAACTCCTTTGCAACAAACATTGTGCAATGGGCTAGAGTGTATGAAACTCTAAAATGAATTGTGAAAGTAAACACAGAGGTAATATATTATTATCAACATTCACAACATACATCTCATTCATAATGAATGTATGGCCCTTATGTTGTTCATAACACCGAACATCAGAAGTTCTCTTATGAACAACCTTCTTGCAAGATACCTTATGCAATGGGCTAGAGTGTGTAAAACTCTAAATGAATTATGAAAATTAATACAGACGGTAATACACCGATGGAAGGTATAGTAACATTTACTATGTTCCCTGTGTATACCTAAACCTCATACCTGGCTAGTCTCTTAGGCCATAGTAGTTCTTACATCGAGTTGCATCAGAATGCAATCGAGCGGGTATCTATGTGATTAACTCACAATACCCAAGAATTAGTGATTAACAGTTTAATCATAATTCCCAAGAACTATATCTTTGACCAGCCATCTATACATCAAAAACTTGTATGACATTCATACATGAGTTGGATATTCCAGTCTTCTTTCTATTTTCCTTTATACTTCTAACAGTTTAACTTTTAGTATTTCTCCTGCTTCCAGAAAAACATCCAACTTCATCATATGAAAGGCTTTCTTCTGGATCCCTCTCTTATCAGTCAAATGCCTAGTAAACACTTTTACTAACAGTTTGCAAAACAAACATTGCTTTGGATATCACATATCTGTTAGCCTTTGTTTGTGTCTGAAAATGATTTTCAGATTCCATGAATATCATATAACTATCCAAACTTTCGAAGTTCGGGTCTCATGGAAGCAAACATATTGCACTTGACTGAAAACAGAATTCTAGCTTTTGGATCGAAGGACGAGAGTCACATGATCCATAGCATTAGAGGGAGAATACCGAAAGTATGCGATAGGACAAAGTCCTTCTCGGCACTCTTGAGGACAATCCTCACATTACGTTACCAACCGTAAAGTTTTAACCAGATATTTAACAGCTATTCAATTTTAATAGGGAAGGTGGAAATGCGAGCCATTATTCTACAACTATTATGCAAAAAACACTTAGACAGTGTTCAAAATTAATTGCACTGAGAATTAAACAAGTTAATTCAACAGTGCGCTCCCACTCAAATCAATATCTCTCATAATTGATTGTGAGCGATTCAAGATCCATGTTTTGATTATTCGTCATTGATGTTAGTCACCACTGATGACGAAAATCTCAACCGGTAGGCCAACCTGCCAATCACATCTCTATATGACTCTTGTTCATCTTTCGATGCGCGTGTTCCGAGCTCAGGACGATCCTGCCATGAACGTCAAGACAACCAAGTGATCTTGCTGCGAGGTCTGACCTCACCCGCCTCACACTTCTCAATTCGTTCGTACCCATGTTAGTCATGGCGCACCCCGAAAAGATAGGTGCCGTGACGGTGCTACACTTGGGAGAACACTAACTACTTGATATTTTTGTGAGAGATCACCCTAATAAAAACGACTACCGCGCAATCAAGAAGGGTGCATCATAAGGGATAAACATCTCAGGCAATTCATAATAGCATGATATGGTATAGCCCTTTCTGACGGAGAAGTCTTGTATTTCTTCGTCTTCGGCACTCGCGTCGGTGTTCACCTTCGCGAAGATTGCCACCACCTTGTCAATGCACCAGATAATATTGCTATCTCTATAGCTAATAAAATAAGTGCATTACATAAGGCTGACACGCAGGTCATTAAAGTGCAATCATATGGCTCCAGCCATCATGCCGAATCATGACACGCAGGTCATGTTTAATCAATTTACATCATATAGCCATCTCATACATAATCAAATTATTATGAGCACTGCTATACCACATCATATGCACATGCAAACCCTCCTGCAAAACCAAGTTAGACGTCTCTAATCGGTTCATGCAAAAGTTTATCTTACGTGGCTTCTAAGGTTTCGAAACAAACCGAAGCTACCAACGTCCATCATCAAGTATGATTATCCAAGTCGCTAGATTAACTTTCCAGGGTGTATGAAACACGAGATAATAAAATCTCGAGCCCCATACTAAACTTCGTCATACGCATGACCCCCGTGCAGATCATATCTGCATTGCCCTTTCGTCTGCGAAACATCCATCTTTCATTGACTAAAGTGGAACCCAAAGAACTGTTAGCACTTCGTTGATCTGTCAATCAGCATACTCAGGAGCAGCATGAAAGGATCGTGGATTGCCAGAACTTTGTCAGATTCCACAATGCTGTCAAGATCAGGACTACGCAAATTTAAGGGAAGCAACAAGAACACCGGGTAACAGATTTCATCTGCTACCCGCACAAATAATTTTCAGTAATAGATCTTATCTACTACCTAATTATATTGTGCAACACCCATACATCTGCATGTATTCTAGATCGCAACCTGCATCTACGCATAGCACGGCTCTGATACCACTGTAGGGTAACGCAGCAGAAAATAAAAATTTCCGACCTACGCACCAGCCCAGGACCACTATGAAGACTGCATACAAGGTTTTGATCATATTCGTTACCGACTCGTAGCGCAGCGGAAGTAGAGTCGATGACGATCGTCGGTGCAGACCCCCGCAGCTAGGATTTACAACCTCCCAACCGCGAGGATGTATACCCTCATCTGCTCCTCGGACAGCCCTCCGGGAGACGGTCGAACAGTCCCCCGGATGGTGTCACGGACAGCCCTCCGGGAGGACCTCCAAAACTCGAACGGTCATACGGACAGCCCTCCGGGAGGACTCACAGAACTCGGACCGTCACTTGGACAGCCCTTCGGGAGGCACTCATGAACAGCCCCTCAGGGCACTAAGATCAAAACTACGACCTCTCTACAGAGTTGCACACATACGGTGTCATCTATCCGGCAGGGCTTCGCCGTCCAGAACTAGTTCCCACCGGAACCCAGACAGCCTTTCGGCTCTACGAAACTATTTCGTGGGAGGGAGAGAGAAGCCAGATCATTGCAATGGCATGTATGTGAGCAAGGGATGAAGAGATGGCAGCCCCCATCTCCTCCTTTTATAGGAAACCCACGGGGTAGGGTGGTTTTACTAGAAAACCCAAAAAGCACATGGATGAAGTCCTTCCACAAGGACCCATGTGTGAAACCAAGACACAAGAGGGGGCTCCAAGGAGGAGTCCCCCATGTGGCCGGCCACACCAAGGAGGGCCCCCCCCCCAAGGGAGCCTCATCCATCCATGTCACACCCCCAAGATCTTTTAAGCAAAAGCCTAAAAGAATGGCTTTCCAAAAAGCAACCATAAAGCTGATTTTCACTATTCACGACGACATTTTTCAGCGTCTGATCGAACTGAAAAAATTCATGTGGGCTTAGAACATTTCCAGTACCCACCATAATTATTTTCAACGCGTTCTGGAACAATTCCAGTTTAGTGATTTTCATCTGCGAAAAGCATCTGAAGCGGTTCCGGCAGCTCCAGAACATTTCCGGTTTTCATCTCCGAAAATTCCAGAAAGTTTCCAGAACGATTCTGGCATCCTCCAAGAATTATCGGGCATGTGCCAAAACCAATTTGACTTTATGGTATCCTGTGAAACAACTTTTCAGTTTCACCGGAACTCATCCCGTGACCTCTCTCGTCAGAACTTTTCTGACGTTTCCGAAAAACCTTTTCCGGAAACTTTCTCTCAGACTCCCTGTCTAGTATTCAGCAGATAGATGACCCTTAAGCGTGTGACTCTATAGGTTCGGTGAAGTATAGACATGACACGGAACCTCTTCCGATCAATGATCAACATCGGAGCCGTGGACACCCATATTGACCCCCTATACCCACACGAATGAATATTCGAGTGAACCTCCAGTTGCCGTGAGCTATTCCTTTTGCTTCATGATATGTCACAAACACCCGAGGTGAGATTTATTGCATCCCCGTGGGCAAACACTTTGTCCACTATGCAAGTTACCTCGTTACCGGTTTTGTTCTCTTTTCTCGTTTTCGTGTTCCGGCATCCCAGTGATCAAATCACCCTGTGTCTGGCCAGACGATGATGGATACCGTTACACCGAGAGGGCCCGAGTATATCTCTCCATCGTCGGAGGAGCAAATCCCAATCTTGAGCTATCTCGTTACTTGCCATACTTTTCCATGAACCCGTAAGCCGCCGTAATAGCCACCCATTTACGGATGACGTTTAACAAACCCCAAAGTTCATGAAGCAAGCATGAAGAAACTCGATACTCTCATGGTCTAAGGAATTATGCAAACATTAACTTCCTGTGTTATTAACCATAAACTTGTGACGAATGTATCTCATAGCATAACATCAATTCGGGTCGATTCAACACAAATGTTCCTATAACATTGTGCCCTCAAAGTTGCTGGCATAGACATGCCCATGATCAGGAAAACAGAACCATCATGCAACACTTGAGCTAGTCTTAGAGGCTAGACTAGGAATACATTTTATCGTTTATTATTCCACACGTGCATATGAGTCTTCCTCCGAGCCTCGTATTCTTTGCAGACTCGAGAACCATAGCAGTTATAGCATGGAACATAAACCTAATTATGAACAGTGAGATAAATAATAGAATTTATTATTGCCTCTAGGGCATATCTCCTACATGCCTTTCTTTCGACACTGATGGTTGGTCGGAAGAAATCGACGATGGCCCAGGTACACATTCTTCCTGCATTTGTCCAGGTATATACTTTCAGTGTCATCTAAAGAGTGCGTGCATGCGTGGTATACTTTGTTTGTCTGTCCTGAAAGGTTACTGAGAGCGGGCCAATCGTTGATGGTCACGAACAGCAACGCCTTTAGGTTAAATTCATTCTGTCTGTGCTCATCCCACGGACGTACACCGTTTCCATTCCACAGCTGTAAAATTTCTTCAACTAATGGCCTTAGGTACACATCAATGTCGTTGCCGGGTTGCTTAGGGCCTTGGATGAGAACTGGCATCATAATGAACTTCCGCTTCATGCACATCCAAGGAGGAAGGTTATACATACATAGAGTCACGGGCCAGGTGCTGTGATTGCCGCTCTGCTCCCCGAAAGGATTAATGCCATCCGCGCTTAAAGCAAACCATATATTCCTTGCGTCCTTTGCAAACTCCTCCCAGTACTTTCTCTCGATTTTTCTCCACTGCGACCCGTCAGCGGGTGCTCTCAACTTCCCGTCTTTCTTACGGTCCTCACTCCGCCATCGCATCAACTTGGCATGCTCTCCGTTTTTGAACAGACGTTTCAACCGTGGTATTATAGGAGCATACCACATCACCTTCGCAGGAACCCTCTTCCTGGCGGGCTCGCCGTCAACATCACCAGGGTCATCTCGTCTCATCTTATACCGCAATGCACCGCATACCGGGCATGCGTTCAGATCCTTGTATGCATTGTGGTAGAGGATGCAGTCATTATGGTGTGCATGTATCTTACGCACCTCCAATCCCAGAGGGCATACGACCTTCTTTGCTGCGTATGTACTGTCGGGCAATTCGTTATCCTTTGGAAGCTTCTTCTTCAATATTTTTAGTAGCTTCTCAAATCCTTTGTCATCCATAGCATTCTCTGCCTTCCACTGCAGCAATTCCAGTACGGTACCGAGCTTTGTGTTGCCATCTTCGCAATTGGGGTACAACCTTTTTTTGTGATCCTCTAACATGCGATCGAACTTCAGCTTCTCCTTTTGACTTCCGCATTGCGTCCTGGCATCGACAATGACCCGGCGGAGATCATCATCATCGGGCACATCGTCTGGTTCCTCTTGATCTTTAGCAGCTTCACCCATTGCAGGATCATTGGGCACATCGTCTGGTTCCTCTTGATCTTCACCAGCTCCCCCATTGCAGTATCACCGTATTCAGGGGGCACATAGTTGTCATCGTACTCTTCTTCTTCGCTGTCTTCCATCATAACCCCTATTTCTCTGTGCCTCGTCCAAACATTATAGTGTGGCATGAAACCCTTGTAAAGCAGGTGGGAGTGAAGGATATTCCGGTTAGAGTAAGACATCGTATTCCCACATTTAGTGCATGGACAACATATAAAACCATTCTGCTTGTTTGCCTCAGCCGCATCGAGAAACTCATGCACGCCCTTAATGTACTCGGAGGTGTGTCTGTTACCGTACATCCATTGCCGGTTCATCTGCGTGCATTATATATAATTAAGTGTGTAAAAACCATTACAGAACATCATAAATAGATAATTAAGTGACCAAATTAATAGAAGTTCATCATCACATTAGAACCAAAGTACATACATAGTTCTCATCTAACAACATATAGCTCTCCAGAGCATCTAATTAATTTTCACCATACATTGAAACTATGTAAAACATTTCAGTGCGAAAACAAATGCGATCATAATCGCAACCAAGGTAACAGTTGATCCAACGGCATAATGATACCAAGCCTCGGTATGAATGGCATATTTTTTAATCTTTCTAATTTTCAACCGCATTGCATCCATCTTGATCTTGTGATCATCGACGACATCCGCAACATGCAACTCCAATATCATCTTCTCGTCCTCAATTTTTTTTTATTTTTTTCTTCAAGAAATTGTTTTCTTCTTCAACTAAATTTAACCTCTCGACAATAGGGTCCATCTTGATCTTGTGATCATCGACGACTTCCGCAACATGCAACTCCAATTCCATCTTCTCATCCTCCGTTTTTTCCAATTTTTTCTTTAAGGAAATGTTTTCCTCTTCAACTAAATTAAACCTCTCCACAAGAGGGTCGGTTGGAATTTCCGGTTCAACTACCTCCTAGACATATAAAAACATCTATGCATGTCAGGTTGGTCGGCATAATTGTCATAAATACTAAAACAAGTAGTTATAAATTAAACATAATATACCACATCCGAATCGTAGACAGGACGAGGGCCCACGTGGGCGGATATCAAAACCATTGCACTATATAATAACAAGCAAAAATAAACATAAAAAATTAGACAAATATCTATCTAAAGCAATAATAACAAGCAATAATAAAAGTAAGAAAAGCATGGACATAACAAGAGGCTCACCACTGTGGTGCCGGTGACGAGATCGGCGGGGGCGATCGACGGCGGCGAAGACGGGGACGGGACGTGACGGACCGCTAAATCTAGACAAATCTCGGAGAAAATAAAGCGTGGAGTTCGAGCTTCGAGAGGAGAAAAGCTTAACTAGTGTGGCTCGGGCATTCCATCGGACACGTTATGTGCATAGAAGGTGAGCTAGAGCACCACCAAGCCCTCTCCCCCTCGGCCAGAAAAAACAGAGCAGTATGCTCTGCTCTTACGCGAGGGGGTATATATAGGCACCTCATTGGTCCCGGTTGGTGACATGAACCGGGACTAAAGGAGAGCCTTTGGCCCCGGTTCAAGTCACCAACTAGGACCAATGGGCCCATTGATCCCGGTTCGTCCCACCAACCTGGACCAAAAGGTCCAGACGAATCGGGACCAATTGCTCACGTGGCCCGGCCGGCCCCTGGGCTCACGAACCGGGTCCAATGCCCCCATTGGTCCCGGTTCTGTACTGAACCGGGACTAATGGGCTAACCCGGCCTGGACCATTGCCTCGTTTTCTACTAGTCAGGGTATCGTATTTTATTAGAACGGATCATGGAAAGTTGGCTACCAGGCTTGGCGTTGTTGCCCGGCGGCCAGGGGTCAAATCTCATGTAATTCATGTATACTACATGGACACGCGGGGAATGTGCGGGATCACCGTACTTAGAGATAGATACAAGTACTAGTAGATAAGTATTTTGGTAGTAGAGTCCGGAAGGATCACGTACCGGAATAGCAACTTCACTCCTGAAACGACACCCAGGCGCGACCGACAGAGGTAAGCAACGACCTACTTTCATATATCTATACCTAATAATAAAGCACGGAACGAGATTTTGGTAATAGAGTCCGGAAGGATCACGTACCGGAATAGCAACTTCACTCCTGAAACGACACCCAGGCGCGACCGACAGAGGTAAGCAACGACCTACTTTCATATATCTATACCTAATAATAAAGCACGAAACGAGTTTGTCGGGTTCACCGTCACAATACGCTTCCGTCCAGTTATAATATGCTTTTATGATTTTATAGACAAAATCGTAATATAAACGAGGTGGTACTAATTTGGGGATGAGAAATCTGTGACTGGGCCGTCGATCCCGCACACACACGGGACAAGGTCACGTTCTCCTCCTCTTCGAGCCGCCTCTCTCACATCAAGCACAGCCCCCACGCCGCCGCCCAATGTATGCGGCTGCCCAGCCTCCTTCGCCCTACCTCGCTGCCGTCAGCCCTGCGCTACCCCATCCCGCCCTTTATCAAGGATTTCCGCCGATTCAAGCGGGTCTCTCAGATCCAAAACAAAATTCGCGTGAGAGATTTGGGGCTGATTGTTCAATCCTTGGTTGGGATCTAGGCACGGCTATGGGGAAGATAGTGGTGGTTGTGTGCGTCGCTGCGGGATGGCAATGTTTACGCTGGTGCCAGCGGTGGAATTGGGTGGAGCTTGTGGGCTCCGCGGAGGCTGACTCGAAGACGAAGGTGGCGGCGGTGATTAAGGAGGTGGCCCGCACGCTCCTTGAGCTCGATTTATCCGATGTGTGAGTCCCATGTGTTCATCATCAAACTCATCCTCTCAAAGTACAATTAGTACAAGTTTATCTTTTTTTTTCTTTACTACTGAACTTTATTTTTCTACATACCTTTTTCTCTCTGTAATGACTTACGATCATTACGATGTATTCAACCAGGGTTTATCAATATTATACCTAAATCTTTACTCCGCACATTAGGTTTGTCTGAAGTCAAACTTTGCTAAGTTTGACCAACTTTATATTAGAAATTATTAACATCTATGATATCTAATAAATATAATATGAAAATATATTCTGAGATGGATCTAATGATATTGGTGTTGTTATGTGAATGTTAATATATTTTTATATAAACTTGGTCAAAGTTGAATGAGATTGACTTCAGACAAAGCTAATATGCAGAGTAAAAAGGACTGGAGGGAGTACCTACTAATAAAGCACCCATCGCTTCTGGTCGTACGTCGTCGTTAATTTTTCAAAAAAGCCCCTATAATTTTGGGTATTCAACCCGCAGTCCTCGTCATAAGTCAAGCCGAACCGGTATGGAAGAGAGAGAAAGAAAAAAAATGCCCAGCCGCTCACACGACACTGCCTCCTCGATCCCATCTCCACCTCCAGCGCCACCCGCCGCCGCCGCCCGCCGCCCGTCCCCGCCGCCGCCGCCCGTCCCCGCCGCCGCCACCTCCTGCCTCGCCCCGCCGTGCGACGCCCCACCGCGCGCCGTGCCGCCGCCTGGCGCACCCACCTTGCTCGAGGTTGGGCGAGTGCGGAAGCAGAGTTCGGGATGGGAGCGAACGACGCTCCTCTCGGTCGTCCACCTCCCGACGGCAGGCGAGGCAGGAGGCCGCGGATCCGGCGTGGATCCGACAACGGGGCGGAGGGATCGAGGAGGGGAAGCACGAGGCCGACGGAGAGGTGGCCGGAGATGGCAGGCGGGGGGCTGCGGGTTGCCCATGGCGAAAACAAGTCTCTGATGCCCCCCTTCAAACCCTACCCGCTGCACCAATGCAATCCCGCCGCCGCATCAACGCCGCCCCGCGGCCGAAAGGGACGTCGCTTCCCCGTGCCCTCGCACCGGTCCTCTGCTACCCCCTCGCCTCCCTCCGCTCTAGGCCCGTCTCGAGCCGCCAGAAGCAACTACTGGTCTCTAGCCACCGCGCTCACCTCACTCTTCCCCGGTCGTCGTTGCTGCCAAGGAAGTAGCTGGCGGAACGCAGTGAGCCCCGATCTCCTCCACAGCAGCCGACGCCTCTACCTGTAGCGAGCTCACCCTGTACGCGCCTTCTGCAGGAGCAGGTCGAAGCTCCCAAATGCAGCGAGCTGCTTGCGTAGGTCAGATTGCCCCCTCCTGCTTCTCTGACCCACCCATTCCTAGCAGTTTTATTAAAAAATATACATGGATTAGGCAATTGTTTTCCCCTGTGTTTGATAATTTAGTACTCCAGTTATTTTTTTATGGATGTTATTTACTTTTGGATACATTCCCATCTGAACAATCGAAGCTTGGGTAATACTGGATGTTATTATAGTCATGCCATTTCAGTGTGATTTACTATCTACTTGCATGGATCCCTACAAATAATGTATGTAATTTCTAACCAATTTCAGATACTGTGTTGACTTTCTTTTCCAAAGATTGCCCCTAAGCGCTGGTGGTTGGAGATAAAGTTTAGCCAAGATGTTATTCTGATGCATTCTTCAATGAATTTTCCTGATGGAATCCGGGTATGTTCTTCACCTTTATCATGTAACGACCCAGATTTGTGGGATGTGGGCAGCTGAACACAGGGTTATCCGTGAAATACAATATGTAAAATAAAATAATACAATCTGGAAGATAGGTACAAGGATGAACACTCGGCAAAGGATTGTGCCCCCATGCCTAGGGCCTGGCTACGCCACTGCCTGTAGCTGTTATTAAACAAGATCCCAATTGAATGTAAAACACAATGCTGCCTACCGCACTATGTAATGCTAAATGTATATTGCACCTATAATTTAAAATACAGGTTCTCCAAGTTAGATAAAGGTTTCCTTCATACTTGAAGCAAAGCTTTTTTTATATCTTCATGTCATAGGAGTTGTAGTTTTCCGGATCATCTACACACTTAAGAGAAGTTACTTTAAGTTGCTAAAAGCAAGATAAAGTAATACATGCTCTGCATGTTTGACACAGTTCTCCCCGATTCTGAATCTAGCTATTTGTATTTTTCATTTTAGTGGAACTTCGGTAGACATGACCACAGTAGCATTATTTTCACAATGTCAGTAGAGACGAGGGCAACCTTATTTGTGACAATTATCAGAGTTGGATAGAAGAAGTGGTGTGCAGTGGCATCTAACAAATTGTGAAATGAGCGACATCTAACAATTCTCACTAAATTTGAATACTCGCTTTTTTTGTCCCGTTGCAACGCACGGGCAATTTACCTTTCTGTTCTTATGAAATGCAGATTTGGAAAGGAGGAACAGGGTACTGAACTTTTATATATCTACATAATCTACATCCGAAGTTAAGCAGTACACAAATTACTATGCAATGGAGGAACAGGGCAATTTTAAGCTTACTACATGCGGAATTATGTTGCTGCAGCTCTTTTAGTACTCATGTGTAGATTTTACTACAACAATATTACTTGCATTCAGTTTTGTGCAGTCATGGAAATTCAGATGGGCGTTCTGCAGCGTGTTCAGAATAATACTTTGCAAGGGACAGCAGCCCGACGTCGAGCAGTAGCAGCAACATGTTGTGCAGCTTCGGTGACCCTGATGAATCCGCTGTCGTGCTCAACTCCTGCTAGGAGGGCGTGGAGGAGTTTCCCCTTGAACTCCATGACCTGATTCTCAGGTTCGTAATTTAGCCTATTTTTTGGCTGTTGATTACTCCTTTTTTCTTTGTAGATGTTTTGATTATTGGTGCTTTGGAACTCTTGTGGTCTGTAGATCATTGTTCTACTGACGCTCACTTCACCTGAACGGCTAGACCAAATGATAGTGGATATACCCAGTGTAGTATATTGTTATAAGGTTGTGTATTAGCTTCCAGTGATTTTGCTCTCACTGGTATCTCGATAAAGCTTTAAGTATATGCCGATGTCTTGCTCGGTTCAGTGAGTAATATTATTAGCTTGAAGTGCCATCCATACTCAGTTTCAACTAGACACCTCCATTGATAGCTCCCTTGACATTATATTGAAGGTTAGTGTTGTCACCTATCGCTCAATGTTGCACTTTTAGTACTCTAGCTGCTTTGTAGGCGAAACTGCCACCACCTGCAACCGTGCCCTCAGGCTTCCCTCAGACCGTCCTTATCAATTGTAGTCTCTGCTCGCCCATGTTAAGTCCCTCCTTTTAGAAACGGCCTCCCTCGATGGTGGCCTCCCCTGGAAGCTCTTGAACCTACAATGGAGTCGGTTCCCTGTTAGTAGGAAATTCTTGCGTTTGGCCGTCAGACTGTTAGTTGTAACCATGTTATTCTGTCAAGCTTTTCCATCGAGTTGCCGAAACAATATCAAAGTATAAGATGTTAAATATGAAAGTACCAAGTTATGTACTCTGCTATTGTGGTTGTGAAGCTCGTACAGTTTACTTGATGTTCGCACCAAATTTCCTTGAGTTCAGGATGATGAGTTCAGTGCAAGTCTTCAGGTTGCAGGGCTAATGATAGGCAAAGAATTCTGGACTTCTGTGAGTTTAAATGAACGATTTTGAAATGAAGAATAGTTGTTAAGTTATTATTTTTGCTAGATGAGTGGCGTCGCAAAAAAGAGTATTGCTAGGGAAGTAACTAGAGTACATGCTACTATTTTTTATAGGAAAGAGCCTAAACGACCCAACATATGCAATCTACAGATGTTGCTTACGAAATCGGGTATAGAGCCATGCATCTGCAACCATCTATTAGCAACATCAGGTTTGTGTTTGTATCTCCTCTGCCTGCATCATTTCTTGATCATTATGTTATTTCTTTTGTCTTCTTGAATCCTTTCTGTTATAGCCATACATTCTCTTTTGGTTTAAGAAGATAATAATCAAGTTTACTAAATGCATTTTCTATAGCAGCTAGATTCTCTAATAATTCAATCATACTGCGTACTGGTCTGTAATTTCATTTCTTTGTTCATTAATCTACCTTTTCCCTGAGATTGTTTCCCATAGTGAACAACTGATAAAAAAGATTTGTAGGAAATAGACAAGACTAATAAGGTACATAATGATGTTTTCTGTAATTTTCCTGTGTGGTTCAAGAGAAGCGTATTGCAGCAGAAGATTCAAGGGTGATAACGCAACGAAGAAAAAAAATTCTGTTGTGGAAGAAGAAATTGTTGCCCCATAGGCTTTCAGTTTAAAAGTTTCCATTACATGCTGTTTCACTCTGTTCATATGATACATTTGTTATCACTCGGTATTCTGCTCAAGGGGAACTGATACTTCCTCACATGAGAATTCTTATCCTTCTGACTATGGCATGCCTTTTGGTCTGCCCTGGCTTAGGTAGCTTGTGTTGACTCCTTGATTATTCAGTGATTTGCCAGCTATTCATGGATTCAGCAACAAACTGGGTTTGCTTTGTCCCAAGATCATGGATACTTGAATGCCCTTTATTGACCATGTATTTGAGAGGCAACTTCTGATTGCTTTTGTATTTTTATGCATATTTTAAGCTTGTGGAACCCATTTATATTCTCAAAGATCTCACTTGTGCGTGCTAATCTCAGGAACTATATTCAGACATCCCTTGCCCCTCTTATGCGGGTCATTTTAGCATTTTGTTTTTGTGATAGAATAAGTAATTAATATTATGTAATCAAAAGTTTCGTATGGGATTGTCCTGTATGATAACTTGATAAGGCATGAGAACATTTTTATATGTCAAAAGTGGTCAATCCGTAGAAGAATGTGTGCTCCTAAGCCATGCGAGAAATTAGCAAACAGACAAAAGTTATCATTTGTTTTTAGTGCTTTGAATAGGTTCATGCAAAAAGATAAACTTTCAGATGTAGGTATCACCCTCACCTCTGATGGCACAAGCGCTATATTTGATGTTCTCCAGGGGAGGTTCAAGAGAGGGAGTAGTCTGGACCTATTATACAACGTAAATATGTCAAATGCTCTTTGCAGAGTCGCTGCAAAATTAATGTTATTTTTCTGCAAATGAATAAGCTTTGATTTTTTTTGTATGAATTTCTATTTCGCGTTGTCTAGGCTTAGCAAGGTGTACATGACTAATATTATTGTAGAAAGCACTGCAACTTTTGCCTCGAATGAAACACGGTCTTTGGGTAGGTTGTGTGACATTCTCCCGTTGCAACGCACGGGCATTTTTGCTAGTAAATAATAAAGCACGGAACGAGTTTGTCGGGTTCACCGTCACAATACGCTTCCGCCCAGTTATAATACGCTTTTATGATTTTATAGACAAAATCGTAATATAAACAATGTGGTACTAATTTGGGGATGAGAAATCTGTGACTGGGCCGTCGATCCCGCACGCACACGGGACAAGGTCACGTTCTCCTCCTCTTCGAGCCGCCTCTCTCACATCAAGCGCAGCCCCCACGCCGCCGCCCAATGTATGCGGCTGCCCAGCCTCCTTCGCCCTACCTCGCTGCCGTCAGCCCTGCGCTACCCCATCCCGCCCTTTATCAAGGATTTCCGCCGATTCAAGCGGGTCTCTCAGATCCAAAACAAAATTCGCGTGAGAGATTTGGGGCTGATTGTTCAATCCTTGGTTGGGATCTAGGCACGGCTATGGGGAAGATAGTGGTGGTTGTGTGCGTCGCTGCGGGATGGCAATGTTTACGTTGGTGCCAGCGGTGGAAGGGGGTGGAGCTTGTGGGCTCCGCGGAGGCTGACTCGAAGACGAAGGTGGCGGTGGTGATTAAGGAGGTGGCCCGCACGCTCCTTGAGCTCGATTAATCCGATGTGTGAGTCCCATGTGTTCATCATCAAACTCATCCTCTCAAAGTACAATTAGTACAAGTTTATCTTTTTTTCTTTACTACTGAACTTTATTTTTCTACATACCTTTTTCTCTCTGTAATGACTTACGATCATTACGATGTATTCAACCAGGGTTAATCAATATTTAGCCACAACATGACTGTCAGAAAACAGCTTCCACCTACAAAGAATTACAAGACAGGAAACTCGGGGTTCAGAAGCTTGAGAAATTGTATGTGGACATGGCCTTGCAAAAAGAACTTAAAGGTGGGTTCTCTATGAGAAACTGAAAATATTTAAAAAAAATAGGTCATGTCTATATACTATCTTTGGTAACTGAACCATGGATGTTATGCTTATTGTGAAAATAATTTGAAATTTACAAGGCAGTGGAGCCAGTTCATATTTTGTGAGCAACCAAACTGCAAGCAGCCTAAATTAGTAATCTTTGAATAAACTGGCTTATGAAATTTTGATGGTTTTGTCAATAGTACAGTAGCACTGGATATTCTACTGTTTCTTATTAGAATTTGCCCTGACCTGATTTTACTACTGTGGCATGCAGAAACCTTGATGCAAAAGGAAACTCCATGAAGAAGAGATTGAAAATCCAACATCACGGCATATATAAGATTTCTTATTTTCATGATTAGCAAAGTTATTGCAGACTGCATGTTTGTTGTCTGATAAAACACATCTCTGAAAATTCGATAGACCCTTTGATTGAGTTTACATATGTTATCGTGTCTTTTCCAAATTTGATTCAGGTCTATAGGCAAGGGCTAAACTGAATCATGCTACTACACAAGGGCTAAACTAAACCATACTACTACTTCCTACATGCCCAATTACTGATGATAGGAACTAACAGTTGGGCTGGGCGATGTTACTATTATTTTTCCGCAGAGGAGCGAGGGCCTGGCGAAGCACGTGGACCAGTTATCGTTACGGTGGATTTTGCATGACGCGCGCGCTTCGGTCTAATTAGCGCGTACGCTAAGAAATAAAGTGCGCAGGCTTAATTTAGCATGTCTAAACACTTTCTTTGACTGCTGAATTTAGAACTGCTGCTTGGTACGCACTATTAAATTTCATACTGATAGGCTTAACCAAATGTTGTATCAATTGGGTAAAGTACTCCATTGCACTTCCAGGCAAACTTCAGCAATTAGTCAGAATCCAATGTCACCCATGATTGGTATTATGGGTATCCATTAGTACTACCAACATACTGTAGCCAGGTACAATCAGTACGGACATGCACTAATCAGCATCACCTTTGCATACTAATTATGCAGTGAACTTGCCGCTGATCAATTACAGTTTTGAAACAATACTGAAACTCTCACACTTTTTCTTGGCAGAAAACAGCTTACAGAACATAGCCAATCAATTTTTTGTATGAATCCGAGCTTACTAATTTATTCATCTGGAGATAAATTGATTGTAGTTTGACACTTGGTTGTTGCTTCCTTATTTTTCAAATGTACCCCCCTTTCAAGCAAACACTAGGTTGATTCAGATATTGTAGAACTCTACATTCTATTATATATATTATTTCTGTTGTTTTTCAGCTTAGCGGAAAATTTCATTCGAAAGATTTGACTAGCATCCAACCAGAGGAATAACACGAAAGGTTAGAAATCTTACAAGTTTGAAAAGTGTGACAACGGTAGGGATTTTGTTTTTCTGGTAACACAGTACTTGGTCAGGTTTTACAGTGTGGTCCCAGGTCTCATAGATGTGAAAGATTTGCTATATGTATGTTGTTGGAGAAATTATATAGCTGTTGTGGTGAAAATTCCTATTTATGGTTAAATAAATCATGTTGTTTCTGCTTTGTTAATAACCATGCCTACTATGATCCTGCGCTTCTTACTCTTTGTGTAGGCTTGCTGTCAAAACAACAAAGTTAATATGTGCTTGATTAACTCAGTCAAGGTATTGTTGTAGTTGTCTGATGTATGAAAGTGTAATGTTCCCCTCATGTCTATTCTGATGTTTCAACTATACTACTTCTCTTGAGAAGTTTTCATGGTCCCACCCAGATTATACGCCATATTAGATCATCAGATTACCTACTAATCGACCTGCCAATGACTACAACGCTTGGTTGATTGCTTGTGGATGATTCTGCAATGTAGTGAAATAATTTCAGTAACTAAATCCGCACGCTGTTCTTCAGCAATGGACAATTTCTGAAACTTTTCTGGATTGTGACCGATATGATTCAGTTGCAGAAACATTAGATGTTGAATGCTATAGGACTGGTGATACATATGCTATTTGCGAATCGATTGACCCAATCTTGCCTCACTAGCTATGAGAAATAATTTAGATGAGAGTTTATAAAGAGCATGTCTAATACCATGCATTATAGTGGATACCGTCTTCGTTTATCGGTGCAGTTTAGTAGCACATCTTCTCGTGATCTCATTTGCTTTTATATTCCACGAAACAAACATTTACGCAGGGTTTGGTTTTGTCTTGAAGTTCATAGGATATTGTAGGAATAGACCATGACATTGATGGATATCAAAGAAAAGTGAGTCTAGTTCACGATGGTGCGCGAAAGGTGAGGCTGCTTTGCGCTCAGGACAATTGATTAGGAACTCTTTGATTTGTATCACTACCACTGGCTTGGTATCTGTCGTAGATGTGTATGCGTACCTGTAAAAATTAATGTTTTGGTTTAGTATTTTTCTTAATTCTCAAGAGCAAAAAGAAAATACGTTATCAGTGTGTACGTACAATACTATGCACATCAAGTCGGAATCAAAGTCGAATCGAAAGCGAAGAAATGGCTAACCCTGACCGTGCACCTCTCGAGCCCTTGGGTTTACTGCTTTGAACGCTTTAACCATTTTGTTATTTTTATTGCTGTTCAATCAGGTTGCGACGGATCGGATCGGGATGAGTAGCTAGATGTGGATCGATGGTGGCGGCTGGAAAGGGTTAACCCTCACCGTCTACCTCTCCTGCTGCTCGGTGGTGACATGTGATCATCCACACCTATCCGACGTATGAGGACTCGGAATGTGGTGTTTGCTCCACAGTGAAGCACAAGACCCTTCCTTGAAGGATGCAGGGACACGTGCGGACCATCCCACACCCCCTCCAATGAAACATCAGAAGCGAGAGGGCGTATGAGGGTCAGTGTACATATGGACTAGGTGCATGGTGTAGCTCGCGCAAGGCGGCCCTCATGTCTAGCTCAACGAGATTAGTTTTAAACATTTCACTGCGCTAGCGTGGTTCAATGACAAGTGTGCCTTGGCATTGACCATGTTCGGGCGCATTGTGATCAGGTGGATACCACAACCACTGTGTCGGCGAGGGTGGAAGGACGATAAGCAATTACATGGCTGGGGTAGAGGATGTGGGCCTGCATGGGTCTTTGAGTCATGTTCGGCGTGTGAGTTTGTTTCTTCCGTTGCAACGCACGGGCATTTGTGCTAGTCTATACCTAATAATAAAGCACGGAACGAGTCCGTCGGGTTCACCGTCACAATACGTTTTCACCCAATCGTAATACGCTTTTACGACCGATTGAGTCTGTCGGGTTCACGTCACAACGATTTTGCAGAATAGTCCCTATGCTTTTTGGTAATTGAACCCGCACTCCCTGTTTTAAGTTAGTAATCCAGGAAAACGTTTCGGTTTTACAAATAGGGCCCTATGTTTTTACTATTCAACCCGCGATCCTTTTTTAGGGGGCAACACCACGGGTGGTCGGGCGTGGGGCTAGCCTGCCGGATGCAGGCGGCAGCGGGGGTGTGGTGGAGGCAGTCGGAGCAGCGGTCACAGTCTCGGTAGCGGGGGCGAGGTGTAGATGACCGGCAGGAAGGCAAGCAGCGGCACTGCCCGCGGGAAGCAAAGGTGACGCTTGGGAGAGCAGGGCGCTTGAGCGGCAGTGGTTCGCCATGGTGGTCGCGTGACACAGCAAGGGGCGGGTGTCGAGGTGCAGGCGAGTTGGTGTATGACGAAATGAGACGGACGGGGAGCTGGTCTGGTGTCGGACGAGGCCGAGCCGTGCAGCGGCGCCATGGGCGGATGCAGCAGGATCTGTGCATCCGGGCAGAGAACAAGAGGAGGAGGATAATGAAAGGAAGGAAGGAGGCGCGGACGGATGAGAGTGGAGGTCGGAGGAGCGCCGGCCTCGCGGGAGTGATGAACGCGCGAGTGTGGCGGCGAGCGCGGATCGAGGGGCGCTGGGCACTGCCCCTCTGTGCGAGTGACGGCGCTGGGACCTGGGAGGATGGGGATCGGGAGACGGAGGCGATTGGGCTAGGGTTAGAGTAGTGGGAGCGGCTGGGCCATAGGGGTTAGATGGACTGGCCTGCAGAAATTATGAAGAAAAGGAAGGCAGGCTCCGGTGGCGTCCGCAAATTAAGCCGGATTCGCCTAAAAAAGAATTAAGCGGGCTCATCCATTCCATAATTAAAGGAATTAGAAAGGCTGCCACACGGTGCGGGTAAATTAAATGGGTTCATCTATAATTAAAGGGTACTAGAAGGTACTTTCTCCGTCGGGAAATATTTGTAATCAAAATAGATAAAAAGGCTTCTAGATACATGTCTTTTTGTCCATTTTGATGACAAGTATTTTGGGACGAAGGTTGCATGATGCCTTAAGTTAGTTTTTAATTATTAAACAGTAGTACTGTGCTGCATGGCTGCATGGATAGGCACAAGAAAATACTAAAAAAGAGACGATGCCTAAGATAACGATATAAGCATGGTCCTTAAATTGTTTGTGATTTATCTTCAACGGCAGCCCTAAAAGCATAGCCGGGCTTAAAATTGCTTTCTTTCCTCACTCCAGGCTATAACACACCTCCAACAGATCATATACAGTGGTGAAAAAAAGATTGTCTGGATGCAAAAATTGCTAGAAGTGATGCTAATTGCGGCACCACTAGCAGCTCTAAAACCAAAAACACTGCGACGTCAGCTCTAACAGACAAAACTAAAAGTCCATTGTACTGTGTTGCGCCTTGTGCTGGTTCACGAAAAATTTCGTGAACCACCTTTCCCATCATATAAAACATAGGGTGTTATATCTGCATATACAATTCTCATGAAATTTGAGTATAGAGTTTGGTTTTCTCTCCTGTTGCAAGGCATGAGCAAAAATGATGCGTCAATTTTCTCTCCCATTGCAACGCACGGGCATTTGTGCTAGTCTTTACCTAATAATCTTTACCTAATAATAAAGAAAGTTGGGTTTCAGCCAGTCCGTCATGGCATTTTGCAGAAAAGTCCCTTACTTTTTATGTATTCAACCCGTAGTTCTCAGGTTAAGTCAAGCGAACCGGTATGGGCGAGAGAAAAGAAGAAAAAACTGCCTCCTGATCTGGCCCGTACGCTGCCGCCCCGTGCTCTGCTCCTGCCCGAGCCCCCTCGCTCGATCCGGACAAGCAGGTCCCGAGCGCCTCGGCTTGCTCATCACGCCGGCCAGGCCCGGGCGCAGGGGTGTGCGGCCGGTGCGGCCGCACAGGGCCTCCAAGTAGCAGGGGCCCCATTTGAGGCCTAGTTTAGCTAGCAGGCCGGCTAATTAGCGTTGCAAGCGCGTACCTCTCTGGTTAATCGATCGCTAATTCGATGGCCTGAAGAATACCGATCGTTCGCATGTGAGTTGCTGGAATCCCGATCTAGCGTTAACCCTAACGGCGCACCGTCGGACCGGCAGCGGCAGGCCGGCGACGCAGCAGAGACCAGCAGCGGCGAGGCCCACAACGCAAGGAGGCACCGCAGCAGTCTGATGCTGCAATATCCAGCGGTGACTGGGGCAGGCATACGGCCGAGTTCCGGCGACGCACTAAATCAACTAATGAAGGGAACTTCATGGACAGGTGCTAGTTCATTGTCACTTTAATTTTTCAATCAGCATAATATTGGCACGTGATCGCCGATCAATCTCGCCTCTAGGCTGCTCGCTTCTCCTTCAATTCCTCGCACCTGTCCCGCAGCCGTTCAACCAGACAAGTCCATCGCTCGGATCTCAAAGTGAGTTATACGATTTGCCTAGCAAGCAGTTCTACCAGTAGTTTGTTTCTAACTGTTTGATATGCATCAATTTGTCTAGACGTCTGATGTTTCAAGATCCCAGTCATGCCACTACAAAATCTATCTAGAGAATATGAATCTGATTAACAAAAAGGCAAGGAAAATGACAGATTGATGATTTAACTCAATCACAGAAAGCAACTAGAAATAAATCAACTATAGTTTTAATTTTCCATGGAGATAGGCCTCATTTGAGAGTTTGGCACAGGGTCCCGGATTTTGACGGCCCGGCCCTGACGCCGGCGTCCCGCGCCCCCGCCGCCCGACCTCACGCAACGCCTCCACGCGCGGGCTCGCGCTCGTGCCTCCCCGCCGCCCCACGTCGGCCGGCCACTGGAGCAGCGCCGCCATACCAATGCGCCAGCATGGAGGATGAGAGAGTTGACAGAGAGAGAGCCGAGGTTGCTTGAAGACCCGTGACAGGGGTGGATCCAGCTACGTCGCCCACGTCCCGGGTGACAGGGGCAGATCCGGGTGCTCCGGCGTGGATTCGGCGACGGGGCAGACAGATCGAGGCAGAGGAGCGAGAGGTCGACGGAGAGGTGGCCGGCCGGAGGCTGGCAGAGCTCCAAGGCAGCGGGGCTGTTGTGGGGTTGTTCGGATCGACGCGGAGGAGCACGAAGCTGATGGAGAGGTGGCCAGCCCGACAGCGGGGCGAGCTCCAAGGTGGCTGGAGGGCTGCGGATTGTTCTTTAGCGACTCTCTTCCCTGGAGAGGATAAGGAAAGAGCTGAGAGAGGAGGAGAGGGGCGGTGGCAGCTAGGCTAGCTCGTGGCATAGAGGAGCTCCACTCTAGGTGCGTTGGAGGCAGGGGCGGAGCTACAGTGTTCGGACGGGGTCAATTGACCCCGGTGACCTGGGCTAAATCCCTTGTACATATACTCCCTCCATTTTTATATACAAGGCCACTATGGAATATACGTTTTGCATCTATACAAGGCCACCAACAGTAATCGAGGCAAAATTAATGATATTTTCTCGTACTGGCAACCTCTTTAATAGTTGCATGCATGTAGTCATAATGACAATCAGCTACTTCCTCCACTCAGAGTTCTTGCATGCATGTGTGGTATTAATGATCCCAGTAAACGAAAAGAAAAGCTGACTTGCAAAGCAGGCATTAAATTTTACATTGGTACCTGTAATTTGAGTTTGTGGTCTTGTATATAAAAATGGAGGGAGTAGCCCAGTAAAGAAGGAAAAAGACCAAGTGAAAAGAGTTGACCCCAGCCCAGCAAACTCTAAACGCAACGTACGGTAGTGTAAAGCCTACAGACCACTACTTCGCGAAGGCCCATAAAACGGCTAAAATCAGACTAATAGCCCACCACCGAATAAATCAATCGCTAGTTTGGAGGATCGTTCGCTTCCCCAAAAAGAAACAATCTCCTATAAGGTTAAAAAAAACAATCTCCTATCGCTCTGGTTGCCTATACCGCCGCCGCCGCCGCCAATCTCCACTCATCTTCTATTCAAAAACCGATGATACCATCTGCAATTCTGATCTGTAAGTGACATTAAAGCCGATTTATACATCTAATTCATCTGAAGGAGCAAGAGATTTAATATTCTAAATTCTTATTCCTCTGTTATCTTGGTTTTTTTTGCGGGGTTTTGTTTGATGTGTTGAATTTTCTTATTATGTAGGTAATCACGTAGACAGTGGACATGTTAGTTAATATGAGTGACACATTTTTAAGCCATATATTACTTTTTTGAGGGGAGGGGAAGCCATATATTACTATTACTTTTGTTTTGAGGGAATACATTTTCCGCTGACTTGTCATGTGATCCCTGGTGGCCGTAACCATCATTAGTCGAAAATTCTGGTGCTGCTAATTTTTCGCTTCATCAATTAATAAAAACGATTAGGTGGGCCTTTCGCCCCTAATGACCTTTAAAAAGGCTTTTGTGCTATTTGTTCGTGTTGACCCCGTCGACCTTTTTTCCTGGCTTCGCCCCTGGTTGGAGGAGACAGGGAGGAAACACGAAGAGGTGAGCAATGCTTGGGTGGTGAGATGGGTGAAGAAGAGGAGGAGGAGCAGCGTTGGGTGGGTGAGCTAGGTGGAGGAAGATAGAGGCGGAGTGGCTCCTGGGCGATGAGGAATGGCGATGTGTTGTTGTGGATAAGGGATACGCAGTGGGCGGTGATAGCTCTCGGTGGTGATACGGTGCTTGTTTCTTTTTTTAATCAACTGTATCCACTCGAAGCTGCTGGATGGAGATGTGTCGGGCAACTAGAAAGGGACCGGTGCAGATGCGTGTGCCTGGCAGCATGGTAATCCTGCTGATTGAAGTATGGGATTTATGGTAGTGCGCTAAATCAAATTGTTCTTAGCTATTCGTGCGTGTATATCAATCAAGGGATTGGTGTTGTTCAGTTTGACTCTGCTTTATTCTATTGCTACAGGATTCAAAAAAATTGTGCAATTTCGGTCGTTTTTTGTTCATATTTATTCCAGAAAAATAAATTTCGGATTGTCTTTTTTGTCTGAGATTTCTCAAAACAAATCCAAAATTCAAAATCCACTCATTTCGTTCAAGGGTAGCAAATTTTCAAACGAAACACAAAACCTTGGTTGGATGCTATGCGTCCTAGCACCGATTACATTTTTTCTTCTTCTCCAAACGAGCACAAATTATTCTAAAATCAATGATACCTTCACTTCGGTACACCCTTTTTACTAAATCAAGGGTGAAGATTATACCTTAAACAATTAATCACGTCCGTGCGCCCCTCCGATTACGAGGGCAGTGAGTGGTAGCGGCCGGCGGCGGGAGATACATGCCAACAACCGCCATGGGAATGGTACACAACTGCGCACGGCTCGCCATGGTTGGACAACGACATGGATGCCTGTAGTGCGTAGTAGGGCGTCGGCGATTTGCGAGCGTTGCGCAGCTGATGTAGGGCAACGGGGGCTCAACCGAAGGCAGCGTGTGTGCTCGGATATTGGTTGTGCGGGCATGGAGATGACTGGCGCCAACAACGAGCTTGGCAGCGGCGGTGCATGGTGTGATAGACACAACGACGCAACTCAACGTAGACAACACCTATCATTCACTGATTGTTGCCGATGCAAGCAAATAGGAAATTCCGACGAGGGGTGGATGTAGGAGTGTATAGATATATGTATGCTCTGCCAAAGGTCCCTGATGCTCTTTTATACATTTTTGAGGGGGGTTGTATGACCCTTTCCTCTCTTTCTCGGTCTATTTCTTTGGAACGACGCGCATAAGAGTGATAATGGATGGTCGCGCGGATGACATTGATTGGCACTGGATCTGCACATGTGTAGTAGGGTTGCAGCTCGTGTTGAGCAGGTCGGCGACATCTTGGCCCCCTCTATTTTTCTCGTCGGCTCCCTGTATGGCTTTATCAACGAGCTGGCGTGGATTTATAGTTTTTTTATGATGAAATGTGGTTGCCCTTCGTACGATACATCTTCACATGGCACGGGGTCCATTGAATACATGTCTCGCTACCTTAGGTTAATCATATACGTCTTGCGCTTCCCTCCCTAAAAATTCTACTTTGCTCGACCCGCTAGCTTCTAACATGATGAATGATATGTTAAGTTCTTTCACCCGGTGCAACGCACGGGCATATTTACTAGTAATAATAAAGCACGGATTGAGTCCGTCGGGTTCACCGTCACAATACGCTTCTTCCCGTGAATTTACGCTTTCACTTTGAATTGAAAACATATACACGAGGTGGTATTAAAAACCGTTTCGTTCGCTGGTGACAATTGTTTCCGAGCGTGATGTTGGGCTGGAGCCAGGCGAGTTTCCTTAGTCGGATGGGCCAACTCTGGCCGATAGCTCCAAACCAAGTAATGTGCATGCGCCGGGATCGAAGCAAGGACTAGGTAATGGACCCACAATCCCCAAGGTCAGCTTGATTCCTGAAGCAAGGACTAGGTAATGGACCCACAATCCCCAAGGCCAGCTTGATTCCTGAAGCAACACGACGGACCAGCCCGACGTATACAACTTGGACTGCATACGAGAATAAAAATCTGCCTCCTGATCACATCGTAGCATGAGAATAAATCGAATCGAAATAACTATTGGGTGTCAGCTGCATCAACGAGGGCAACGCGGAACATCTCCTGTTGTTGGGCGCCTGGGCCTCACGTGTCTCGGCGCCAGCAGGGGATGCATCCTCCAGGCCGTCGATCTCAGGCTGCCTGCTGGTAATTTCAGACACTGCTGGCCAACACCAGACGCAAGGACCGGCAATGGCCGCCACGGAGCCCGGTGGTGGTTATTAGTAGAACGAGGACGACGGAAGCCAGGCGCGGCATCGCTGGTCCGTGCAAAGACGACGGTGCCCATTGGAGGACATTGATCCGCCGCCCAATCAAGCTAGCATCGACCCCTCTTCTCCTCCACATCTCTAGCTTGTGCTCCTTGGTGCTGCCGTTCCCGCGTATGAGGTGGCCCGGCTTCCGGCGTTTGCCTAGCGTTTGCCTGGCGTTCTCTTTTTCCCCTCTCTTTGTATAATGGTGGCGCCAGACAGAGGTGCTGGTGGTGTCTGGAGCTAGGGAGACGTTAGCAGAAGGAGCGCGTGCACCTCCTGGATGGCAGGAGCCCCCGTCCATGCTCGCACTACCAGAAAAACAGGGTTTGCCGACGGCCAAATATATGCCGACGGCCCCCGTCGGCATCTAGAGACCTATGCCGACGGCCAAGGGTAGGCCGTAGGCGTACAAAGGCCGTCGGCATACATCCATCTATGCCGACGGCCCCGTCGGCATAGAGGAGGCCATCGGGACCGCACGAGCTACGCCTACGGGTGCCGTCGGCATAGGATAGGCCGTCGGCATAGACCTGGCCCACCTGCCCGGTCAGCGCAGACCACGTGACGGCGTTGACCCTACGCCGACGGGCCGTAACGGCGCCCGTCGGCATATCTGTGGCAGAGGTATGCCGATGGTCTGGCCGTCAGCATAGGCCCCTCTGCCACGTCCACGATCCGTGCGCCAAGCCACGTCATCGATCCGTGAGACGAAGGCTGATATGTCGACGGCCAGGCCGTCGGCATACATTTATTTTAATTATATTTTTAATTCCATTTCTGTTATATGTGGCAGAGGTATGCCGACGGCGCGGACGTCGGCATAGGCTCACTCGCCACGTCATCGATCCCTGCGCCACGCCACGTCATCGATCCGCGGCACAACCTGCGTGGGGTGTAAAGGTATGCCGACGGCCTAGCCGTCGGCATAGGTGTACTTTACTTTATTTTTATTTTTAGTTTGCTTTGTTATTTTTACTTTGCTTTGTTGTTTTTACTTTATTTTAGTTTTTGTTTTGCATAAGATAATTATGCCTTATCTAAAAAAATTCCCGATGTATATCGATTGCCGCCCCC
>LR738714.1:867141272-867153814 GCA_902687465.1 Secale cereale | reverse complement strand
CCCCGCGCCTCCCCGCCCCAACTCCGGCCGCCCCGCCCCTACACTGCGCCTCCCCGCCCCATCTCCGGCCGGCCCCTCGAAGGTGATTTTTTTTGAAGTTTTTACTGTTTTTTTAGTAATTTTGTAGCTAGTTAGATATAGATAGTTAGATAAGTATTTAGGTAGGTATTTAGATAGGTATTTAGATAGTTAGATAGTTAGTTAGATAGTTAGATATGTAGATAGTTCGATAGTTAGATAGTTAGATATGTTAGATAGTTAGATAGTTAGATATGTTGGTTAGATAGTTAGATAGTTAGATAGTTAGTTAGATAGTTAGATAGGTAGATAGTAAAAAAATTTGGTTAGATGAGATGATATATAGATAGGTAGATAGTTAGATAGATATATGTTGGTTAGATGAGATGATATATAGATAGGTAGATAGTTAGATAGGTAGATATTGTTAATGTTGTTAGTTTTTTTGCCTACATGATGCAAAAATAAATGAATGCATGTTTAAATGTTTTAAATATGTTCTATGAGTTGTGATGTTCTAATTTTTGTCGCGATGCAATTTGCATGCTTTGTGGTTTCGCATTTCATTGGAGTGACCGTTGTCCGACGCGTTGGCCCCCCTGAGCATCCCTCTGCTGTTCGACTACTTCCTCTACAGCCGAGGGTGAGCTACAAGTCCATCTCCTCCAAATTTTAGATTTCATTCTCAAGTCAAGTGACGTAACCTAGGCGTCTCCCGTCCGAAAGGGTTGCATCGATAAATATGCATTCAATTGCATATTTATCACCGCAGCTCTTTCGGATTGTCCAGCGTTTTCCATGGACAGCCCGAGGATGTGTAGATTGGGTATGTTCTCCATGTTCTACCCCGTTCCGAGACAGGATTTCGACGGTGGCTCCACATTGTTCTCCGGAGCACATTCTCTCGGCTATTTGCCGAGACGTGTTTCTGGAGAACAGCGGGGAGGTGTTGCCGAAATTTTGTCTCGGAACGGGGTAGAATGGAGAACGTACTCAATCTACACATCCTCGGGTGGGATTAGGACCCATCTTTACCTATTAGGGATGTAGGTGGATTAAACGCGGTAGAAACTGAAAATTTGATGTGATTAATTTAAGTGAACCCTTAATTATGTTGTGTGGGTTGCAAAAAAGCAGAGGATGGCAGATAATCAGTGGATGTACAGTGGTTTTATCCGTCGGAATCGAGTAACATCAGAGTGGATCACGAAAACCGATGTGTATTTGAAGGAGATATTCCGTCGTCCAATGAGAATTATCCCTCCATGCCCCTGTGCGAGATGTGCCAGACGTCACCGTAGAAATCTGACGGACATGAGTGAGCACCTTCGCACTTACGGATATATGCCAAACTTTGACATGCCGCCGATAAACATAGCCGAGCAGGACCGTGGTAGAGAGGAGGTGATGCGACAACGCATCGATGGATACGAGGACGACGGGGTCAGGGACATGCTAGATGATGTCATTGTTGCAGAAACGGCAAATGCGACACCTTCAGAGAATGAACCGGAGGAGCCGGAGGCAACTGCAAAGGCCTTCTTGGAGGTCTTGGCCTCGTCGAAGAAACCTCTTTATGCGGGTGCGAAAATATCTCAGCTGGATGCCATCTCGCAACTGATTGCAGTCAAGGCTGAGTACGGCTGTAGCCAGAAATGCTTCGAAGCATTCCTGGCACTAGTAGAAAACAGGGCATTGGTACAGCCCATTAGCCCCGGTTCAATTTAGAACCGGGACCAATGGGGGTACTGGACCCGGTTCGTTAGCCCAGGGGGCCGGCCGGGCCACGTGGGCCATTGGTCCCGGTTCGTCTGGACCTATTGGTCCCGGTTGGAGCTAAAAACCGGGACCAATGGCTCTTGCTCCTGGCCCACCACTATTGGTCCCGGTTTGTTTTATGAACCGGGACCAAAGGCACCCCTTTAGCCCCGGTTTGTAGAACCAACCGGGACCAGTGAGTTGCCTATATAAACCCCCTCACTCAAGAGCAGAGCTCACTGCTCTGTTTTTTTTCTGGCCGAGGGGGAGAGGGGTTAGTGGTGCTCTAGCTCACCTCCTATGCACACAACGTGTTCGGTGGAATGCCCGAGCCACACTAGTTAAGCTTTTCTCCTCTCAAAGCTCTATTTTCTCCGAGATTTGTCTAGGTTTAGCGGTCCGTCACGTCCCGTCCCCGTCTTCGCCGCCGTCGATCGCCCCCGCCGATCTCATCACCGGCACCACCGTGGTGAGCCTCTTGTTATGTCCATGCTTTTCTTACTTTTATTATTGCTTTAGATAGATATTTGTCTAATTTTCTTACGTTTATTATTGCTTGTTATTATATAGTGCGATGGTTTTGATATCCGCCCACGTGGGCCCTCGTCCGGTCTACGATTCGGATGTGGTATATTATCTTTAATTTATAACTATTTGTTTTAGTGCTTATGATAGTTATGCCTGTTGGGGATCGTAGCAGAAAATCAAAATTTTTCCTACGCGTCACCAAGATCTATCTATGGAGTAATCTAGCAACGAGCATAAAGGAGAGTGAGTGCATCTACATACCCTTGTAGATTGCGAGCGGAAGCGTTCAAGAGAACGGGGATGATGGAGTCGTACTCGTCGTGATCCAAATCACCGATGATCCTAGCGCCGAACGGACGGCACCTCCGTGTTCAACACACGTACGGAGCGGGGACGTCTCCTCCTTCTTGATCCAGCAAGGGGGGAGGAGAGGTTGATGGAGATCCAGCAGCACGACGGCGTGGTGGTGGAAGTAGCGGGATTCCAGCAGGGCTTCGCCAAGCGCTGCGGGAGGAGGGAGATGTGTCACGGGAGGGAGAGGGAGGCGCCAGGGCTTCGGGTGCTGCTCCCATGCGCCTCCCCACTATATATAGGGGTGGAGGGGGCTGGTTTCTTGCCCTCCAAGTCCATTGGGGCGTTGGCAAAGGTGGGGGAAAGAAATCCCATCATTTCCTTTCCCCACCGATTGTTATCCCCCCTTTTTAGGGATCTTGATCTTATCCCTTCGGGATATGATCTTATTCCTTCTAAGGGGGGATCTTGGTGCGCCTTGACCAGGGGTGTGGGGCCTTGCCCCCACTACCCACGTTCATGTGGGTCCCCCCATGCAGGTGGGCCCCACTTCGGAACCTTCTAGAACTTTCCCGGTACAATACCGAAAAATCCCGAACATTTTCCGGTGGCCAAAATAGGACTTCCTATATATAAATCTTTACCTCCGAACCATTCCGGAACTCCTCGTGACGTCCGGGATCTCATCCGGGACTCCGAACAACTTTCGGGTTTCCGCATACTTATATCTCTACAACCCTAGCGTCACCGAACCTTAAGTGTGTAGACCCTACGGGTTCGGGAGACACGCAGACATGACCGAGACGACTCTCCGGTCAATAACCAACAGCGGGATCAGGATACCCATGTTGGCTCCCACATGTTCCACGATGATCTCATCGGATGAACCACGATGTCAAGGATTCAATCAATCCCGTATACGATTCCCTTTGTCTATCGGTATAGCACTTGCCCGAGATTCGATCGTCGGTATACCGATACCTTGCTCAATCTCGTTACCGGCAAGTCTCTTTACTCGTTCCGTAACACATCATCCCGTGATCAACCCCTTGATCACATATTGTGCACATTATGATGATGTCCTACCGAGTGGGCCCAGAGATACCTCTCCGTCATACGGAGTGACAAATCCCAGTCTCGATTCGTGCCAACCCAAAAGACACTTTCGGAGATACCTGTAGTGCACCTTTATAGCCACCCAGTTACGTTGTGACGTTTGGTACACCCAAAGCATTCCTACGGTATCCGGGAGTTGCACAATCTCATGGTCTAAGGAAAAGATACTTGACATATAGAAAAGCTTTAGCATACGAACTACACGATCTGTGCTAGGCTTAGGATTGGGTCTTGTCCATCACATCATTCTCCTAATGATGTGATCCCGTTATCAACGACATCCAATGTCCATGGTTAGGAAACCGTAACCATCTATTGATCAACGAGCTAGTCGTCTAGAGGCTCACTAGGGACATGGTGTTTGTCTATGTATCCACACATGTATTTGAGTTTCCTATCAATACAATTCTAGCATGGATAATAAACAATTATCATGAACAAGGAAATATAATAATAACCAATTTATTATTGCCTCTAGGGCATATTTCCAACAGTCTCCCACTTGCACTAGAGTCAATAATCTAGTTCACATCGCCATGTGATTAACACTCACAGGTCACATCGCTATGTGACCAACATCCAAAGAGTTTACTAGAGTCAGTAATCTAGTTCACATCAATATGTGATTAACACTCAATGAGTTCTGGGTTTGATCATGTTATGCTTGTGAGAGAGGTTGTAGTCAACGGGTCTGCAACATTCAGATCCCTATGTACTTCGCAAAACTTTATGTCATATCGTAGATGCTGCTACCACGTTCCACTTGGAGCTATTCCAAACTGTTGCTCCATCATACGTATCCGGTATCTCCACTTAGAGTTATCCGGATAGGTGTTAAGCTTGTATCGACGTAACTCTTTACGTCGAACTCTTTATCACCTCCATAACCGAGAAACATTTCCTTATTCCTCTAAGGATAATTTTGACCACTATCTAGTGACCCACTCCTGGATCACCTTTGTACCCTCTTGCCAGACATGTGGCAAGGCACACATCAGGTGCGGTACTCATCATGGCATAACGTATAGAGCCTATGACAAAAGCATTGGGGACGACCTTCGTCCTTCCTCTTCCTTCTACCGTGGTCAAGTTTTGAGTCTTACTCAACTTCACACCTTACAACTCAGGTAAGAACTCCTTCTTTCACTGACCTATTTTGAACTCCTTCAAAATCATGTCAAAGGTGTGTGTTCCTTTGAAAGTATCATCAGGCGTCTTGATCTATCTGTATAGATCTTGATGCCCAATATGTAAGCAACTTTATCCAGGTCTTCCTTTGAAAAACTCATTTCAAATAACCCTTTATGCTTTCCAAAAATTCTACATCATTTCGGATCAACAATATGTCATTCACATATACTTATCAGAAATGTTGTGATGCTCCCACTCACTTTATTGTAAATACAAGTTTCTAACAAACTTTGTATACCCAAACACTTTGATCACTCCATCAAAGCATATATTCCGACTCCGAGATGCTTGCTCTAGTCCATAGAAGGATCGCTGGAGCTAGCATATCTTTTAGAATCCTTAGGATCGACAAAACCTTTCTGATTGTATCATATACAACCTTTCCTTACGAAAACTGGTAAGGAAACTTGTTTTGTCATCCATCTGCCAGATTTCATAAATGCAGCTAATGCTAACATGATTCCGACGGATTTAAGCATCGCTACGGATGAGAAAATCTCATCGTAGTCAACTCCTTGAACTTGTGGAAAACTCTTCGCCACAAGTCGAGCTTCATAGACGATGACATTACCGTCCACGTCCGTCTTAGTCTTAAAGATCCATTTGTCTCAATGGCTTGCCGATCATAGGGCAAGTCCACCAAAGTCCATACTTTGTTTTGATACATGGATCCTATCTCGGGTTTATCGGCTTCTAACCATTTGTCGGAATATGGGCCCACCATCGCTTCTCCATAGTTCGTAGGTTCATCATGACCTCTAAGACAGGATCACCGTACCACTCAGGAGTAGTACATATCCTTGTCGACCTACGAGGTTCGATAGCAACTTGATCTGGTGCTTCATGATCACTATCATTAGTTTCCTCTTCAACTGTCGTAGATTCCACATAAACATCTTTCTGTGTTGCACTACTCTCCGGTTGAAGTGAGGGTTCGACAACCTCATCAAGTTCTATCTTCCTCCCACTCAATTCTTTCGAGAGAAACTCCTTCTCGAGAAAGGACCCATTCTTAGCGACAAACATTTTTGTCCTTGGATCTGAGATAGAAGGTATACCCAACTGTTACCTTTGGGTATCCTATGAAGATGTTTTGTCCGCTTTGGGTTCGAGCTTTTTCCGGCTTAAGCCGTAAGCATCGCAGCCCCAAACATTGAGAAAACGACAACTATGGTTTCTTGCCAAACCATACGATGTCGTCTCAACGGACTTAGATGGTGCCCTATCTAAAGTGAATGCAGCTGTCTCTAATGCATAACCTCAAAATAACAGCGGTAGATCATAGATCGCACCATATCTCATAAGGTTCGATTACGATGTCCGGACACACCATTACGCTGTGGTGTTCCAGGGGCTTCAACTGCGAAACAATTTCACAATGTCTTAAGTGATTGCCAAACTCATAATTCAGATAATATCCCCTTGATCAGATCGTAGGAACATGATCTTCTTGTTATGATGATTCTTAATCTTCACTCTGAAATTTTTGAACCTTTCAAACGTTTCAGACTTTTGCTTCATTGAGTAAATATACCATATCTACTCAAATCGTCAGTGAAGATGAGAAAATAATGATATCCACCACACGCCTTAATTCTCATTGGATCACATACATCAGCATGTATGATTTCCAACAAGTCATTTGCCCGTTTCATTGTACCTAAAAACGGGATCTCAGTCATCCTGCCCATGAGGCATGGCTCGCATGTGTCAAGCGATTCAAAATCAAGTGACTCAAAACATCCATCAGCATGGAGTTTCTTCATGCATTTTATGCCAAAATGACCTAAGCGGCAGTGCCACAAGAAAGTGGTACTATCATTATTAACTCTACATCTTTTGGCATTAATATTATCATCATGTGTATTACTATGATCGAGATTCAACAAACCATTGGGTGCATGACCATAAAGGTATTATTCATGTAAACAGAATAACCATTATTCTCTGACTTAAATGAATAATCGTATTGTAATGAACATGATCTAATCATATTCATGCTTAACGTAGACACCCGATAACATTTATCTAGGTTCAACACTAATCTCGAAAATAGAGGGAGTGTGCGATGGTGATCTTATCAACCTTGGAAACACTTCCAACACACATCGTCACCTCGCCCTCAGCTAGTCTCCGTTCAGTCCGTAGCTTTTGCTTCAAGTCACTAATAATAGCAACTGAACCGGTATCCAATACCCAGGTGCTACAAGGAGTACTACTAAGGTACACATCAATAACACGTATATCAAATATACTTTGTTGAAGTTGCCAGCTATCATATCTACCATGTATTTGGGGTGGTTCCGCTACCATGTGACCGTTCCCCTTACAATAGAAGCACTTAGTCTCGAGGTTTGGGTTTAACCATGGGTTCCTTCATCAGAGCGACAACAGGTTTGCCATTCATGAAGTTTCCCTTCTAGCCCTTACCCCTTTTGAAACCAGTGGTCTTGTTAAACCATCAACACTTGATGCTCCTTCTTGATTTCTACTTTTGCGGTACTAAGAACCGCTAACAGCACCGGGATCATCACCATCCTTTGCATGTCATAGTTCATCACGAAGTTCTAGTAGCTTGGTGATAGTGTCTAGAGAATTCCGTCAACCACTATCTCACCTGGAAGATTAACTCCCACTTGGTTCAAGTGATTTTAGCACCCAGACATTCTGAGCACACGCTCACTAGTTGAGCTATTCTCCTCCATCTTTTTGGCAAAAGAATTTGTCAGAGGTCTTATACCTCTCAACACGGGCATGAGCTTGAAATCCCAATTTCAGCTCTCATAACATCTCATATGTTCCATGGCGTTCAAAACGTCATTGGAATCCCGATTCTAAGCCATAAAGTATGGTGCACTAAACTATCAAGTAGTCATCAGGACGTGTCTCTCAGGTGTTCACAACATCCACAGACAACGTTGTAGGGGTTTGCACATCGAGCGGTGCATCAAAGACGTAAGCTTTCTGTGCAGCAGTGAGGACACTCCTCGGACTACGGACCCAGTCCGCATCCTTGCTTACAATATCTTTCAACTTAGTCTTTCTCTAGGATCGTATTAAACAGGGAGCTACAACGCAGTTATTGGTCTACAACATAATTTGCGAAGACAACTTAGACTATTGTTCATGACAATGAAGTTCATCTAATGAACTCCCACTCAGATAGACATCTCTCTAGTCATCTAAGTGATACATGATCCGAATCGACTAGGCCGTGTCCGATCATCACGTGAGACGGACTAGTCATCAACGGTGAACATCTTCATGTTGATCGTATCTTCTATACGACTCATGTTCGACCTTTCGGTCTTCCGTGTTCCGAGGCCATGTCTGTACATGCTAGGCTCGTCAAGTCAACCCTAAGTGTATCGCGTGTGTAAATATGTCTTACACCCGTTGTATGCGAACGTTAGAACCTATCACACCCGATCATCACGTGGTGCTTCGGAGCAACGAACCTTAGCAACGGTGCACAGTTAGGGGGAACACAATTCTTGAAATTTTAGTGAGAGATCATCTTATTCACTACCGTCGTTCTAAGCAAATAAGATGTAAAACATCATAAACATCACATGCAATCAAATAGTGACATGATATGGCCAATATCATTTTGCTCCTTTTGATCTTCATCTTCGGGGCTCCATGATTATCATTGTCACCGGCATGACACCATGATCTCCATCATCATGATCTCCATCATCGTGTCTCCATGAAGTCGTCTCGCCAAACATTACTTCTACTACTATGGCTAACGTTTAGCAATAAAGTAAAGCAATTACATGGCGTTATTCAGTGACACACAGGTCATACAATAAATAAGACAACTCCTATGGCTCCTGCCGGTTGTCATTCTCATCGACATGCAAGTCATGATTCCTATTACAAGAACATGATCAATCTCATACATCACATATATATCATTCATCACATCCTTTTGGCCATATCACATCACACGGCACATGCTGCAAGAACAAGTTAGACGTCCTCTAATTGTTGTTGCAAGTTTTTACGTGGCTGCTATAGGTTTCTAGCAAGAACGTTTCTTACCTACGTCAAAACCACAACGTGATATGCCAATTTCTATTTACCCTTCATAAGGACCCTTTTCATCGAATCCGATCCGACTAAAGTGGGAGAGACAGACACCCGCTAGCCACCTTATGCAACTAGTGCATGTCAGTCGGTGGAACCTGTCTCACGTAAGAGTACGTGTAAGGTCGGTCCGGGCCGCTTCATCCCACGATGCCGCCGAATCAAGATAAGACTAGTAACGGTAAGTAAATTGACAAATCTACGCCCACAACTACTTTGTGTTCTACTCATGCAAGATACTATGCATAGACCTAGCTCTGATACCACTGTTGGGGATCGTAGCAGAAAATCAAAATTTTTCCTACGCGTCACCAAGATCTATCTATGGAGTAATCTAGCAACGATCATAAAGGAGAGTGAGTGCATCTACATACCCTTGTAGATTGCGAGCGGAAGCGTTCAAGAGAACGGGGATGATGGAGTCGTACTCGTCGTGATCCAAATCACCGATGATCCTAGCGCCGAACGGACGGCACCTCCGTGTTCAACACACGTACGGAGCGGGGACGTCTCCTCCTTCTTGATCCAGCAAGGGGGGAGGAGAGGTTGATGGAGATCCAGCAGCACGACGGCGTGGTGGTGGAAGTAGCGGGATTCCAGCAGGGCTTCGCCAAGCGCTGCGGGAGGAGGGAGATGTGTCACGGGAGGGAGAGGGAGGCGCCAGGGCTTCGGGTGCTGCTCCCATGCGCCTCCCCACTATATATAGGGGTGGAGGGGGCTGGTTTCTTGCCCTCCAAGTCCATTGGGGCGTTGGCAAAGGTGGGGGAAAGAAATCCCATCATTTCCTTTCCCCACCGATTGTTATCCCCCCTTTTTAGGGATCTTGATCTTATCCCTTCGGGATATGATCTTATTCCTTCTAAGGGGGGATCTTGGTGCGCCTTGACCAGGGGTGTGGGGCCTTGCCCCCACTACCCACGTTCATGTGGGTCCCCCCATGCAGGTGGGCCCCACTTCGGAACCTTCTAGAACTTTCCCGGTACAATACCGAAAAATCCCGAACATTTTCCGGTGGCCAAAATAGGACTTCCTATATATAAATCTTTACCTCCGGGCCATTCCGGAACTCCTCGTGACGTCCGGGATCTCATCCGGGACTCCGAACAACTTTCGGGTTTCCGCATACTTATATCTCTACAACCCTAGCGTCATCGAACCTTAAGTGTGTAGACCCTACGGGTTCGGGAGACACGCAGACATGACCGAGACGACTCTCCGGTCAATAACCAACAGCGGGATCAGGATACCCATGTTGGCTCCCACATGTTCCACGATGATCTCATCGGATGAACCACGATGTCAAGGATTCAATCAATCCCGTATACGATTCCCTTTGTCTATCGGTATAGCACTTGCCCGAGATTCGATCGTCGGTATACCGATACCTTGCTCAATCTCGTTACCGGCAAGTCTCTTTACTCGTTCCATAACACATCATCCCGTGATCAACCCCTTGATCACATATTGTGCACATTATGATGATGTCCTACCGAGTGGGCCCAGAGATACCTCTCCGTCATACGGAGTGACAAATCCCAGTCTCGATTCGTGCCAACCCAAAAGACACTTTCGGAGATACCTGTAGTGCACCTTTATAGCCACCCAGTTACGTTGTGACGTTTGGTACACCCAAAGCATTCCTACGGTATCCGGGAGTTGCACAATCTCATGGTCTAAGGAAAAGATACTTGACATATAGAAAAGCTTTAGCATACGAACTACACGATCTGTGCTAGGCTTAGGATTGGGTCTTATCCATCACATCATTCTCCTAATGATGTGATCCCGTTATCAACGACATCCAATGTCCATGGTTAGGAAACCGTAACCATCTATTGATCAACGAGCTAGTCGTCTAGAGGCTCACTAGGGACATGGTGTTTGTCTATGTATCCACACATGTATTTGAGTTTCCTATCAATACAATTCTAGCATGGATAATAAACAATTATCATGAACAAGGAAATATAATAATAACCAATTTATTATTGCCTCTAGGGCATATTTCCAACAATGCCGACCAACCTGACATGCATAGATGTTTTATTATGTCTAGGAGGTAGTTGAACCGGAAATTCCAACCGACCCTCTTGTGGAGAGGTTAAATTTAGTTGAAGAGGAAAACATTTCATTAAAGAAAAAATTGGAAAAAATGGAGGAGAAGATGGAATTGGAGTTGCATGTTGCGGAAGTTACCGATGATCACAAGATCAAGATGGACCCTATTGTCGAGAGGTTAAATTTAGTTGAAGAAGAAAACAAATTCTTGAAGGAAAAAATAAAAAAAATTGTGGACGAGAAGATGATATTGGAGTTGCATGTTGCGGATGTCGTCGATGATCACAAGATCAAGATGGATGCAATGCGGTTGAAGATTAAAAAGATTAGAAAATATGCCATTAATACCGAGGCATGGTATCATTATGCCGTTGGATCAATTGTTACCTTGGTTGCGATTATGATAGCATTTTTGTTTTCGCGTTGAAATGTTTTACATAGTTTCGATGTGTATGGAGAGCTATATGTTGTTAGATGAGAACTATATATGTATGTACTTTGGTTTTAATGTGATGATGAACTTTTATCCATTTGGTCGCATGTTAGAGGATCACAAAAAAGGGTTGTACCCCAATTGCGAAGATGGCAACACAAAGCTCGGTACCGTACTGGAATTGCTGCAGTGGAAGGCAGAGAATGCTGTGGCTGACAAAGGATTTGAGAAGCTACTGAAAATATTGAAGAAGAAGCTTCCGAAGGATAACGAATTGCCCGACAGTACATACGCAGCAAAGAAGGTCGTATGCCCTCTAGGATTGGAGGTGCAGAAGATACACGCATGCCCTAATGACTGCATCCTCTACCGCGGTGCATACAACGATCTGAACGCATGCCCGGTATGCGGTGCATTGCGGTATAAGATCAGACGAGATGACCCTGGTGATGTTGATGGCGAGCCTGCCAGGAAGAGGGTTCCTGCGAAGGTGATGTGGTATGCTCCTATAATACCACGGTTGAAACGTTTGTTTAGAAACAGAGAGCATGCCAAGTTGATGCGATGGCACAGTGAGGACCGTAAGAAAGACGGGAAGTTGAGAGCACCCGCTGACGGGTCGCAATGGAGAAAAATAGAGAGAAAGTACTGGGAGGAGTTTGCAAAGGACGCAAGGAACGTATGGTTTGCTCTAAGCGCGGATGGCATTAATCCTTTCGGGGAGCAGAGCAGCAATCACAGCACCTGGCCCGTGACTCTATGTATGTATAACCTTCCTCCTTGGATGTGCATGAAGCGGAAGTTCATTATGATGCCAGTTCTCATCCAAGGCCCTAAGCAACCCGGCAACGACATTGATGTGTACCTAAGGCCATTAGTTGAAGAACTTTTACAGCTGTGGAATGGAAACGGTGTACGTGCGTGGGATGAGCACAAACAGGAGGAATTTGACCTAAAGGCGTTGCTGTTCGTGACCATCAACGATTGGCCCGCTCTCAGTAACCTTTCAGGACAGACAAACAAAGGATACCACGCATGCACGCACTGTTTAGATGAC
>LR738714.1:867083053-867098383 GCA_902687465.1 Secale cereale | reverse complement strand
CTCCGGCGCCTTCCTCGCCCGGCCTCCCATGGCCCCGCATTGCGATGCCGCCCCACTCCGGCCATGTCCGGCCTCGGCAGCCTCGGACCTGCCCCGCAACGGCGCCCCACCCCGGCCGCAGCTACGGCCCCTCCTGCTACGCTGACCTCAACGCCCCAGCCGGGACCAGATCCCCTACCTCCAGCTTCCCCGCCCCCCATGACGACCCGCGACCGGATCCAGGCTGCAACGGCCACCAGCGACGCCCCGACGCTGGATCCGGTCCGCGACGGCCTCTAGCGACGCCTCGATGCCGGATCTGGGACCACACGCTTCCCCTCCGTCTTCCTCAACAAGAGTGGCCGCTGCCTCCCATCCACATGATGTCTGTGAAGGGATTGCCAGTCCTCTGCCACACCACTCAACGCCGGTCCGATCCGGTGAGTCGCCGTCACCTTTTCTCCGGTGCACGCGGGTCCGGCGTGAGGTCGCCGTCCTCGGGCACCGCCCATCTGCCCAGGCGCCCCTGGACTTGCAGTGCGCTGGTTTGATGTGGCCGTGTAGTTGATGCCCTCGTGCAGTTCACTGCCATGGAGTACTGATTTTTCGGTTTCGTGCAGTTCCGTTGTAGGTCGGGATCGGGCCTTGCTGCAACACACAAATGCCTCTGTGGGGAGCGTCGACATGCCTCATAAGTTCATGAGCAGCTCGGATTCCATTGCCGGCTCCAGATCACAAAAAGGAGGGCCGCGACCAGCCCCGAACACTTTCTGCAACTCTGTTCTAGCATTTGAGCAGCTTTGTTCTTCTTTATGTGCAGTGCAAAAATCAGTTGATGTGCTATCCCCGACAATGGCTTCGGCTCTATTCTCTCTGCTATGCAAAAGTCCACGGACCCGATTGTTTTTATGATTTTCATTTTGAGGGCTATTGTACGAAAAAAGTCTATTTTGTACTGCTCGGATGTGCACATGCAGTTCGCCGGCGAGCCGCTACCGGTTGGAGCAGCACGGGCGAGCAGTTCGCTTTTTAGTTTGTTTTGTCCTTTGATGTGGTGGCGGTTGAGGACGGAGGGCCTTTTCTTTTCTACTATTTTTAGTAGAAAAATTAGTGGTTTTTTTGTGTTGTGGAGTTCGCATGTCATGCTGGAGACGTTCACTACAAAGGACTCTTTAGCACACTGCAGTTAGAACAAAATGCATTTAAAAACACGCAAAATGCAGTGCACTTTGGTCTTAAAAAAATTCCACTACGAAGGATTTTTCAGTACATATACCATTTCCGGGGAGGTTTGCTCCACTATACAAGCTACATTTAATAAACAAACAAATGCAGTGCACTTTGGTCTAAAAAAGTCCATTGCAAAGGACTCTTTGAAGCTCACTTTGTTCTCTCACGAAAGTTGGCCATAAAAAAACCTTTGTGGTTCACTTGGTGATCGAAAAAACAAAAACACATCAGAAAGCATCTCACTTCTCAAACACTTCTCAACGCACGTAAAAAATTAATTAGTACGAAAAAAGACAAAAGCAAATCATGAAGTTCACTTTTGGTAGTGTTCCGCTTTACTTTCGGGAGTGTTGCGGTCCACTTTCCTTCGAAAAAAAAGTTGGAGAAAAGACAACAAAACTCCTCTGAGAAAAATCTACGTCCAACAAAATAAATCATGAGGTTCGTTTGACTGTCTGATGCAGTGCGTTCTTCAGTTTGAAGCAGTGGACTTTTCTGTCCGATGCAGTGCAAGCGACGATTTTGTTGTCGCGAAAAACAGAGTTTCCGCATTTTTGTAATTTCAAAACTGCTCTTAAACCGTAATGAATTAGAGGGAGTGTTCTACATGAAAAGTAGCGTCTCGACGATATCTTTCCAACGGTGTATCATTTGGATCATTTCGACAAAGGTTTTGTAAAAATTTCACGAAAAAACAGCCGCTGCCCTTCGTAGTCAGCCGCACGATTTTCAAATTTAACTAAAAACCGTAAGGAATCTAAAAAATATTTCAACATATGAAAGTTGCGCCTCGTTCGTAGCTTTCCAACGGTATATTACACGCCTTGTTTCGACAAACGGTTAGAAAACTGGAGTGAAAACAGTACCAAAAATTTGAAAAAATTCGAAAAACACAATTCCGCGATTTAGTAAATTCAAAACTGCTCTTAAACCGTAGCGAATTAGAAAAAATAATAGATACGAAAAAGATGCACGCCGACGATACCTTTCCAACGGTGTATCATATGTTTCATTCCGACGAGCGGTTTAGAACAAAACGCAAAAAAAACGCTCGCTGCCATTCGTTGTGAGCCGCACGATTTTCGAAACTGCTCTTAAACTATGATGAATTTTGAAAAGTGTTCAACATGGAGAAATTGCGTCTACTCCATAGCTTTTCAACGGTATATTACACGCATAATTCCGATAAACGGTTAAAAAACTAGAGCAAAAAAGGTACCGAGAAAACAACACGTACAGTTTTTTCAAACATGAAGTTCGCTGGTCTCTGTGGTGCGGTGCGTATAGCTTTCTAATGCAGTATTACAATGCGGTGCGTATATATATGAGATTTGAACTAGTTGAATTAATATAACTAGTTTATAGTATGAAAATTAATAGAACAAGTTTATTTTTAGTATGAAAATTTAGGTATACGAGATTATTTGAACTAGTTGAATTAATATAACTAGTTTATTTTTAGTAAATGCGAAGTTGAACTAGTTGAATTAGTACAACTAGTTTATTTTTAGGCATATGAGATTTGATGATCTAATCAAAATATTACTATATATAGCTACTTTATATATTTTAGTAAGAAAATTAATAGAACTAGTTTATTTTTAGTAAATTCTTAGTTGAATTAATAGAACTAGTTTATTTTTAGTAAGAAAATTTAGATATCTGAGATTTGATGATCGAATTAATAGGAAATGTCGTCTGACGACGAAAATGATTTCATTACATGCGAATACTGTGAAGACCAGCGCGGCCTGTGCGACATAAATTTCCTTGTTGATGATAGGCGCTTCAGCATCAAGCTGGATGAGACCTTCGAAGTGGATACAGTAAGTCACAACGACAAGTCTTTTTTTTGTAATTAAGCATGACTTATATATGCTTCATTTGCTTCAACTTATAATTTTAAATTTTCACTATTCTACTAGCGCATCCCCTGTAATGCAAGAATTTTTGTCTTGGATAAGATAGGTTTCAGTTCTATGGAAACTATGGAGGTAAAGAGAGTTTACCTGAAGACCGAGCATGGTTATACTTTCAACGTCAAATTATACAATGCAGACACGTACACCTATTTTGAATGCAAAACTTGGCAAGCACTATGCAAGGCTTATGCATTTGAGCCTGATATGGTTATTACCTTTGATATTCGTCCGGAAGATGATATTGAAGGTAATACAGACATCTGGGTCGATGTGCAGACGCCTCCAGTTCTACCATTATGTGAGTTTCTCAACCATATTTATGTCTTCGATATTGTTTATTCAAAAATAGTTGATAACTAATTTTAATTGACAACTTATTTCCATTCAAGCAAAAAACATGTCCGACGCTTGGTAGACAGGACCTACTTCTGTCCCGAAGCTGAACTAAACTGCGAGGAGATAAGTCATTATGTTTCATGGCTTAAAGATATTTATACTGTCAAGACAAATTATCTTCCCGCACTTAGAAATGTTAGTAGTCAAAACGTGCGACCAATAGTGATCGTATTGAACTACGGTCACATCTATTTACGAGTGATGGTAAGATTTTTACTATTTGTCCTCAGTGCATCTTTTGCATACATTCTTTTTTTCTTAAATTTCATTGCTAAGTATATTAATTACTATACAATGTTCTTCAACAGGGACTCCCGATGACAGTTGTGCCTCAGTGGATCGAGACTAACGGTCACATGTCAATGGTTAGCTTACGACCAAGATATAATACATTGCACATGAGTGCATTTAGGATTTCTAAAAGCGATGAATGCTTAATAGTGAAAGATTGGAGCAAAATTGTTAACGATCCCAGAAAAGTACTAGGGGGCAGCAAGGAGAAGCGCAGCCCACGATTAGGAGACAGGTTCATCTGCATGCTCCAGTATGATGAATCAGGAGAGGTATACATGTTCGATGCTATTTTACCTGAGAGAGAGCAGCATGAGTGATTTAGCTAGTTCATGCTCTTGGTACTTGTCCTCTCATGTCCGTGTTCTTCGTCCTGAACTTAATCTCAAAGGATGATTTGCTTTTGTGGTGTTATGAACGCTTGTAATATCATGACCATGTTGAACTCGATGATATATTTGCTTCTGGTACAAGTGAATGATTTTTCTTTAAGCTAGTGTTGGTGGTGATTAGATAGTGGTAATGACTATGATGATTAAACAGTGGTAATTCTATATATATATATATATATATATATATATATATATATATATATATATATATATATATATATATATATATATATATATATATATATATATATATATATATATATATATATGCTTAACGTGTACAATGTGTAGTATCGTAAAATACCAGCAAACGAAAAAAGAATTAAATGGAAAACACAAAATTAAATGAAAAAGAAATCATAAAACCAAAAACTCCCCAAACCTTTTAGTACCGGTTGGTTTTACCAACCGGTACTAAAGGCTCCCGGCCACCGGAGCTGGCTCGTGCCACGTGGTTGCCCTTTAGCACCGGTTTATGCTGAACTGGTACTAAAGGAGGGGGGGGCTTTAGTGCCCACACTTTAGTGCCGGTTATGGAACTGGCACTAAAGGGCCTTACGAACCGGTGCTATTGCCCGGTTCTGCACTAGTGGCAACGGCTGTTGACGTGTTGCTGGGTGCTCCTATGGTGGGTTTGTGCCGCGTTCGGTGGGGAGGCGGGCCCGACCTGCAGGTCGCCTTCCTGACCGGGGCGTTGACAGTCTTTGCCGGCGTCGGTGCGCTGTGGTGGTTACCCTAGGAAGCTCTAGGCTCGACCTGGGCATGGACGACGTTTGCGGATAGCGTGCGTGCTCGTGGCGACTCTGAATGTGTGTGTGGGGCACGGACCGACACCGGCACGGCATCGGCTGGGGTGCGTCAGGCGCGGCGACTGGTTGGTCACAAGGTGTGCTGCGAGTGGAGGGCACCGGTATTGCCTTGTACCCGCGGGTATACCCATACCCTATCCGCTTGTGAACTAATGTTAAGTTGTAATCAATAATCATTAATTTGTCATGTGACTCGTCTACTCCTATGGGTATGTTGTGATTTCTAAATTTTGATAGTGGTCATGTACTCATCTACCTGTTATTGAGTTGACATAATTGATTTTTTTATCAATTGTGCTCTCAATGAGTGTAAAATCTGAAAAATTTGTCTACTATTTGTTCTACCCGTTGGGTACCCAATGGGTACGGGTACCCATCGGGTATGGGTATAGTTAAAGTTTCATACCCATGGGTACGGGTGTGTGTAGAATTTTGTACCCACTAACTATACGGGTATGGGTATAGTATTGCTCTACCCTGCCCATACCCTACCCATTGCCATCCTTTTGTATGCCACTTAGTGTTGGAAATACGGCCTAGAGGCAATAATAAAATAGTTATTATTATATTTCCTTGTTCCTGATAATGTCTATTGTTCATGCTATAATTGTATTATCCGGAAATCATAATACATGTGTGAATACATAAACCATAAGATGTCCCTAGTGAGCCTCTAGTTGACTAGCTCGTTGATCAATAGATGGTTACGCTTTCCTGACCATGGACATTGGATGTCATTGATAACGGGATCACATCATTAGGAGAATGATGTGATGGACAAGACCCAATCCTAAGCATAGCACAAGATTATGTAGTTTGTATGCTAAAGCTTTTCCAATGTCAAGTATCCTTTCCTTAGACCATGATATTGTGCAACTACCGGATACCGTAGGAGTACTTTGGGTGGCTATAAAGGTACACTACGGGTATCCCCGAAAGCATCTGTTGGGTGGGCATGAATCGAGACTGGGATTTGTCACTCCGTATGACGGAGAGGTATCTCTGGACCCACTCGGTAAGACATAATCTTAATGAGCTCTATGTGACTAAGGAGTTGGTCACGGGTGACTTGCCGGTAACAAGATTGAACAAGGCATCGGTATACCGACGATCGAATCTCGGGCAAGTACTATACCGGTAGAGAAAGGGAATCGTATACGAGATTGTTGAATCCCCGACATCGTGGTTCATCCGATAAGATCATTGTTGAACATATGGCAGCCAACATGGGTATCCAGATCCCGTTGTTGGTTATTGGCCGGAGAGATGTCTCGGTCATGTCTGCATTGTTCCCGAACCCGTGGGGTCTACACACTTAAGGTTCGATGACGCCAGGGTTATAGGGAATATATGTACGTGGTTACTGAATGTCGTTCGGAGTCCCGGATGAGATCCCGGACGTCACGAGGAGTTTTGGAATGGTCCGCAGGTACACAGTTATATATAGGAAGTGAGGTTTTGGCCATCGGAAATGTTCCGGGCATCATCGGTAATGTATTGGGACCACCGGAGGGTCCACCAGGCGGGGCCACCAGCCCCGGAGGCCTGCGTGGGCCAAGAGTGGGAAGGGACCAGCCCCTAGGGGGGCTGGTGCGCTTCCCACAAGGGGCCCAAGGCGCAGGGTAGAGGAGAAGGGGAAACCCTAGGCTCAGATGGGCCTAAGGCCCACCTAGGGTGCGCCCCCCCCCTCTCTCCTCCTCTGGCCGCCCCCCTAGATCAATCTAGGGTTGGCCTCACCCCCTAGGGGGGGAACCCTAGATGGGGGCGCAGCCCCTCCCCTCCTCCTATATATAGTGGGGTTTTTGGGGCTGCCACACATGAGGCTCTCCCTCTCTCTCGGCGCAGCCATGCCCATCTCCCTCTTCGTCTCTCGTAGTGCTTGGGAAAGCCCTGTTGGAGTACCATGTTCCTCCACCACCACCACGCCATCGTGCTGCTGCTGGACAGAGTCTTCCCCAACCTCTCCCTCTCCCCTTGCTGGATCAAGGTGCGGGAGACGTCACCGGGCTGCACATGTGTTAAACGCGGAGGCACCGTTGTTTGGTGCTTAGATCGGATTCGGCCGCGACCTGAATCGCTTCGTGTACGACTCCACCGACCGCGTTCTTGCAACGCTTCCGCATCGCGATCTTCAAAGGTATGAAGATGCACCCCCTCTCGTTGCTAGTCACTCCATAGATTGATCTTGGTAATACGTAGAAATTTTTGGAATTTCTGCAACGATCCCCAACAGTGGCATCATGAGGTAGGTCTATGCGTAGTTACTATGCATGAGTAGAACACAAGTTGTTGTGGGCGTCGATTTGTCAATTTACTTGCCGTTACTTGTCTTATCTCGATTCGGCGGCATCGTGGGATGAAGCGGCTCAGACCGACCTTACACGTACGCTTACGTGAGACGGGTTCCACCGACTGACATGCACTAGTTGCATAAGGTGGCTAGCGGGTGTCTGTTGATACGTCTCCAACGTATCTATAATTTTTTATTATTCCATGCTATTATTTAGGAAGTCTTGGATGTTTATTGGGCTTTATCATACACTTTTATATCATTTTTGGGACTAACCTACTAACCCAAAGGCCCAGTCCAGATTGTTGTTTTTTGCCTGTTTCAGGGTTTTGCAGAAAAAGAATATCAAACGGAGTTCAAATGGAATGAAACCTTCGTGAGAGATATTTTTGGAGAAAATCACGCACAGGGAACTTGAGAAACACGTCAGGGGAGCATCGAGGCGCCCACGAAGGTGGGGGCGCGACCTCCTGCCTCGTGGGCCCCTCGAGCGTCCCCCGGTGTCCTCCTTCTTCCTATATAAGTCTACGTACCCCGAAACCTTCAACAACAGAGAGAAACCCTAATTCCGCCGCCGTAACCTTCTGTTCCCGTGAGATCCCATCTTGGATCCTGTTCCGGAGCTCCACCGGAGGGGGATCCATCACGGAGTTCTTCATCATCATCATCATTGCCCTCACCATGAGTTGTGAGTAGTTTACCACAGACCTTCGGGTCCATAGCTAGTATCTAGATGGCTTCTTCTCGCTCTCTGGATCTCAATACAAAGTTCTCATCGGTCTTCGAGGAGATCTATTCGATGTAATCTCTTTTTGCGGTGTGTTTGTCAAGATCCGATGAATTGTGAGTTTATGATCAAGATTATCTATGAAAGATATTTGGTTCTTCTCTGAACTTTTTATGTGTGCTCATAATATCCTTGCAAGTCTCTTCGAATTATTGGTTTGGTTTGGCCTACTAGATCTATAGTTCTTGCAATGGGTGAAGTGCATGGCTTTGGGTTCAATCTTGCAGTGTGCTTTCCCAGTGACAGTAGGGGCAGCAAGGCACGTATTGTATTGTTGCCATCGAGGATAAAAAGATGGGGTTTATATCATATTGCTTGAGCTTATCCCTCTACATCATGTCATCTTGCTTAAGGCGTTACTCTGTTCATATGAACTCAATACACTAGATGCATGCTGGATAGCGGTCGATGTGTGGAGTAATAGTAGTAGATGCAGGCAGGAGTCGGTCTACTTGTCTCGGACGTGATGCCTATATACAATGATCATGCCTAGATAGTCTCATAATTATTCGTTTTTCTGTCAATTGCTCGACAATAATTTGTTTACCTGCCATAGAATATCGCTATCATGAGAGAAGCCAATAGAGAACATTCACTAGTAGAAAACGGGCCTATTGTCCCGGTTCTTGAACCGGGACTAAAGGGTCGGTACTAATACCCCCTTTAGTCCCGGTTCAAACAAGAACCGGGATAGATGGGCCTCCACGTGGCCTGTGCGCGGAGCCCAGGCAGGAGGGTCTTTGGTCCCGGTTGGTGGCACCAACCGAGACCAATAGGCATCCACGCGTCAGCATTTCTATGCAAGGGGTTTTTGGTTTTTTTTGAAAGGGGGGGGGGGTTGGGGTTTTGGGGGGTTAATTTAGGTGTTTCATATATTGTGTTAGCTAGCTAATTAATAGAGAGAAGTGTCCTCTCTTATGTCCGTGCTTGGTCGACGCTACGTACTATACATACGTATAGAGAGGACTAGACACGCTAGCTAGCTAGTAAGCAAACGAAGGAAACAGAAGATCGTCATCAACATATATATGCATACAGAGAGAAGTGATATCGACCACGTCTCCTTCTCCGAGAGATTGGTCGAACAACAAGTTCTCGTATATCTATCCGACACTACCGGGTACATATATACAATAATTATCTCTTACAAATATTATCTCCTATCATACGGACACATGGTCCACATAGTATTCTCCGTCTTCAGCGATCACGTGGTCAAGGAAGAATGCCGCCAATTCCTCTTGAATTGCTCGCAGACGATCTGGTGGTAGGAGTTCATTCCGCATCCGAAAGATCTAATTTGAAGAAGGGGGTCAATACATACATACATACATACATACATACATACATACATACATACATACATATATATATATATATATGAATAAATGGAACTCAACACAAATGATGGTAATGAAATAAATTATGAATATTATTGCTTACGCACTTCAAGTTGTTCGTCAGAGTAGCCCCGCTCACAGGTCGTGTGGCAGATGGACTTGCAAATGTAGTATCCACAGAAATCATTCCCTTGTTCCTGCCACAACCACTTTACAAGAAATAGAGGTCAATCAAACTGATAAGCAAGAATGCCAAATGGTATTGATGAAACTAGCGCTTGAATCAATAGGAGATGCGCGGAACATGCTACTATCTAGTACTTACTTTCGTGTGTCTAAATTCCAGCTGCTTCGGCAGTCCCGGAGCTTTTTTGGTGAATTTTCTCCAAACCCTGCCAGACAAAGAAAACAATTACTTGATATCAGAAATGACCAAAGTTGCTGATATGCATGGTGGATAATGATCGATTTAACTTACTTCTCGAGCATTTGAGTCATGTCCGCATACTCCTTGGGATCTTTTCGTTTAGAGTTCAAGATAGTTACTACTCCCTGCTCAAGCTTAATCTCTAGGAGAATAAAGTGGAAGCCGCGCACGCATGCATTAACTCATCAATTACATTACTATAACCTTGACTAATATATAAGGGAAACCGAATATACACAAGACAGTAACACTCACTTGAAGTTGTAAGGAAAGAGTTATATCTTTGTTTTTCATTTACTACCAACGATCGTAGCAAGTTGGCCTCGGTATCTGCGGCACACAATTTAACCTTAGTTGCATCTATGAGATATGTGTTAATGAACCCTATATCACCGACTTGTCCTTTCTTCAATTCGACGATCTTCAATCTGCGTAATATAGCGAGGATAATTATAAATACATGCAATGAAAGAGCTGAGCTATATAGAGAGACTTAATGACAGAAGTAGTACTACTTACAGACAGTAGCAGGTGACCGTTGCTTTATCGAGGGCCAATTGATTGAAAAACTGAAAGAACTCCTCAAATGGAATAGGCAACAGTTCAATTCCAATGAGGTCATGCTCCTTTTTAACTCTCACATACAAAGTATCCCTCCCCCCAGACTCTATGCAGATTTTCAAGTACCAAACATGCAATCTTCGCATCATCGTTGATAGAGATCTTTCATCTTTGACGAGAGGCTTCCCGTACTCGTATCTTTGTATCTGCACCTCCAAGAAATCATAATGTACATCGTCGGGTAGGTAATCTCCAAGATTACTATAACCGGGCACCATCCTCGGATCATTAGCGACGATGTCGACGTTGCTAGACACCTTGAGCGGGGGCACGATTGGTCCGCTTGTTAGTCGAGCTGGGCAATTTGTTTCCCAGCTCGTTCTTCTGCTAACTTTTGATCACTTCTAGTTCTTCCCGACCGCTTCGCTTCATGAAATTACTTTTCAGTAATGCGGTCATAGTTGTCTTTCGGCAGACACTTCGCTGGTTTCTTCAGGGCAGCTAGAGTGCGCTTTGCTTTCACCGGATCTATCTTCTCCTCCGGAGGTGGATGTCTCTGTGCTTTCAACCCTTCAAGCCAGTCCTTCACTTCGGCTTTAGCGATCTTCGCGTTTTCCTCATTGGACCTCTCGTATGGTAACTTCTCTAAAGGCGTGAGAGAAGGACCGAATCTGTATTGCCTCCCGCCTCTGGCTGTACTGCTAGACGCCGGCAGACCAGACGGAGCGGCTGTCTTCTTTCCTTGCTTACGCGGCGGAGGAGAAGGACTACGACGCGCCGAAGCAGCTGGAGCGGCGGCGGGTCTCTTCCGCCCTTGCTGACGAGGCGGAGAAGGAGGAGGCTGGCTGCTCGGGCGCACCGACGCATGCGGAGAAGGAGGCGGAGTGCCGCAATGCGCCGGAGAAGGAGCCGGCCGAGTGCCCTGATCGTCACTCGCCGGAGGAGGAGGCGGTGGAGGAGGCGGAGTGCCCTGACTCCCCAGAGGAGGAGGAGGAGGCGGAGGCGTCCAGTTCAGAAGGTTGATGAGGTCCTTCCGCCATAGGCATGGAGTCTTCAGAGAAGAACCCAGCCGAGTCTCCCCTTCACCGGTAGGGTGGTCAAGCTGGAGGTCCTCAAATCCCTCCGTTATTTCATCCACCATCACCCTAGCATATCCTTCTGGAATCAGCCAGCAGTGAAAAGTTGCGCCGGGTCCAGTAGGATAAACAGAGCCAGCAGCCGCCTTGACCTTCATATTAATCGATTGCGTCATAAGGTGGCAATTTTGAGACTCCGTGATAGCATCCACGGGATAGCTGGTAGGAGCCGTCAAGACATGCTCCGGCTGAAGCAGCTCAGTGGAAGCCACGCTGCTTCTCCGCTGAGATGGCGGGGTAGCTTCGGGGGAAGCTTGTACCCTAGCGTGGAACGCCTGCAGTTCAGTCTGCTGCACTTTTTTCCTCCTCTCATGGCATTTGTAACCACCTGCGTCCGGAAACCCAACACTCCACGGAATGGAGCCTGGCATGCCCCGTGTCCGTCCAGGGTGCTCAGGATTCCCGCGGGCCATTGTGAGCTCGTCGTTCTCTCTGTCGGGAACGAACGTCCCTTGCTGCGCTGCTTTGATATAGTGCCGAAGCTTCTTGACTGGTATTTCCAATTGCTTGTCCATCCAAACGCACCTCCCTAATAAAGGGTCCAAGGTTCCGCCAGCCCCGAAGAACCAAGTCCAGCAACGGTTTGGCCAGTTCATTGTCTCCGGTTCGATCCCTTTATCAAGCAGATCATTCTCAGCCTTGGCCCACTTAGGCCGGGCTCTGAGGTAGCCACCTGACCCCGTGCGATGGTGATGCTTCTTCTTCGCGGCATTTTGCTTGTTTGTCGCCGACATCTTCTTACTCTTTTCCGATGTCTTGTAGGCCGCAAATGCGGGCCAGTCATCTCTGATCTTCTCATATATGCCCTTGAATTCTGGTGTCTCTTTTTTGCCGACAAACTTATTCAGGTATTTCTTGCACCTCCTGAATAGGTCCGCCATCTTCGTAAGAGCAAAAGACTTGATTAATTGCTCTTTAATTGGCTTCGCCGGATCATCCTCTGGCGGTAGGGTGAAATTTGACTTCAGCTCAGTCCAAAGATCATCTTTCTGCATATCAGTGACATAAGACACCTCAGGGTCTTCTATAGCCAGCTTTAACCATTGCTGGATGCTGATCGGGATCTTGTCCCTAACCAGAACCACGCACTGATTAACAAATGCGTTCTTTGTCCGGATGGGTTCAATCGGTTGGCCGGTGCGCGTGATTTCTATGATCTCAAACTTTTCATCCGAGCTCAACTTTTTCTTCGGGCCTCGTCTCCTTACCGAAGTTGTGCTCGATCCGGAGGGCTAGAAAAAATAACAAAGACGAGAGTTAATTAATATGTGTACATACCAAAACAATGAATGCTCAATTAACTAGTCAGCACAGGCTTAAATAATATATATACCTGGCCGGACTCGGTTCGGTCACCGGAGCCATCATCACGGTCTCCTTCTTGCACTGGCATTGGGTCACCGGAGTCGTCCTCACGGTCTACTTCTTGCACCTGCATTGGGTCACCGAAGCCATCATAATCATAGCCTGCTTCTTCATCCTCTCTTTCCAGCAGATCATCGGTCTCGTTGAGAAACGACAAGACGGCATCATGTCCGTTTGCGATTATGTCCAGCAACAACGCTTCTTGTGCTTCGTCTCGGGGGGTGTCGTCCATAGTTTCTACAAATATTTACAACATGGCAATTATTATTCAAACATGACAGATGGATATATTAATGGCAAACGTAGAACTAGCTAGTTAATCACAGTAAGGAATCATATATATTAATTTGTGGCCTCGACGCTGCTTTTCTAGGGCTTCGGGTGGCCTCGACAACAGTTCAAGGGTTAGGGGTGGCCTCGAGAACGCTTCATGGAGGGGGTAATATCGACAACGACGAGATACATACACGGGAAAAATAATGTTATCGGGGAGGGGGTATATCGACGACGACAAACCCCCCCTCCACGTGTTGAAGTTATCGGGAGGGGGTATATTGACCCCCCCTCGTGTTGAAGTTATCGGGAGGGGGTATATCGACCCCCCCACGTGTTGAAGTTATCGGGAGTTTATATCGACACGACATACGTACATGGGAAAATAATATTATCGGGGAGGGGGTATATCGACCCCCCCCCTCGTGTTGAAGTTATCGGGAGGGGTATATCGACGACGACAGACCGGATAAATCATAAGAAAACGAAGAAGAAATAAAAAGAGGAGAAGAAGAAAGGAATAGCTACAGGAGAAGATCGAAGAAAAAAAAGAAAAAAAAAAGAGGAGTAGAAGAAAGGAATAGAGAAGAAGAAGAGAAAATAGAATATATTCTATTTTCTCTTCTTCTCCTCTATTCCTTTCTTGTTCTCCTCTTCTTTTTCTTCTTTTTTCTTCTTCTTATTTATTTCTCCTCTTCTTCCTCTCCTCTTCTTCTTTCTTTCCTCTTCTTATTTTCTTCTTTCCTATCCTTCTTTTTTAAAATTGTAACTTTTGCATATATAAAACTTTTCTAAAATTGTAACTTTCTATATATGAACAAAAAACTTTCTATGAACAAAAAAACATTTTTAACATATATATTTAGCAAATTCTAGCCACATACACATATAAATCACATACACATATACATTATAGCCACATACACATATACATCACATATGAACAAAAAAATTAAACTAATAAAAATAAAAAAACATATCGCAACATATGAACAAAAACATATAACCACATACATACACATATACATTAAAAAATTAAACTAATAAAAAAACAGAGCCGGGCGGCGGCTCATAGGGCGGGGGCAGGCGAGGGCACCGGCGCGCGGGGGCGGGACGAGGCAGGGGCTGGGCGACAGCGACGAGGAGTGGGCGGCGACGGCGAGCCCGTGGCAGGGGCTTGGGGCGCCGGGGTGGCGCGCGCGAGCAGGGGAGCTCGAGGCGACGGCGGGGGCGGGACTGGGCAGGGGGCAGGGCGACGACGACGAGGAGCGGGCGGCGACGGCGAGCACGGGGCAGGGGCGCGGGGCGACGGCGACGGCGAGCACGGGCAGCCTGGCGGCGTCGATGAGCTCGGCGTCGTCGGGGGGCAAATGGCGGATGAAGATTGAAAATTCCTAAGTGCTACTTATATAGCCAGAGCATTGGTCCCGGTTCATGGCACAAACCGGGACGAATGCCCCCCTTGGTCCCAGTTCGTGCCACTAACCGGGACCAAAGGTCTCTTTTCAGCAGCCCAAAGGGCGGGAAGGAAAGACCTTTGGTCCCGGTTGGTGGCACCAACCGGGACCAAAGGCCCTGTGCTGGCGCAGGTGCGGTGGGATGTTTAGTCCCACCTCGCTAGCTGAGAGAGCTCGAGAGTGGTTTATAAGCGCTGCTGCGCCTTCCCTCTCAAGCTCCTCTCAAATGCAGGCTTTCGGGCCTAACCCTGCGCTGTGTGCCTGTGGGCCTACTGGGCCTCCCGCGGGCCTGAATCCTGGCCCATGGTAGGGTTTCTAGTCGTATTCAGGCTGTGGGGGCCCAGTAGGTGGCACTTTTTTTATTTTCTTTGTTGCTTTATTTATTTTATTTTGTTTCTACTTACAACAAAATACTTATTGTTGCTATTTTTTGTAGTTTTTTTGTTTTGTATTCTGCATTATTTATTTTCTTTTGTTTTTTGCTTTATTGTTTAATTCTTTTTGCTTTTAGTGTTAGAAAAATTATAATGTTTCTGTTAGTGCCATTAGTTTTCAAATTTGAAAACACTTTTTTTGTTTTTTGTTTTCTTTGTTGCTTTATTTATTTTGTTTTGTTTCTACTTACAACAAAATACTTATTGTTGCTATTTTTTTTAGTTTTTTTTGTTTTGTTTT
>LR738714.1:867062233-867082847 GCA_902687465.1 Secale cereale | reverse complement strand
GTTTTTTTGTTTTGTTTTCTGCATTATTTATTTTCTTTTGTTTTTTGCTTTATTTTTAAATTCTTTTTGCTTTTAGGTTAGCAAAATTATAAACTTTCTGTTAGTGCCATTAGTTTTAGAAAAATTATAAACTTTATGTTAGTGCCATTAGTTTTCAAATTTGAATAGTTAAAATTTGAATTCTTTGAAATTTGTGTGAATCACAAGTTTGTGATTAACTTGACTAAAAGATGAGCATAGATGCGCCTATAGAGAAATTTCAACCTAAATTCATAATAAATTTCTATGAATTTTAGAGAAATTCACTATGAATTTAGGTCAAATTCCCTCTATAGGGGCATCTATTTTCACTTTGAGAGGAGCTCAACAAGGCAGAGAGGGGCGGGCTTATAAACTGGTGTGAGCGCCCTTCGGTTGGCGAGGTGGGACTAAACTCTGACCGCAACGAGGACCAACCCTTTAGATCCCGGTTTGTGGCACAAACCGGGACTAATGTTCATGGGCCAGGTGCGAGGCGCATTGGTCCCGGTTCGTGCGTGGAACCGGGACCAAAAGGTCCAGACGAACCAGGACCAATGGCCCACGTGGCTGCCCTCTTGTGTGTTCTTGGTGAGAACATAGTTGACAAGGAGCGAACCGGGATTAATGGTATTACGAGGGCCGAACCATAAGGCATTAAAGCATTTCAAATGAACTCTGAAAAAGTTGAAAGTTGGCAAGGTATCATAATTTCACACACATAGCTTGGGTCAAGGTATCATACTCGTCTGTTACAAAGTTGGCATGGTATCATCATAATAGTTGCGGAAGAAAGTCTTCACTTTTCTTCGCTTGTGTCATTTGCTTATTGCGCCGTAACCATGGATAATCTTCATCGTTTATCAGGATGCTTGGGTCAGCCTTGACTTTGAAGGGAGGAATTTCATGAAACTTTTCATAATCTTCAGACATGTCTATCTTGCCCTCCACTCCCAGGATGTCCCTTTTTCCTGAAAGAACTATGTGGCGCTTTGGCTCATCGTATGATGTATTCGCTTCCTTATCTTTTCTTTTTCTCGGTCTGGAAGACATGTCCTTCACATAGATAACCTGTGCCACATCATTGGCTAGGACGAATGGTCCGTCAGTGTACCCAAGATTTTTCAGATCCACTGTTGTCATTCCGTACTGTGGGTCTACCTGTACCCCGCCTCCTGACAGATTGACCCATTTGCACTTAAACAAAGGGACCTTAAAATCATGTCCGTAGTCAAGTTCCCATATGTCCACTATCTAACCATAATATGTGTCCTTTCCCCTCTCGGTTGTTGCATCAAAGCGGACACCGCTGTTTTGGTTGGTGCTCTTTTGATCTTGGTCAATCGTGTAAAATGTATTCCCATTTATCTCGTATCCTTTGTAAATCAATACAGTCAAAGATGGTCCCCTGGACAACAAGTACAACTCATCAAAAATAGTGTTGTCACTTCTGAGACATGTTTCCAACCAACTGCTGAAAGTCCTGATGTGTTCACATGTAATCCAGTCGTCGCACTGCTCCGGGTGTTTGGAGCGCAGACTGTTCTTGTCTTCATCGACATACGGGGTCACCAAGGTAGAGTTTTGTGGAACTGTGTAGTGTGCTTGAGACCAAGAATATCCGTCCCTGCATATTATTGAGTCCCTTCCAAGCGTGCCTTTTCCAGTCAGTCTCCCCTCATACCGCGATTTAGGGAGACCTATCTTATTAAGGCCAGGAATGAAGTCAACACAAAACTCGATGACATCCTCTGTTTGATGGCCCATGGAGATGCTTCCTTATGGCCTAGCGCGGTAATGGACATATTTCTTTAGGACTCCCATGAACCTCTCAAAGGGAACATATTGTGTAGAAATACGGGCCCCAGAATGAAAATCTCGTCGACTAGATGAACTAGGACATGCGTCATGATATTGAAGAAGGATGGTGGAAACACCAGCTCGAGACTGACAAGTCATTGCGCCACATCACTCCTTAGCCTTGGTACGATTTCTGGATCGATCACCTTCTGAGAGATTGCATTGAGGAATGCACATAGCTTCACAATGGCTAATTGGGCGTTTTCCGGTAGAAGCCCCCTCAATGCAAACGGAAGAAGTTGCATCATAATCACGTGGCAGTCATGAGACTTTAGGTTCTGTAACTTTTTCTCTGGCATATTTATTATTCCCTTTATATTCAACGAGAAGCCAGTCGGGGCCTTCATACCGAGCAGGCATTCAAAGAAGATTTCTTTCTCTTCTTTCGTAAGAGCGTAGCTGGCAGGACCTTCATACTGCTTTGGAGGCATGCCATCTTGTTCGTGCAAACGTTCCAGGTCCTCCCGTGCCTCAGATGTATCTTTTGTCTTTCCATACACGCCCAAGAAGCCTAGTAGGTTCACAAAAAGGTTCTTCGTCACGTGCATCACGTCAATTGAAGAGCGGAACTCTAGGTCTTTCCAGTAGGGTAGGTCCCAAAATATAGATTTCTTCTTCCACATGGGTGCGTGTCCCTCAGCGTCATTCGGAACAGCTAGTGCGCCGGGACCCATTCCAAAGATTACGCGTAAATCATTGACCATAGCAAGTACGTGATCACCGGTACGCATGGCGGGCTTCTTCCGGTGATGTGCCTCGCCTTTGAAATGCTTGCCTTTCTTTCGACATTGATGGTTCATCAGAAGAAATCGACGATGGCCCAGGTACACATTCTTCCTGCATTTGTCTAGGTATATACTTTCAGTGTCATCTAAACAGTGCGTGCATGCGTGGTATCCTTTGTTTGTCTGTCTTGAAAGGTTACTGAGAGCGGGCCAATCGTTGATTGTCACGAACAGCAACGCCTTTAGGTTAAATTCCTCTTGTCTGTGCTCATCCCACGCACGTACACCGTTTCCATTCCACAGCTGTCAAAGTTCTTCAACTAATGGCCTTAGGTACACATCAATGTCGTTGCCGGGTTGCTTAGGGCCTTGGATGAGAACTGGCATCATAATGAACTTCCGCTTCATAGACATTCAAGGAGGAAGGTTATACATACATAGAGTCACGGGCCAGGTGCTGTGATTGCTGCTCTGCTCCCCGAAAGGATTAATGCCATCCGCGCTTAAAGCAAACCATACGTTCCTTGGGTCCTTTGCAAACTCCTCCCAGTACTTTCTCTCGATTTTTCTCCACTGCGACCCGTCAGCGGGTGCTCTCAACTTCCCGTCTTTCTTACGGTCCTCACTGTGCCATCGCATCAACTTGGCATGCTCTCCGTTTCTGAACAGACGTTTCAACCGTGGTATTATAGGAGCATACCACATCACCTTCGCAGGAACCCTCTTCCTGGCGGGCTGGCCGTCAACATCACCAGGGTCATCTCATCTCATCTTATACCGCAATGCACCACATACCGGGCATGCGTTCAGATCCTTGTATGCACCGCAGTAGAAGATGCAGTCATTAGGGCATGCATGTATCTTCTGCACCTCCAATCCTAGAGGGCATACGACCTTCTTTGTTGCGTATGTACTGTCGGGCAATTCGTTATCCTTTGGAAGCTTCTTCTTCAATATTTTCAGTAGCTTCTCAAATCCTTTGTCAGCCACAGCATTCTCTGCCTTCCACTGCAGCAATTCCAGTACGGTACCGAGCTTTGTGTTGCCATCTTCGCAATTGGGGCACAACCCTTTTTTGTGATCCTCTATCATATGATCAAACATCAGCTTCTCCTTTTGACTTTCACATTGCGTCCTTGCATCAACAATGACCCGGCGGAGATCATCATCATCGGCCACATCATCTGGTTCCTCTTGATCTTCAGCAGCGTCACCCGTTGCAGCATCATTGGGCACATCATCTGGTTCCTCTTGATCTTCACCAGCTCCCCCCATTGCAGCATCACCGTATTCAGGGGGCGCATAGTTGTCATCGTACTCTTCTTCTTCGCCGTCTTCCATCATAACCCCTATTTCTCCGTGCCTCGTCCAAACGTTATAGTGTGGCATGAAACCCTTGTAAAGCAGGTGGGAGTGAAGGATTTTCCAGTTAGAGTAAGACATCGTATTCCCACATTTAGTGCATGGACAACACATAAAACCATTCTGCTTGTTTGCCTCAGCCGCATCGAGAAACTCATGCACGCCCTTAATGTACTCGGAGGTGTGTCTGTCACCGTACATCCATTGCCGGTTCATCTGCGTGCATTATATATAATTAAGTGTGTCAAAAACAATTAGAGAACATCATAAATAGATAATTAAGTGACCAAATTAATAGAAGTTCATCATCACATTAAAACCAAAGTACATACATAGTTCTCATCTAACAACATATAGCTCTCCAGAGCATCTAATTAATTTTCACCATACATTGAAACTATGTAAAACATTTCAATGCGAAAACAAATGCGATCATAATCGCAACCAAGGTAACAATTGATCAACGGCATAATGATACCAAGCCTCGGTATGAATGCATATTTTCTAATCTTTCTAATCTTCAACCGCATTGCATCCATCTTGATCTTGTGATCATCGATGACATCCACAACATGAACCTCCAATATCATCTTCTCCTCCTCTATTTTTTTTATTTTTTCCTTCAAGAAATTGTTTTCTTCTTCAACTAAATTTAACCTCCCGACAATAGGGTCCATCTTGATCTTGTGATCATCGACGAGTTCCGCAACATGCAACTCCAATTCCATCTTCTCCTCCTCCGTTTTTTCCAATTTTTTCTTCAAGGAAATGTTTTCCTCTTCAACTAAATTTAACCTCTCCACAAGAGGGCCGGTTGGAATTTCCGGTTCAACTATCTCCTAGACATATAAAAACATCTATGCATGTCAGGTTGGTCGGCATAATTGTCATAAAAACTAAAACAAATAGTTATAAATTAAAGATAATATACCACATCCGAATCATAGACAAGACGAGGGCCCACGTGGGCGGATATCAAAACCATCGCACTATATAATAACAAGCAATAATAAACGTAAGAAAATTAGACAAATATCTATCAAAAGCAATAATAACAAGCAATAATAAAAGTAAGAAAAGCATGGATATAACAAGAGGCTCACCACGGTGGTGCCGGTGACGAGATCGGCGGGGGCGATCGACGGCGGCGAAGACGTGGATGGGACGTGACAGACCGCTAAGCCTAGACAAATCTTGGAGAAAATGGAGCTTGGAGTTCGAGCTTCGAGAGGAGAAAAGCTTAACTAGTGTGGCTCGGGCATTCCATCGAACACGTTGTGTGCATAGGAGGTGAGCTAGAGCACCACCAAGACCTCTCCCCCTCGGCCAGAAAAAACAGAGCAGTGTGCTCTGCTCTTACGCGAGGGGGTATATATAGGCACCTCATTGGTCGCAGTTGGTGACATGAACCGGGACTAAAGGGGAGCCTTTGGTCCCGGTTCAAGTCACTAACCGGGACCAATGGTGGTGGGCCAGGAGCAAGGCCCATTGGTCCCGGTTCGTCCCACCAACCGGGACCAAAAGGTCCAGACAAACCGGGACCAATGGCCCACGTGGCCCGGCCGGCCCCCTGGGCTCACGAACCGGGTCCAATGCCCCCATTGGTCCCGGTTCTGGACTGAACCGAGACTAATGGGCTGACCCGGCCTGGACCATTGCCCCGTTTTCTACTAGTGACTATGGCCCCCGGGTCTATTCTAAACATATTAATCTACATCTACTTTACTTCTACCGCTTTTATTTGCTGTTCTTATAAACTAAAAATACCAAATATATAAACTATCATCTCTATCAGATCTCACTTTCGTAAGTGACCGTAAAGGGATTGACAACCCCTTATCGCATTGGCTGCAAAGTTCTTATTTGTTTGTGCAGGTGCGAGGGACTCGCGCGTGGTCTCCTATTGGATTGATACCTTGGTTCTCAACAACTGAGGGAAGTACTTACGCTACTGTGCTGCATCTCCCTTTCCTCTTCGAGGGAATACAATGCAAGCTCGAGAAGTAGCAAGAAGAATTTCTGGCGCCGTTGCCAGGGAGGCTTACGCAAAAGTCATATACCAAGTACCTATCACAAACCCTTATCCTTCACATTACATTTTTTGCCTCTCGTTTTGCTCTCCCCACTTCACCCTTGCCATTTTATTTGCCCTTTTTCCACCGTGTGTTTATCGTTTGCTTGCTTCTTGTTTGCTTGTGTGTGTTGGCTTGCTTGCTTGTCACTATGGCTCAGAACAATACCAAATTGTGTGACTTCTCTATGTGACGCCCGAGACCGACGTCCCAGAAGATTCCAGAAGCTTCCAGAAGATTCCGGATGTTCAGGGTTGCCCGTGTGGTTCTTTGTGCTTGTGTTATTTATTTTTGCAGGTATTAGAGTGTTATTTATTTGTGAAGTGGCGAGTGTAAGCCAACTATCTCCTTTTGCAATTTAATCCCTCTTTTACATGAGTTGTGCAAAGATACCAAACTTGAGATCATTCTAGGATGGGCTTATACCTTTAAGTCGTGCCTCGACACGTAGGAGGTATAGTCCCATCCTGGGCATTACACTCTAATACCAACAATAATGATTTTATTAGCACTCCGATTGCTCCTATTACCGATGCTGAATCTTGTGAGATCAATGCTGCTTTGTTGAATCTTGTCATGAAAGATCAATTCTCCGGCCTTCCTAGTGAAGATCCCGCTACCCATCTAGACAACTTGGTTGATTCGTGTGATATGCAAAAGAAAAGGGATAATATAACGATATTGTTAAATTGAAGTTATTTCCGTTTTCACTTAGAGATCGTGCTCAAACTTGGTTTTCCTCCTTGCCTAGAAATAGTATTGATTCATGGAATAAGTGCAAAGATGCTTTTATCTCTAAGTATTTCCGTCCTGCTAAGATCATCTCTCTTAGAAACGATATTATGAATTTTAAGCAACTAGATCATGAGCATTTTGCACAAGCTTGGGAGAGAATGAAATTAATGATACGTAATTGCCCTACACATGGTTTGAATCTATGGATGATTATTCAGAACTTTTATGCTGGTTTGAATTTTGCTTCTAGAAATCTTTTAGACTCGGCCATGGGAGGCACTTTCATGGAAACCACCTTAGGAGAAGCTACCAAACTCCTAGATAATATCATGGTTAATTATTCTCAATGGCACACCGAAAGATCTACTAGTAAAAAAGTGCATGCTATCGAAGAAATTAGTGTTATGAGTGGAAAGATGGATGAACTTATGAAATTATTTGCTGCTAAGAGTGCTTCTTCTGATCCTAATGATATGCCTTTGTCCACTTTGATTGAGAATAATAATGAATCTTTGGATGTGAATTTTGTTGGTAGGAATAATTTTGGTAACAATGCTTATAGAGGTAATTTTAATCCTAGGCCTTTTCCTAGTAATTCCTCTAATAATTATGGTAATTCCTACAACAACTCTTATGGAAAGATTCCTTCTGAATTTGAAACTAGTGTTAAGGAGTTTATGATCTCGCAAAAGAATTTCAATGCTATGCTTGAAGAGAAATTGCTTAAGGCTGATGAATTGGCTAGAAGTGTGGATAGAATTACTCTTGATGTTGATTCTTTGAAACTTAGATCTATCCCACCTAAGCATGATATCAATGAGTCTCTCAAAGCTATGATAATTTCCATTGATGAATGCAAAGAAAGAACCGCTAGAATGCGTGCTAAAAGAGAGGATTATATTAAAGCGTGTTCTTCTAGTTATCATGAAAATAAAGATGAAGATCTGAAAGTTATTGATGTGTCTCCTATTAGATCCTTGTTTTCTAGTATTAATCTTGATGAAGATAGGATCGGAGATAATTCTGCTTTAAGGTGTCCCAATGATTCGGGGTTTTTAGATCTTGATGCTAAAATTGCTAAAAGTGGGAGTGAAGAGATTAAAACTTTGCATAGTGATGAACCCACTACCTTGGATTTCAAGGGATTCAATTATGATAATTGCTCTTTGATTGATTGTATTTCCTTGTTGCAATCCGTGCTAAATTCTCCGCATGCTTATAGTCAAAATAAAGCACTCACCAAACACATAGTTGATGCTTTGATGCAATCTTATGAAGAAAAACTTGAGTTGGAAGTTTCTATCCCTAGAAAGCTTTATGATGGGTGGGAACCTACTATAAAAATAAAAATAAAAGATCATGAATACTATGCTTTGTGTGATTTGGGTGCTTGTGTCTCCACTATCCCAAAAACTTTGTGTGATTTGCTAGGGTTCCATGAACTTGATGATTGTTCTTTAACTTTGCATCTTGCGGATTCCACTATTAACAAACCTATGGGAAGAAGTAATGGTGTTCTTATTGTTGCAAATAGGAATTATGTGCCCGTAGATTTCATTGTTCTTGATATAGATTGCAATCCTCCATTTCCTATTATTCTTGGTAGACCATTCCTTAGAACGATTGGTGCAATTATTGATATGAAGGAAGGAAATATTAGATTCCAATTTCCATTAAGGAAAGGAATGGAACACTTACCTAGAAATAAATTCAAATTACCATATGAATCTATCATGAGAGCCACTTATGGATTGCCTTCCAAAGATGGCAATACCTAGATTTATCTTGTATCGTGCGGGGCGTAATACGATAGCGCTTGTTGGGAGGCAACCCAACTTTATATTTTTTTATTGTTTCTGTTAGGGAATAAATATTGCATCTAGCCTCTAATTAGATGTGGTTTCATGTTTTGTTTAGTGTTTGTGCCAAGTAGAACCTTTGGGAAGACTTGTGTGAAATTTATATGATCTTGCTGTGAAAACAGAATCGTTAGTGCTCGCTAAAGTAGTCATCAGATTTTACTGCAGCGTGCTATTTAGTTGATTCTTTTTGCAGATGATGGGCAGGCAAATTACGCAAATTTACCAATTTAGTTTGAATTTTTTGGAGTTCCAGAAGTAGGCAAAACCTGCAGATTACTACAGACTGTTCTGTTTTTGACAGATTCTGTTTTCCGTGTGTTGTTTGCTTATTTCGATGCATCTATGAGTAGTATTGGAGGATATGAACCATAGAGAAGTTGGAATACAGTAGCTTTAACACGAATATAAACAAAGAATGAACTCATTGCTGCACCTTTGAGTAGTGGTTTGCTTTCTTATACTAACGGAGCTCACGAGAATTTTTGTCTAAGTTTTGTGTTGTGAAGTTTTCAAGTTTTGAGTATTGCTTTGATGGACTATGGAACAAGGAGTCGCAAAGTCCTAAGCTTGGGGATGCCCATGGCACCCCAAGGAATTCAAGGATAAGAAAAATCCTATGCTTGGGGAAGCCCCGGGAAGGCATCCCCTCTTTCGTCTTCATTCATCGGTAACTATACTTGGAGCTATATTTTTATTCGCAACATGATATGTGTTTTGCTTGGAGCGTCTTGTATAATTTGAGTCTTTGCTTGTTAGTTTGTCACAACCATCCTTGCTCAACACACCTATTTGAGAGAGATAAATATGGCCTAGAAATTGTTAGAACACTCTATGTGCTTCACTTATATCCTTTGAGTTGAATAGTCTTTGCTCTAGTGCTTCACTTACATCTTTTAGAGCACGGTGGTGGTAATATTTTGTAGAAATTGTTAAACTCTCATGCTTCACTTATATCTATTTGTGAGTCTATTAAAACAGCATGGTAATGTGCTTAGGCTAAGATACTAGTCTTCACATGATAGACATCCAATGTCAATGTAGTAAAAAAAATCACACTAAGTGCATTGAATATGATGAGATGTTGGATACTTGAGAGATATGAGGATAGTGATATTAGAGTCATGCTAGCGGAGTTATTATGAAATTGAGAAATACTTGTGTTAAGGTTAGTAATTCCCGTATCATGCACGTATGGTGAACCGCTATGTGACGAATTTAGAGCATGAGGTATTTGTAGAGTGCCAACCATTGTGTGGAGGTCGGGGGCGCGCGATGGGAAACTCCTACCAACCTCCCCCCTAGGAGCATGCGTTGATTGCTTTGTTTTGATGACTCGTAGATTTTTGCAATAAGTATATGAGTTCTTATGACTAATGTTGAGTCCATGGATTATACACACTCTCACCCTTCCACCATTGCTACCCTCTCTTATACCGCGCAACTTTCGCCGATGACATAAACCCACTATATATCCTTCCTCAAAATAGCCACCATATTATTCCTCAAAACAGCCACCATACCTACCTATCATGGCATTTCCATAGCCATTCTGAGATATATTGCCATGCAACTTTCCACCGTTCCGTTCATATGGCACGCATCATATTGTCATATTGCCATGCATGATCATGTAGTTGACATCGTATTTGTGGCAAAGCCACCATGCATAATCTTCATATATGTCACTCTTGATTCATTGCACATCCCGGTACACCACCGGAGGCATTCATGTAGAGTCATACTTGTTGTAGTATCGAGTTGTAATAAAAGTGTGATGATCATCATTATTAGAGCATTGACCCATGTGAGGAAAGGCCAATAAAAAAAGGAGATGGGACAAAAAAATATAGAGAGGGGCTAATAAAAAAAGAGAAAGCCCTTCCAAAAAAATGAGATAAAAGAGAGAAGGGACAATTGCTACTATCTTTTTCCACACTTGTGCTTCAAAGTAGCACCGCGTTCTTCATTGTAGAGAGTCTCATGTTTAGTCATTTGCATATACTAGTGGGAATTTTCATTATAGAACTTGGCTTGTATATTCCAACAATGGGCTTCCTCAAATGCCCTAGGTCTTCGTGAGCAAGCAAGTTGGATGCACACCCACTAGTTTCTTTTGTTGAGCTTTCATACATACTTAGCTCTAGTGCATCCGTTGCATGGCAATCCCTACTCACTCACATTGATATCTATTAATGGGCATCTCCATAGCCCGTTGATATTCCTAGTCGATGTGAGACTATCTCCCTCCTTTTTGTCTTCTCCACAACCACCTCTATTCCACCCATAGTGCTATATCCATGGCTCACGCTCATGTATTGCGTGAAAGTTGAAAGTTTTGAAAAGATAGAGTATGAAAACAAGTGATTGGCTGAAATAGGGGTTGTGCATGATATGAATATTTTGTGTGATGAAGAGGGAGCATAGCCAGACTATATGATTTTGTAGGGATAACTTTCTTTAGCCTTAGTATTTTGAGAAGACATGATTGCTTTGTTAGTATGCTTGAAGTATTGTTATTTCTTATGTCAATATAGACTTTTATCTTGAATCTTTGAGATCTGAACATTCATGCCATAATTAAGAGAATTACATTGAAAAACAATATTAGTTAGCATTCCACATAAAAAATTCTTTCTTTATCTTTTACCTACTCGAGGACGAGCAAGAATTAAGCTTGGGGATGCTTGATACGTCTCCAACGTATCTATAATTTTTTATTGTTCCATGCTATTATTTATGAAGTCTTGGATGTTTATTGGGCTTTATCATTGTGATGACTTGTATGCTATTAAGAATAATGATAATCATGAAACTTTTCATCATAATTTTAGTTTTCAATTGGATTATGCTTCACATGATAGTTATTTTGTTGAATTTGCTCCTCCCACTACTATGAATGAGAAGAATTTTGCTTATGATGGGAGTAGTAAAATTTCTATGCAAGTAGATCATGAAAAGAATGCTTTATGTGCTGGTTATATTGTTGAATTCATTCATGATGCTACTGAAAATTATTACGAGAGAGGATCATATGCTTGTAGATATTGCAATAATATCAAGTTTCCTCTCTATGTGCTTAAAATCTTGAAGTTATGCTCGTTTTCCCTTCCTATGCTAGTTGATTATTGTTCCCATAAGTTGTTTGCTCACAAAATCCCTACGCATAGGAAGTGGGTTATACTTAAATGTGCTATTCATATGCTTCATGATGCCCCCGTTATGTTTCAATTCTTATCTTTTATGTGAGCATCATTATGCCTAGCTAGGGGCGCAAAACGATAGCGCTTGTTGGGAGGCAACCCAACTTTATTTTAGTTTCTTTGTTTTTGTTGCTGTTAGGGAATAAATATTGCATCTAGCCTCTGATTAGATGTGGTTTCAAGTTTTGTTTAGTGTTTGTGCCAAGTAGAACCTTTGGGAAGACTTGTGTGAAGTTTATGTGATCTTGCTGTGAAACACAGAATCGTTAGCGCTCCCTAAAGTGGTCTTAAGATTTTACTGGAGAGTGCTATTTAGTTGATTCTTTTTGCAGATGATTAGTAGACAAATTCCTCAAATTGACCAATTCATTTCGAACTTTTTGGAGTTCCAGAAGTAGGCAAAACCTACAGATTACTACAGACTGTTCTATTTTTGACAGATTCTATTTTTCGTGTGTTGTTTGCTTATTTCAATGCATCTATGAGTAGTATTGGGAAGTATGAACCATAGAGAAGTTGGAATACAGTAAGTTTAACACCAATATAAACAAATAATGAATTCACTGCAGTACCTTTGTGTCGGTGTACTAAAGTAGGGGTACCTTAGTATCCCGAACTTGTGCACGGGCAGTTGTAGCGTCCCGCGGCAAGGCTTGCCAGGCGACCGCCAAGATCCTCCGTGGTTCCTTTGGAGCCATTCAAGAACAAAGTATGCAGGTCTAGAAGACAAGACCCCGGCAAGAGGAGCTTGCCGTGAAGGCCACTCAAGGCACAAAATCACTCAAGGCACAAGACCCTGGCAAGAGGAGCTTGTCGGGAAGGCCAATCAAGGCATCTCAAGGAACTTGCCGCGACGCGCCACGCGTCCCGGCAAGGCCCGGTGAGCGACAAGCTCCCGGAAGCGACAAGATAGCGACCGCGGCAAGGCGCTTGCCGCGGCAAACTTCCACTCAGTACCCGCGCTCCAGCGCATCCACCCACGTGTCGCTCTGGGGCCATCCCAGGCGCACGTGGCGGAAGGCTGTGCAGCCAGGGGTACACGGTGGCGGGCTGCTATGACAAGGCTACCGTCGTGGCGGACGGTGGCGCCCCTGACGGCCACTTTTTGCACTGTTTGGGCGACGGCGACGGGCATTTAATGCCCTTGTCCCCTGCCGTCAGGGTTAGGTACGGGACACTGTACAAGCACTGTTCCAACTACCACCCTTTTCACACTTTTGCCCTCAACTACGTTGCCACCTGCCGGTGACCCCTTGAACATATAAAAGGAGGCCCATGCGCAACGTAGATGGGGATGGATCATTTTTCAAGCTCGGTCTTGCTGGCAGTTAGAGTGTACTGTAGCTCTCCTTGCTCCCGAGCCAAGAACTCAATACAACCACCAAGGCAGGAGTAGGGTTTTACGCATCCGTGCGGCCCGAACCTGGGTAAACTGCTCGTGTGCTTCGCCTCGATCTGCTCTTCGTGCGATCTCCGCCCCCTGCCGTACCGAAAAGGGGCTCCGTCCCCATAGGTGTTCGTGGGCTATCAGTTTCCCCGACATCTTTGGCGCGCCAGGTAGGGGCAGCGTCGAGGTTGTGTGAACCTGATCCGGCGTCCACACGAGCTAGATCTTCACCAACTTCATCAACTTCATCGACTCCATCAGCATGCCACCGAAGAAGAAGGCTTCGGAGGCAGCAGGCCCGTCTGCGTCGATCCCGCCACCGCCGGAGCCAACGGCTGGTGGGGTAGACGCCGGCGGAAGAACGGACGAGGACGAGGGAACCCACGATGCCGCCAATTCCAAGGACAAAGCTGCCCTGCTTACCGGCGGCGTAGCCGGTTCCCACGACGACCGGGCACACTCTAAGACCTCGGCGTCCGTACACACACCGCGCCCATCTCAGGAGGCGCGGGACCGGCAGCGCCGTGGTACTCAAGGTACCATACGCTTGCTGGGCCAAGGTCAAGCTGGCGGATCTCGGGACGCTCAAGGCCAGCATGCACATCAACATGCCGGCACGAGCAAGGCACGGTCGCCGGGACGGGATGCTGCTCCTTCTAACGTAGTTAGAAGTCCGAGCATATCCCGCTCCTCGCACCGTTCGCCACCGCTACCCGCCACTCTAGCAGAAGCTCTAGCACGAGCTCAACTGCTCCTAGATTTCCCTCCAGCGGCAGACAAGGCCGACGACTGGAGGGCCACCATCCAAAGCCTCATCGCCTTCACCAACGGCGACACTCCGTAGCAGCCGAGCACATCGCGGCCGCGACAAGTCAGCCAGGCGCGGGCCGATGGCGACAAAACCGCTGGGGGTGCAACCACCGTGCACTCCCCGCCCCGAAGGCCAAGATCGCCGACTCGCCAGGTCAACCTCGACAGCGACTCCACCGCGTCGTCAGATCCGCGAGCTCGTCGTGATCAGCGCCAAGTTCTTGACGATCGACGACAAGAAGACGCACGTACCCGCATCGAGCGCCGAAGAGAAGCGCGGCGACAATCAAACCAACGCGCTGGGCCCGCTGTTGACATGCAAGAGCCAGGGTGACCAGGCGACCTGCCGTACGCGGTAGGTTGTCTTGCGTTCACTCGTGAGCTGCGGCAAGTCCAGTGGCCCAACATGAAGAACTTCAAGCCCGACGTACCGGAGAAGTACGACGGCAAGACACATCCGTCGGAGTTCCTCAGCATCTACACCATCGCGGTGCAGGCTGCTGGGGGACGAGACGAGAAGATACTCGCCAATTACTTCCCGCTGGTGCTCAAGCCAAACGTCAGATCTTGGCTCATGCACTTGCCGGATAACTCCATTTCTTCTTGGGCTGACCTGTGCCATCAGTTTGTCGGCGCCTTCACAGGCGGCCATAAGCCTCATGGCCAGGAGAGTGACCTTCACCTGCTCGCCCAGAAGGAAGGAGAGCCCCTGCGCAAGTATATCCAGAGGTTCAGCCGTGTCCAGCACAACATCCCAGACGTCCACCCTGCTGCGGTTATCAGCGCGTTCCACCAGAACGTGCGTAACCGCAGGATGAGGGAGGAGATGGCGATGTGCAAGATCAGGGACGTCAGCGAGCTGTACGCCCTGGCCGACAAGTGTGCACGTGCTGAGGAGGGGAGGAAACTTCCCGGAGAGGATGCTGGAGCAGGGGGATCTAACTACGAGGATGCCGCCCCGTCAAAGAAAAACCGGCGGCGGAACAACAGGAAGAAGAAGAACAAGGAAGTGCTAGTCGTTGAGCAGTCCGGCAAGGAGGCTGGCGCCAAGAAAGCCCAAGTTGGTAGCTCCGGCAAGGAGACTGCCGCTTGCACCAACTGCCAGGCTGTGGCGGCCGCCGACAAGCAGGACGGCACCGACAAGCAGTACTGCAAGATCCACCGCACCAAGGGCCACGATCTCCAGAACTGCAAGAGAGTCGAGCAGCTTGTCGAACAGCAGAAGGCTGAATACGAGCGGCGCGACAAGGAGAAGGCCCAAGGAGGTGATGGAGGATCTGGCAAGAAGCGGCCTTTCAATGGCCGGGGAGGACGCCGCGGCAAGGCCAAGCAGCGGCAAGGAGACAGACCTCCCCGCGGCCGCGACAAGGATGAAGATGAAGACGACGACGAGGACCACTACAAGAAATATGTCAAGTTGTGACCACCACTATTGGTCACTGAATGGTCACAAATTTCCATTCGTGACCTTTTTGTGACCAAAAACAGATGGTCAAAAGCTGGCCGTCATAAACTGACTATAGCGACCTTTCTTCTGGAATGGTCGCAAACGTTTACGACCAAAACAAAAGGTCGTAGATTTAACGACCAACTGTTTTGGTCACTAGCAATCCGACCACACCACGTCAGATCGACAGTGGCAAGCTGACGTGGCAGACTTACGACCAAATGAAAAGGTCGTAAAATGGAATCAGCCCGGTCCATTTCAGCCGTCTTGATGGGCCAAGCCCAATAATTCAGCCCATTTAATTTTATTTTTTTCTCTTTATTTTGCTTATCTGCATGGGCCTGGCCCAATAATTTGGCCTTTTAATTTCTGGGAATGGAGCCTTTTTCTGATGAAATTGTTTTTTTATTCCACTATTGTTTTGGGCCACAGCCTTTTTAGTCTAGTTCGAATTGGGCCTTGGCCTTTTTATTTTCTGTTATGAAGCCTTTTTATAAATTTTTTCTTACAGTCATTTCTTTTTTTAGGCCCAAGCCTTTTTGGTCTAATTCTTGTTTGGGCCTTGGCCTTTTTAGAGCCCATTTCTCATTTTGCATAACAATAGATAGAAAGGGCCAGGTGCACAAGTGATCCACAAGTCCAAGTGATCCACATAACTTCACAGAAAATAAACAAAATGATCAAGTTCACAAGATCACATAACTTCATAAGTGGTCCATGTTCACAAGATCAGATAACTTCACAGGTTCACAGGTTCAAAATGCTCTCAGCTCAGACTCCCAGGTTCACAGGTTCAAAATGCTCTCAGCTCTCAACAAAATGCAACAGTTCTCAACAAAATGCAACAGCTCCCAGCTCAAAGACAAAGAGGTTCACAGCACAGCTCAAACTACCTTAGCTCGAAAGAGAGCCATCAAGTGGGCTAACTGCTCTTCCTGCTCTTGAGACTTCTTGCGCAGCAGCTCAAGTTCCTTGTCGCGTGCAGCTTCAGATTCTTCCGCCTTCATCTTCATTGCCGCCAATTCTTCTTGCATCACTTCAGCTTGAAGCTCAGACCTCTCCAGCTTCTGCTCAAGCTCACGAACATGAACAACAACTTTAGTTGTTGCTTTGCCGGAGTAGTTCCTAGATGACTGGAGCCCAACATTCCTGAGGAATGTGCTTTGCTTGACTTCGGTCTTGAGGACTTGTTCGACAATTTGAACATCAGACTTTGGCTCTTCACCTTCTGGTACCGGCGCGTCCTTCATTTTTTCCATCTCAAGCTAGCATATGGAGGAAAATGATAGGCATTAGTGGGAGATCTATTTCACATTTTGCAAACCAAACCAAGCAGGAGAAACCAAACCAGCACACAAATGGATTATTTGAAATAACCAAACCAGCACACAAAATATATACAAGAAGATGATGACTAGTGACCTGGAGACATGCAATTGGAACAATATGATCACTTCATTAAGCCTAGAATGGTGGTTCTATATAAGATGGCTTCCCGAGTGAGCCGATCATCAAACTAACATTCAGATCAAATTTCATCATATCATAAAAAATGCATCAAATAGCTACAGCAAGTTCTGATATATTTGTTGAAGTATCAAACAACATCAAAGCATGGAACATAGCGTGTGTTCTTGACTGGCTCCGAATCAAACAACATCAAATCATGAAAGCATCAAAGCTGGCTGTGAATCAAACAGGGCAAAGCATGGAGTGACTTACTATAGCAGTCTTGACTGGCTCTGAAAACCCGTGCTTCTTGCTGTTGTGGGTGGCCTTAAACAAGTCAATCACAGACAGCTCCTCACCCTTACGCTCTTCTTTCTGAAATGTTTTTCAACAAAAATCAAAATGTTATTCAGCAAGAATCAGAAATGTTATTCAATGAGGATCAAACGGTAAGGTCTCTAGAGAAGAGTTCTCACAGTGGCAAAAATGTGTGCTGTGTAGTGCCTGGAACCAGTTCTGTGATTGTACACGACTTTTTCTCGATTCATCTTGTTCGACACACATGTTTCCTTCAAAAAAGCACACTGTCAGCATGATCTAGCACTAGCATATCATGTGCAGAACATAAAGCATCAAACAAAGCTGAGACAAACCTTGTGTCTTGGGGTAGACCACATCTCCACCAGAGCTTGCCATTCACCATCCGTTAGATCAGGCACCGGAGACTTAATGCTGACTTTATTTGCGGCTACGGTATCAAAATACTTCTTCTTGATCTGATGGCGTCTGTTCTTTGAATATTTCTGCAGAATATCTTTGCACGAGGTCTTGATGGTCTCCGAGTCCGTGTTCATCTCAAAATTTGCCTACCAAGATAGCAAACAAGGTAGGAACAATATTAGTGATCATGCATAGGTGTAACAGAAAATAGATAGCGCATTAACTATGAAACAAGTAGCTTACAGCAACTTTCCCAATGTAGTTCTCCAATAGAGTAGCATCTTTTTTGTATAGCTTGAAGTGAGGAAGAACCGGAAGATAGCTTTTTGCAATGAGTCCACACTCAGAAGCAAGCTTTGCTGCCTGCAGAGGCTTCTCTGGACGAATCATCCCTTCGGCAATTTGGATAGGCACCTTGCTACCAAGCGACTTGGTGATCCTCTCTAGCCCTCTGCCCTTTCTAAGTCTAGTCTTGGGATTCATTGCATCTGAAAATGAATCTGAACTCATAAATTAGAATAGAAATCGACAAATGTAGGAATCGACAAAAGCATACATGATCATTCCATTTGGAAAATGCACTAGTAAAAGATAGCATTGCAAAGGTCAACTTGCCTGATTGAAGCACAAGCTGCTGTTCTTCTTCATTGATGATAGCGATCCTGTCAATAGAAGGTGCAACAGGGCTGAGGTCTGTGTGGACAGTGCCTGCTTCAGCAATGCAGATGGTTCCTGCTTCATCTAGGCAGACAGGGCCACTTCCATCCATGCTGTGAGTGGTTCCTTCATCCATGGGCGGCAACTCATCACCCGTTTGCACGGAGGTCTGAGAGTCCATGCGCATCATACTTTCCTGATGGTCCGTCGCAGTCACCATCATTGCTTTCTGCCTTGTGACTCTATCAAGGGCAGGTTCATCAGGTTCCAGGATCCTCTTTTTTTGTCCTGGAGCTGGGGCCATCACCCTTCCTGGAGGCATTGCAGCAGATGTTTCTAAGCTCTTGTTCTTCTTGCTGACTGTCTTCTTAACACCAGGCCTCTTCTTCCTATATTCCTTCAGTGCCTCGTCTGAACAGCACGGAAAAAAGCATTAGATCACAAGATAAATATGTGAGCACAAGGAATAACATAGAATAACAGAACCCCAACCCTCCAAGCAAGACAGAGTTTGCACCTTAACAATCTTGTTGACTACAACATCATCCACTTCCTCTCCATCAATAACTTCATCCTCCTTAGGATTGTACTCGGGGTCATCATTGATAACTCCACTACCCTGTTGAACCTCATCACTTCTACCTTCTTGTACACCATTTGTTTTCCTAATCATCGATGCTATTGCACCGATGCCAAGGGACTGGAACATTCGATTGTTCCTCATGATATTTCTAGCCCTAACCTTCTCGTACTCGGTGAGAGGCTCTTCTTTGCATGATAAAGGAAACGTAACTATTAGGTGAATGTTTGGAATGCATGGACAGGCAGCCAAACATATCTTATGAAATTTTATTATCATTTAATCCTAGTTATTCAGGTAAGGAAGACTAACAGCACACAGGCACAATTAAGCCAGCTTATTCAGATTGCAGCAATACATTTCACTTAGCATATTAAGACACAGATTTGATGAAACTGACAGTATAACCCCAAGGAGCAAGTTGCATACCAACGGTTGGCATCATGCTTGACCTTGTCATCCTTGCCATGGATGATCTTGAGGTGGTGCTTGCAAAATAGAATAAACAACAATCATATACAACAGGGATAATGTAAAATGATGCACTTGTATCAATAAAGGAAAGCATTTGGACCATCATGCACATACAGTGATGTACTGTTATTAATTAAGCAAACATGTAAGTTCACTAAACAAGCATGCATGTACAGTGGAAATATATGTACACTAAACAAGCAAGCAAGCAAAGTGCTACTAATAGAAACAAGCAAGCATTGAAGGAAATTGAAAAGAAGCAAGCAAATACTATTGATACAAACCCTAATTAATAAGAAAGCAAGTAGCTTCTTCTCCATGTGCTACTGATACAAGCAAGTAGTGCTAATGGAAACCCTAATTAAGCATGTATGCTTGCAAGCAATATGTATGTTAGCAAGCAAGGAACATGAACTAGTGAATTAGTGTCATGTACACATGCTTAGACAGTCTGACAGCAAGCTAGACGAGTATATCATGAGGACCTTCAAAACAACTAGATGTTTCCACTAGTAAAGCATGAAACAACAGTACTTGCAGAAGTACAAAAGCAGATCATGGGCAGCCATAGAACGATATTACAACATCTTGGGCCAGCACAAGGCATCATTTTCGATGAAATCAAAGGGAAATAAACTACTGGTTTCATAGGGGTCAAGTAATTAAATCATACACAAGCAACATCATCCACCTCCTCATCCACCTCCTCATCCATCCCCATCCCCTAAAATCAACATGAACATGAACCCTAAACCATGAACATGAACATGAACATGAACCCTAAACATCAACATGAACCCTAAACCATGAACCAGAGGGAGGTCTTCCTCAACATGAACCCTAAACCATGAACCAGAGGGAGGTCTTCCTCAAACCCTAGATCGACATGAAGAAGAACAAGAACCAGAACCGCCAGGAGCTCGTAGATCAACCGAATCCTAACCCTAGATTGACCGAATCCTAACCCTAGATCGATCGAATCCTAACCCTAGGTCGACCAGGAGGGGGATCTACCGAACCCTAGGGGGAGAGGGGAGAGGAGAGGGGTACCTGTCGCCGTCGTCGATCGTTGTTGATGTGGATGATGTCGTCGTCGCCACCGTCGTCGACCAGGAGGGGGATCTACCGAACCGTCGTCGAGTGGAGGGAGAGGAGAAGGGAGTGGATTCGTCGGCGGCGGGGCGGCTCGTGGCGGTGCGGTGCGGCGTGGCGGTGCGGTGCGGCGTGGCGTGGCGGAGCAGGGGAGGGAGTGGTCG
>LR738714.1:866999657-867062091 GCA_902687465.1 Secale cereale | reverse complement strand
GTGGGTCCCGCCTGGTAGTGGGAGAGGGAGTGGAGGGAGTGGAGGGAAATTTTGGGAGAGGGAAATTTTTGTGGAGGGAAAATTTTGGTGTGGGAGGAAAATTTGGGTTTGGGTGTAGAAAAAAAATAGTATTTTTTTGTAAACTTTGTAGAAATCATGGTTAAAATCATACCGAGTAGCTCAAGAAAACGCCGGTATTGCAAGTTTGGTATTTTTGCTAGTTGGTAGGCCACATTTGATGATGTGACGCGGAGGTCTCCCATTTTTTTTGAATTTTTTGAGTTTTTTACTGTGTTTTCAAAAACCGGCCGATTTCGTTGCGGCGGCCGTCCGTGGCTAGGGTTTGAGTCATGTTTTTAAACAACAACAACAATAACAAAGCCTTTAGTCCCAAACAAGTTGGGGTAGGCTAGAGGTGAAACCCATAAGATCTCGTGATCAACTCATGGCTCCGGCACATGGATAGCAAGCTTCCACGCACCCCTGCCCATAGCTAGTTCTCTGGTGATACTCCAATCCTTCAGGTCTCTCTTAACGGACTCCTCCCATGTCAAATTCGGACTACCCCGACCTCTCTTGACATTCTCCGCACGCTTTAGCCGTCCGCTATGCACTGGGGCTTCTGGAGGCCTGCGCTGAATATGCCCAAACCATCTCAGACGATGTTGGACAAGCTTCTCATCAATAGGTGCTACCCCAACTCTATCTCGTATATCATCATTCAGGACTCGATCCTTCCTCGTGTGGCCACACATCCATCTCAACATACACATCTCCGCCACATCTAACTGTTGAACATGTCGCCTTTTAGTCGGCCAACACTCGGCGCCATACAGCATTGCGGGTCGAACCGTCGTCCTGTAGAACTTGCATTTTAGCTTTTGTGGCACTCTCTCTTGTCACAGAGAATGCCAGAAGCTTGGCGCCACTTCATCCATCCAGCTTTGATTCGATGGTTCACATCTTCATCAATACCCCCATCCTCCTGCAGCATTGACCCCAAATATCGAAAGGTGTTCTTCTGAGGCACCATATGTCCATCAAGGCTAACCTCCTCCTCCTCACACCTAGTAGTACTGAAACTGCACATCATGTACTAAGTTTTAGTTCTACTAAGCTTAAACCCTTTCGATTCTAAGGTTTGTCTCCGTAACTCTAACTTCCTATTTACCCCCGTTCGACTATCGTCAACTAGCACCACATCGTCCGCAAAGAGCATACAGCATGGGATATCTCCTTGTATATCCCTTGTGACCTCATCCATCACCAAGGCAAAAAGATAAGGGCTCAAAGCTGACCCTTGATGCAGTCCTATCTTAATCGGGAAGTCATCAGTGTCGACATCACTTGTTCGAACACTTGTCACAACATTATCGTACATGTCCTTGATGAGGGTAATGTACTTTGCTGGGACTTTGTGTTTCTCCAAGGCCCACCACATGACATTCCATGGTATCTTATCATAGGCCTTCTCCAAGTCAATGAACACCATATGCAAGTCCTTCTTTTGCTCCCTGTATCTCTCCATGAGTTGTCGAACCAAGAAAATGGCTTCCATCGTCGACCTCCCAGGTACTAATATACTCCGTCTCCATTCCTCTGGCATCTTGTTTGCCCGGAAAATGAGGTTGAAAAGCTTGGTTAGCCATACTATCGCTATGTCCCCGAGGCCTTTCCACACCTCAATGGGGATACAATCAGGGCCCATTGCCTTGCCGCCTTTCATCCTTTTCAAAGCCTCCTTGACCTCGGACTCCTGGATTCGCCGCACAAAAAGCATGCTGGTCTCATCAAAGGAGTCATCAAGTTCAACGGTAGAACTCTCATTCTCCCCATTGAACAGCTTGTCGAAGTACTCCCGCCACCTATGCTTAATCTCCTCATCCTTCACGAGGAGTTGGTGTGCTCCGTTCTTGATGCATTTGACTTGGCCAATATCCCTCGTCTTCCTCTCTCGGATGTTGGCTATCTTATAGATGTCCCTTTCCCCTTCCTTCGTGCCTAACCGTTGGTAGAGGCCCTCATACGCCCTACCCCTTGCTTCAAGAGGGCACGCACGCCTATCTTCTCTTCAAGAGGGCACGCACGCCTATTGAGTCATGTTTTTAGCATTCAAAAAAAATGAAACTTATATTGTTTCATACAGGAGCATGCACAAAAACCCATAATTTTATCTTTCATCCATGAACATGCATAAAAAATTCCAATTCCCATCAATTACCAAACTGAATATTCATTGTTAAAAACATGACTTGTTTAGATGACACTGTCATACAGCATCCATGAGCATGCACAAAATTAAACCTGACATACTTAACATTGACATGTTCATATTACACTAACAAGCTTCACTCCTTCTTCACTCCTCCTTCTTCTCCTTCATCAACCTGATGCGCTGAGAGTGGCGAATCCCAACGCGGATGTACTCCTCTACCACAATTGGCATGGTCCTGTCGCCAAGCTGTGGGATTGCAGGCGCCGCCACCATCGCGAGGTCGTCGTCCGCCACCACCATCACGAGGTCGTCGTCCGCCACCACCATAGCAAGGTCGTCGTCCGCCACCACCATAGCAAGGTCGTCATCCGCCACCACCATAGCAGGGTCGTCCTCAGCCACCACCATAGCATGTTTGTCGTCAGCCAGAATAGGCTGCTCCTCGTCATCCCCGCTCTGCTCCTCGTCGTCATCCCCGCTCTGCTCCTCGTCATCACCGCTCTATTCCTCATCCCCGCTCTGCTCCTCATCGTCATCCCCGCTCTGCTCCTCGTCATCCCCGCTCTGCTCCTCATTGTCATCCCCGCTCTGCTCCTCGTCATCCCCGCTGCTGCTCCCATTGCCTGGCCAAATGCAACAAAGTGTGAACATGGTGTTGTCGTCGTGCAGGTAGAGGAAGCCAAAAGGATAGGAAGAAGAGAGTCAGAGAGCTTACTGGCATCATCGTCGTGCTGGTAGTACATGCGGCACATGGTGTTATCGAACATCTTCACGGTGAACATGGCGTCGTCGTCGTAGCGGAAGACAAGGAAGTACCCGAGCTGTAGCTCATGGGCGCGGGCGAAATGCTCCCAGCCGGGCCCTAGGTACATGTGGCCTTCACCATCGAACACCACCAACACTTCCCACAGCACGTGAAGCCCGCTGCCGGCCTCCCGCAGCTTCACTTTGTGGGGCTCACGGCCGGCGAGCATCTTCGCAAACTTGTCAGGCAGCCTCTGCAGTGAGGGTCAAGCAGTGGTTAATTGTGGCATTGAAGCACTAGACAACAGAGTGATGATAAATAAATGAGTGATGATAAATATACCTGCCTACTGCAAGATTTATCAATTATGATCTCGAAGAACTCGAAACCTTCCAAGCCAGCCATCTCACTTATCTGAAAAGCAGCATTGTAAATTAAACAAGCACATCAACATCAATAGCATAGTAAACTAACACTAAAACAAGCACATCAACATCAACAGCATTAGCAACATCATCAGGTGACCACCAACAGCAACAACACTAAAATCTACTATAAATTGACCAGAACCATATCTACTATAAATTGACCAGAACCATATCTATTATAAATGGACCAATAGTGTACAGCAAAACAACAGTTTCAATATTACACAAGAAAGAAGTCTCAGGTTTATCAAGCACAGCAAAACAACAGTGTGACAGAATTTTTATGATGCCTCCAGTTTCTCAAGATAAAACTAGCAGCATCCAGCATGCTTTGGCATTCATCTCTTGATCGTCAAAATAAACTATACAGAATTCAACAAAAAAAATCAGAGACCACAACCCATGATTCTAGGCAACTTATCTTAAGAGAATTAACTACTGTACAAATGCAGTTCATGTACTAATTTTTGTTCATGAACATAAGAAACTGAACATTCTAAGCGCCTGCAACATGAACACCAGTCAGGATTCCTTTTCAATTGATAATAACTGGAAAACAGAGGAACTACAAGAAGATTAAACCAAAACAAAATTAAGGTGCAGAGCAGCACTAGTACAATGCAACAAATGCATATTACACCACAACCAAGAACATACGAAGCAAGCACCCAAGCATCAGACTCCCCTGATTTGAAAGAACAGGGACAGATGTATCATGCGCGTCCCCTGATTTGAAACCAGGACAGCTGCAGAGTCTCTGTCTTGCTTGTCTTCACGTGCTAGCTATGCTCATATCCACCATAGCAGGGTCTTGCTGGTCTTTGTTGCAACACAGGTTTGGCAAAAACCAGTCTGATTCATATCCAACCAAAAAAAAAGCAACCCTAATCTAATCCAATCTACCAGATTTCCTGTCTTGCTTATCGTCGTGTACTGATATTTTTGAGGAAACCCTATTCTAATCCAATCTACCAGACGGCAAGAACCCTAATCTAACCAGGAAGGAGAGAGAGAGGAAGGATGCATACCTCGAGAGAGAGAGGAAGGAGCCGGCGGCGGTGGGAGAGGAAGGAGCCGGCGGCGGTGGGGAGGCCGGCGGTGGGATAGGAAGGAGCCGGCGGCGCCGTCGATGGAGAGGAGGAGCGGGTCGAGTGGTGAGGAGAAGTGGGGAAAAGATAGCGAGCGGGTCCACTTACCAGCGAGTTCGGTGTTTGCTACGTGACTGGTTTGATATATTGAAAAGGGTGGGCATAGAGTACAAAACCAACAACCTCTTCCTAGCCCAGTGGTCGAAACACGTTGAAATAAGCGCACGGTCGTGGGTTCGAGCCCCCGCACGCGCATATTTTTTGGCCAGGCGCATATTTTTGGTAGCTTGGGTACAATAGCAAAATGGCCCACTTGTCAGCGAGTGGGTCAAGTGGCCCACTTGTCAGTGAGGTGTGTGCTTCATACTTGACTAGTTTGATATATTCAAAAAGGTTGGCATAGAGTGTAAGATTAATAGCCTCGTCCTAGCCCAGTGGTAGAAACATAGTGAAACAAGCGCACGGTCGTGGGTTCGAGTCCCCGCTGGCGCATATTTTTTTGCTCACCAACATTCAGTTAAAATAGCATCTTCAGTTCTGACCAAAATTCAGTTAAAATAGCATCTTCAGTTTAACCCAAAATTCAGTTAAAACAGCATCTACAAGACAACATTCTGACCAAAACAACTACAAGATGATCACAACAACTAAAAGACAACATTCTGACCAAAACTTGAACTAAAGATGTTCGAAAAATCTTCTGTATCATCATTTTGCAATCTTTTGCATTACAAGACAACATTTTGACAGCAAGCATAACAGCTACAATAACATCTCAATTCAGGTCAAAACAGCAAGCATAACATCTCAATTTTGCTGCTGGATTCTTATTGCTACAACCATCAGGATCATCATCTTGCTACAACCATCAGGATCATGATTTTGCTCCTAGAATCTTCAAGGATTTTTCTACCTGGAGAGAAGATTGATCACATCAGGTCACCAGTCCCATAGATACCAAAACAAAGAACATTAAGTAATAGTATTTACCTTTGCTAGTCCATTCGCTACTCATCGTCGTCGATACGAAAACAAGGAACTCTATGCCCGCTCCTGTTTTCCTCATCATCACTACAATATTGCAGCATAGTATGACCAGTCCAGTTTTCCTCATCCTCGCTTTCGTGTCCATCCTCTACCACCTTTCTTCTTTTCTTGATGCCTTCAACTGTTGCAGCACCAACGATCACACGTTCCCGGTCCCTTCGCACCCTGCTTTGCACCGGAACTTCCATAGGGTCATCATCAGCTTGCAACGGAACTTCCATAGAGTCATCATCTTGGTATGTTAGTCCACCATCACCAGGGCCCTTTTCCACTTCAGTTTCAGTCACACTCCACAAGTGTCTGTGCTGAAAGTTTTGCACAACTCGCCATTTTCCGTGCAAAAGAGTGTCTGGCAGATAAAACACCATTGTTGCTTGTGTTGTTAGAATAAAGGGATCACTCTTATACCAGCACCTTGCAGTGTTGATGCTTTTGAAGTGGCCATCATATTTGACAAAAGAGTCTCTCCTCTTCTTGCTACCAAGCTCAAACCAGTCACAACGAAATAAGACAACCGAGCGATGGATGCCTCCACTAGAGCTGTACTGCAACTCTACGATGCTTCTCAACTGACCATAGAAGTCAATGATCTCACCATCATGTGACCCCTCAGTGACGATTCCACTATTCTGTGTCTTCCTTTTTTCCTCGCGGTCAACGGTGTGGTACCGGACACCGTCAGCAATGCATGCTGAATACACTCTCACTCGCTTATCCGGTAAGCATGCCAAAGCAAATAGATCATCACTGACCTTCTTCTCCTCATGCAACTTTCCAATATGCACAAATAAACCATTTAGCAAACAATGGTATTTAACAATGGGTAAATAACACAGAAAACATAAAACATGTGGCTAAAGATCTCACATGATTCTTAAACCACTTAGCAAACACCTTGGCAACCCTTTTATCAACATTGATATTGCTTTCTTCCTGGTTTAACTCTTCCTTGCATTTCCTGCAATGCCAACAAAACATGTGAATTAAAACATTAGGCTGGTGCCAACCCAAGCAAAAAAAAATTATTTAATGAGTGCAGAAGATATAACATACTCGATATATGGTAGAACCTCGGCGCAATTGCTGAGCACAAACAAAACCATCCTGTCATACTCATCACCAGCCTCCAAGTATTGTGAGGCTCCAAGAAAGTTCACACCATGGTTGAAAACAGAGACATCACCACTTTGCAAATCAGCCTGCTCTCTATTTCTGCCCGGCCGGTTCCATCTTGTTTCCACATCACCAAAGTATCTAGAGCAAAAAGTCAAGCACTCGTCAACGACATATGCTTCTGCAATAGAACCTTCAGGTCTTGCCGTGTTTCGCACATAACGCTTACAAGTAAGCAGCCTTCGTTCGATTGGGTACATCCAACCGTATTGCACAGGGCCTCTAAGCATTGCCTCTTTGGGTAAGTGCACCGCCAAATGGACCATCACGGTGAAGAAAGCTGGAGGGAAAATCTTCTCGAGCTTGCAAAGAATAATTGGGATTTCTTTTTCAAGTCTTTCCAGGACAGTTAACTTCAGGGTTTTGCAGCACAATTCTCTAAAGAAATTTCCTAGCTCAGCAACCGCTTCATATATATCCTTGTCCATGATTCCTCGGAGGCCCGCCGGTAAAATCCTTTGGAGGAGGATGTGACAATCATGGGTTTTCAGTACTGAAAGCTTGAATCCATCAGAAGTAACACACTTTGCTAGGTTAGCAGCATAACCATCTAGAAATTTCACCGCTCTTAGGAATTCACAGAATGCAAGCTTTTGTTCTTTATTCACTGTATACCATGCTCGTGGAATTTCAAATGAATCTTCATGTTCATTGTGCTGTAGATGCAAATCTTCTCTTATGCCCATGTCCTGCAAATCAAGCCTAGAACTAACCGTGTCCTTTGTCTTCCCTTCAATGTTGAGAAACGTCCCTAGCAGATTCTCGTATATGTTTTTATCAATGTGCATTACATCGAGATTATGCCTTAATTTCAGATCAGCCCAGTATGGCAGGTCCCACAAACAAGACCTCCGGTCCCAACATTGACCTTCCTCACGCTTTCTTTTCTTCGCCAGCTTTCCTGGTCTCACATCTTTCACCTTTTCAAGTTGCTGCTCCAGCTCTTCTTTAGTGAATTCAGCTGGCTTGTCACGGGTTTCATTCTCACCATTAAAATCTTTGCTTCTTCGCCAGCGATGGTTTCGGGGAAGAAAGCGGCGGTGCCCAATATAGCAGATCTTGTTCCTTATTCTCTTTGAGCAAGGGTCTTTGTCACAATGGACACAAGCCTGATAACCCGCTGTGATCCTCCCAGACAGAGTGTGCAGAGCCGGGAAATCATGGATGGACCATATGATCGCAGCACGTAGATTGAACTTTTCTTCCGGACTCAAGGCATCGTATGTAGGTACACCAGTCCAGAGCTGGAGCAGTTCTTCTACGAGGGGCTCCATAAAGACATCAAAATCCTTTCCTGGAGAATCTGGACCCGGGATAAGCAATGACATCATGAAGTTGGACTGATCTATGCATGCCCATGGTGGCAGGTTGTACGGCACCACAAAAACTGGCCACATGCTATAAGACGTGCTCATGTTCCCAAACGGATTAAACCCATCTGTGGCAATGCCAAGTTTTATGTTCCTTGGATCTGCAGCAAAATATAAATGTATATTGTCAAACACTTTCCATGCCTCTCCATCCGCTAGATGGCTCAGCTCATTGTCCACAGGTTGCCGCTTCAGCTTGTGCCACTGTACTTCACGCGATGATTTCTTCGAAATGAACATCCGCTGCAGCCTTGGTATCAAGGGAAAGTGCCTCAGTACCTTCTCCGATATTGACTTCTTCCCGTCAGCATCTTTCCACCTAGATGCATTGCATTTTGGACACTTGTCATGCTTTGCTAAATCCTTCCGAAACAAGACACAATTATTTGGGCACACATGTATTGACACATAACCTAACCCCAGCCTGCGGATTATGCTCAATGCTTCATCATAAGATCTGGGAACACAACTATTAGGGAATTGCAAGCTCAAAAGACGGAGTATTGCATTGAATGCGGCATTGCTAATCCGGTAGAAAGACTTGATGTGGAGTAACTTCACGATGAAGGTAAATCTTGAAAATTTACCCCCTTCATGAGCTGCGCGCTTCGCCTCCTCTAACACCTCAGCAAACAACGATTTCTGTCCATCAGCATGATCTTCAGCATCGTACAAATCCTTCAATAGGTCAGGAATCCTATCATCTTCATGGCCATCCTCTTCCTCTAAAACAGCATTATCTCGCAAAACCTTTTCCTTGAAATCAATGCCAGCATCACCACCACCCATCATATGAGGGGCCTCTGTATCAGCTTCAAAATGTTCAGGTTGTCTGTCTAAAGGTTCTCCATGATATATCCATCTATCATATGTGCTGGACATCCCATTAAGAAGCAGATGATCTTCCACTCTTCCTTGAGCCATTCGTGGACGGTTGAGGCATTCACAACATGGGCAAAGGATGTGAGCATCGTTGGCAAAATTTGCCCGAACAAATGCCATGAAATCATCAACTCCTTTCATATGTTCTTTCGAAAACTTTCTAACTCCTTGTCTAATCCAGCTTCTATCCATCTGCCAAAGACAACAAATTGTGCAACTTAGCAAATCAATCTAAGTGCATCAACATTAATTAATGAAAATGGATGGAAGTAATGGAAGCTAAAATTCCAGAAAATTTTATATGCTAATTAATGAAAATTCTATATGCAAATCAATCTAAGTGCATCAACATTAATCTGGCCTGAAGAATTCTTAACAAACAAGCTGAACAATTCCTAACAGTACATCATGAAAATTCATCTATGCAATATCTACCAAACAAGCAAGCCATCTCCTAACTACTAACAGTGCATCAACAAAATTCATCTATACTGAAGAACATCTGACTGAAATCCATCTCCCACTACATACTATGGGTGACCAGAGAGGAGAGGGGGGAAGAGGTGAGGGGTGCATACCGGGAGGTGTGCTTGCGGCGGCGGCGAGTCCCCCATGCTCGGCGAGCCCCCACCACCGTCGGTCGCCTACGCCCCTGCTGGCCCCCGCCTCCACGCCCTGCCTCGCCTCCGCCCCCTGCCTGCCCCGCCCCCGCCTCCGCTGCCAGCCCCGCCCCCGCCTCCGCTGCCAGCCCCGCCCCCGCCTCCGCTCCCTGCTGGTTGCTTCTGCGGCGAGGCCGTGGGCGAGGTCACCTGGTTGCTTCCGCCGCCGCCCGCCGCCACCTGGTCGGAAGACCTAGAAAAATGCTCTGTTCGATGCCACCCGCCGCCACCTGGTCGGAAGGTCCCACTTGTCACTGATACGTGAGAGCCGTGGTTTTATATACTATATGGAAAACTACCCACACATTAGCAACAATCTCTCTCTAGCCCAGCGGTAACGAACGAGTGAACCCAGCGCGAGGTCGTGGGTTCGAGTCCCCGCTAGCGCATATTTTTTAGGGAATTAAATGCTCACTCACCCATCTGTCAAATGGGTCCCTCCTGTCAGTGTTGCAAATCGTTGCTCTGTTCGATGCCACCTGGTCGGAAGGTCCCACTTGTCAATGATACGAGAGAGCCGTAGTTCTATATAATGTATAGATAAACTCCCAGATGTGAGCAACTGTCCCTCTCTAGCCCAGCGGTAGCATGCGAGCAAACCAAGCACTAGGTCGTGGGTTCGAGTCCCGCCTCGTGCATCTTTTTTGGGCGAATTAACCGCTCGGCCCCACCTGTCAAATGGGTCCGGCCTGTCAGTGTGTGCCCCGTCTGTCTGTTGAATAATAAAACTCAAGCAAAAATGACACCTAGACAGTGAGACATAAGCGAGGTTGCTGAGGTGGCTGCCTAATCATCCTAATTCATTCAAACTCAAGTGTAGTGACCATTTTATATTGGTCGTTATCAGGTAGGCATGAGGCAGTGGACAATGCTACTAGCTTTACGACCATTTCCTCTAATGAAATTATGACCTTTCTGACCAAAATGGTCGTTATGGTTTAGGGTTTAGAGCCCCCCAGGCAGCTTTTGACCAATTGGTCTAAAATGGTCATAAATTTATGACCAATTCTTCCAGGGTCACTAAGAAAAGGTCATAAGTTGACATATTTCTTGTAGTGGACATGGATGATGGAGAGACCAGCGAGCAGGTGTTTCAAAAAGCCACAGAAGTTTTGTGCATTGACGGCGGTGCTTCTCTGCATACTTCACACCGCCAACTCAAGCAGTGGGTGCGTGAAGTCAATGCGGCAGAACCACCTGTCGAATCGCGCAAGCTTCTGAAGTGGTCCAGCACGCCTATCATCTTTGATATTGAGGACCACCCTGATCACACAACTGCGGTCGGGTGCTTTTCGATGTTGGTTTCACCAACTATCCGCAACCTCAAGGTCACCAAGATGTTAGTTGACGGCGGGGCCGGCTTGAACTTGATCTCCTCCGCTGTGGTCCACAAACTCCAGATCCCTGACAGCGAGCTCGAAGAGACCGGCACATTCCAAGGAATTAACCCGGGAAGGAGTAGGCCGAAGGGGAAGATCACGTTGCCAGTGACATTTGGCGGCGAGCTGAACTTCAAGACCGAGAGGGTCAGTTTTGACGTTGCCGATTTCCCATTGCCTTACAATGGGATACTCGGCCGTCCAGCACTCGCCAAGTTCATGGCAGCCTCTCACTACGCCTACAACATGCTCAAGATGCCAGGCCCGATAAGCGTCATCTCTGTCCCTGGCGACAAGAAGGACGCCCTTATCTGTGCCGACAAGATTTACCGGGATGCAGCAGCCGCAACAGATCGACAAACACTTGCCGCTGAAGCTCCCGGGGGAAAGACGAAGACCGTGTTGGGGAACGTAGCATAATTCAAAAAATTTCTACGCTTTCACCAAGATCCACCTATGGAGACATCTAGCAACGAGCAAGTAAGAGTGCATCTACATACCGTTATGTAGATCGCGTGCGGAAGCTTTCAACGAAGTGTGGATGAAGTAGTCGTACTCTTCACGTTCCTCGTCACCGATGATCTTGCGCCGAACGGACGGCACCTCCGCGTTCAACACACGTACGGTGCAGCAATGTCACCTCCTTCTTGATCCAGCAAGGGGGGAGGAGAAGTTATCAGAGATCCGGCAGCACGACGGCGTGATGACGGATGCAGTGGAGATCGCAGCAGGGCTTCGCCGGGCGCCCTGCGTGGGAGTATGGAGGTGTGACGGGAAGGGGAGAGGCGCCAGGGCTTGGGTGCGGCTGCCCTCTCCCTCCCCACATATATATAGGGGCCAGGGGGGGTGCGCCTGGGCCCCCTGCAGATCCAATCTGCAAGGGGGTGGCGGCCAGGGGGGGTTCCTTGCCCCCAAGGCAAGTGGAGCCCCCTCCCCCTTAGGGTTTTAACCCTAGGCGCATTGGGAGGTGGCCCCCCTAGTGGTGCGCCAGCCCAAAGGGCTGGACACTTCCCCTTGCGGCCTAGGGGCCCCACCGGGATGGGTGGCCCCACCCGGTGGACCCCCGGGGCCACTCCGGTGGTCCCGGGACGCTCCCGGTGACCCCCGGAGATCACCCGTTGGCCGAAACTGGACTTCCTATATATCAATCTTTACCTCTGGACCATTCCGGAACTCCTCGTGACGTCCGGGATCTCATCCGGGACTCCGAACAACTTTCGGGTTTCCACGTGCATTTATCTCTATGACCCTAGCGTTACCGAACCTTAAGTGTGTAGACCCTACGGGTTCGGGAGACACGTAGACATGACCGAGACCACTCTCCGGTCAATAACCAACAGCGGGATCTGGATACCCATGTTGGTTCCCACATGTTCCTCGATGATCTTCATCGGATGAACCACCGTGTCAAGGATTCACTCAATCTCGTATGTTATTCCCTTTGTCCATCGGTACGGTACTTGCCCGAGATTCGATCGTCGGTATTCCCGATACCTTGTTCAATCTCGTCATGGGAAGTCTCTTTACTCGATCCGTAATCCATCATCCCGTGACGAACTACTTAGTCACATTGAGCTCATTATGATGATGTCTTACCAAGTGGGACAAGAGGTACCTCTCCGTCATACGGAGTGACAACATCCCAGTCTCGGTTCGTACCAACTCAACAGACACTTTCGGACATACCCGATGCGTACCTTTATAGCCACCCAGTTACGTTGTGTCGGTTGGCACACCCAAAGTAATCCTACGGTATCCGGGAGTTGTACAACCTCATGGTCTAAGGAATAAATACTTGACACCGAAAAGCTTATGCATTACGAACTATACGATCTCGTGTTATGCTCTAGTTTGGGTCTTGTCCATCACATCATTCTCCTAATGATGTGATCCCATTATCACTGACATCTCATGTCCATGGTCAGGAAACCGTGACCATCTGTTGATCAACGAGCTGGTAACTAGAGGCCTACCAGGGACTCATTGTGGTCTGTGTATTCACACATGTATCGCTGTTTCCGTACAATACAATTCAAGCATGAATAACAGACAATTATCATGAACAAGGAGATATAATAATAATGCTTTTATTATTGCCTCTAGGGCATATCTCCAACAGTCTCCCACTTGCACTATAGTCAATAATCTAGTTACATTGTGATGAATCGAACACCCATAGAGTTCTGGTGTTGATCATGTTTTGCCCGTGAAAGAGGTTTAGTCAACGGGTCTGCTACATTCAGATCCATATGCACTTTACAAATATCTATGTCTCCATCCTGAACATAATTCCAGATGGAGTTGAAACGGCGCTTGATGTGCTTGGTCTTCTTGTGAAACCTGGGCTCCTTGGTAATAGCAATAGCACCAGTGTTGTCACAGAAGAGAGTCATCGGGCTTGACGCGCTTGGAATGACTCCTAGGTCGGTGATGAACTCCTTCATCCAGACTCCTTCCTGCGCTGCTTCAGAAGTAGCTATGTATTCCGCTTCACATGTAGATGCTGCCCCCACGCTTTGCTTGTAACTGCACCAGCTGACTGCCCCTCCATTCAAAATATACACGTATCCGGTTTGTGACTTAGAGTCATCCAGATCTGTGTCGAAGCTAGCATCGACGTAACCCTTTACGACGAGCTCTTCGTCACCTCCATAAACGAGAAACATATCCTTAGTCCTTTTCAGGTACTTTAGGATGTTCTTGACCGCTGTCCAGTGTTCCGTACCGGGATCACTTTGGTACCTCCCTACCAAACTTATGGCAAGGTTCACATCAGGTCTGGTACACAGCATGGCATACATGATAGAACCTATGGCCGAGGCATAGGGAATGACACTCATCTTTTCTCTATCTTCTGCCGTGGTCGGCGACTGAGCTTTGCTCAATCTCATACCTTGCAAAACAGGCAAGAATCCTTTCTTTGACTGATCCATATTGAACTTCTTCAATATTTTGTCAAGGTATGTACTTTGTGAAAGACCAATGAGGCGTCTCGATCTATCTCTATAGATTTTGATGCCTAATATGTAAGCAGCTTCTCCAAGGTCCTTCATTGAAAAACTTTTATTCAAGTAGGCCTTTACATTTTCCAAGAATTCTATATCATTTCCTATCAGCAATATGTCATCCACATATAATATGAGAAATGCTACAAAGCTCCCACTCACTTTCTTGTAAATACAGACTTCTCCATACTTCTGTATAAAGCCAAACGCTTTGATCACCTCATCAAAGCGAATATTCCATCTCCGAGATGCTTGCACCAGCCCGTAGATCGAGCGCTGGAGCTTGCATACCTTGTTAGCGTTCTCTGGATCGACAAAACCTTCCGGTTGCATCATATACAACTCTTCCTTGAGGAAGCCATTAAGGAATGCTGTTTTGACGTCCATTTGCCATATCTCATAATCATAGAATGCGACAATAGCTAACATGATTCTGACTGACTTCAGCATCGCTACGGGAGAGAAAGTCTCGTCGTAGTCAATCCCTTGAACTTGTCGATAACCCTTAGCGACAAGCCGAGCCTTATAGATGGTCACATTACCATCCGCGTCTGTCTTCTTCTTAAATATCCATTTGTTTTCTATGGCGTGCCTATCATTAGGCAAGTCCACCAAAGTCCATACTTTGTTTTCATATATGGATTCTATCTCGGATTTCATGGCTCCAAGCCATTTATTGGAATCCGGGCCCGCCATCGCTTCTTCATAGTTCGAAGGTTCACCGTTGTCTAACAACATGATTTCCAGTACAGGGTTGCCGTACCACTCTGGTGCGGAACGTGCCCTTGTGGACCTTCGAAGTTCAGTAGCAACTTGATCAGTTTCTTCATGATCATTATCATTAACTTCCTCCCTTATCGGTGCAGGCACCTCAGGAACAGTTTCCTGCGCTGCGCTACTTTCCGGTACAGGAGTGGTGACTGTCACCTCATCAAGTTCTACTTTCCTCCCACTCACTTCTTTTGAGAGAAACTCTTTCTCCAGAAAGCATTCATTCTTGGCAACAAAGACTTTGCCTTCGGATCTGTGGTAGAAGGTGTACCCAATCGTTTCCTTTCACTACAGGAAACAGTTAATTTGCCGTCTGTGAATTACAGACGGCAAAGACCTAAATCCAGACGGCAAAGATTTTGCCGTCAGGAAGCAGACGGCAAAGTCAGACGGCAAAGTCGAAGCGGCAAAGAATACTTTGCCGTTAGCTTTTCATCGGACAGACAGCAAAGATTTTACCGTCAGCCAAACTCATCTTTGCCGTCAACCAAATAAATTACATACGGCAAAGAAAAGGATCTTTGCCATCAGCAAAACGCCATCTTTGCCATCAACCTCAAACATCACAGACGGCATAGAATTATTTTTGAATCAAATAAAAAATAAACCCAGTGTACAGGTGAGATCAGCTAGCAAATATTTCACGGGATGGTCGAGGCGGTCAAGCAAACCCCACAATACACATTATCGATATTTCCAGATTGAAAAAAACACACAAGATATAGCACAGTAGATCGTACACAATACAAATTATACAATACAGAGTACAACATGTCTACGTCACAATACACTATAATATTACACGAATATCTTCTCGATCCACTGCGGCCTCAATCTGGTGGAGACGAACAACCGCTTCTCGATCCGCCGCTCCTCTTGTGTAGGCCACTGCGGGACGCGCTCGATCTCGTGGCGCCGGCGCCGGCGCCGGCCGGTGGCGGAGACGGAGGCGGGCCCCGGCGGGCGGATGGAGCGGGCGGACGGAGGCGGACCCCGGCGGGCGGATGGAGCGGGCGGACACAGGCAAAGGCGGGCGGACGCGGCCGCATCGCTGAGTCAGGCAGCGCTCGGGCAGCGCGCGGCCGGTGCGCAGGCGGAGGCGGGCGGGCGGCGCGAGGATGGTGGCACGGGCGGAGGCGGGCTCCGATGGCGCGGCGGAGCCGGACGGCGCGCGACGGTGGACGGGGCCTGGAAGCTGGAAGGGGCGACGGTGGATGGGGCAAGGGCCGGCGGCGCGGGGGGCTCAGAGGAAGGGGTCGGGGCCGGCGACGCTGGGGGCTGAGAGGAAGGCATCGGGGCCGATGAGCTAGGTGCTGGCCTGCGGACGAGGTTGTGTCGGGCGCCGGCTTGCTGTGGATCGAGAGCAGAGAGAGGTATGAGAGAGAAGAGAGAGAGATCATGGTGAGGGTGGGGTGTCGGCAGGATAAGGGAGAGAGAAAGATACTGGTGATGGAGCGTGGGGTGAGGCGCTGTGGGAGCTAGGATGAGTGGAGCAGATCGTGCCATGTCATCGATCCATGTGATCAATCCGCGTCTTGTGTTTCTTCTTTGCTGTCTGAAAAAAAAACGCAGATGGGAAATAGCTCAGTTTGCCGTCTGCTAATAAAAACACAGACGGCAAAGATTCTTTGCCGTTTGCGAGAAAAAAAAGGTGACGACAAAGAATCTTTGCCGTCTGTGATTTGTTTCACAGATGGCAAAGTGGACTCTTTGCCGTCTGTGTTTTTCCCACAGACGGCAAAGTATATTTTGCCGTCTGTTTTTCTTTGCCGTCTAGTGATAACGGCAAACCTTTCTTTGCCGTCTTGCCCGACGAAAATCTGACGGCAAAGACGCCCCCTGATGGCAAATTAGTTGTTTCCCGTAGTGTTTGGGTATCCTATGAAGACACATTTTTCCGATTTGGGTTCGAGCTTTTCAGGTTGAAGTTTCTTGACATAAGCATCGCAACCCCAAACTTTTAGGAACGACAGCTTCGGTTTCTTGCCAAACAAAAGTTCATACGGAGTCGTCTCAACGGATTTCGACGGAGCCCTATTTAAAGTGAATGCGGCAGTCTCTAAAGCATAACCCCAAAAAGATAGCGGTAAATCGGTAAGGGACATCATAGATCGCACCATGTCCAACAGAGTACGATTTTGACGTTCGGACACACCGTTACGTTGAGGTGTTCCGGGCGGTGTCAATTGTGAAACAATTCCACAGCTTCTAAGGTGTGTGCCAAATTCATGACTTAAATATTCACCCCCACGATCCGATCGCAAGAATTTTATTTTTCTGTCACGTTGATTCTCAACCTCATTCTGAAATTCCTTGAACTTTTCAAAGGTCTCAGACTTGTGTTTCATCAAATAGATATACCAGTATCTACTCAAGTCATCCGTGAGGGTGAGAACATAACGGTAGCCTCCGCGAGCCTCAACACTCATTGGTCCGCACACATCGGTATGTATGATTTCCAGTAAGTTGGTTGCTCGCTCCATTGTTCCGGAGAACGGAGTCTTGGTCATCTTGCCCAAGAGGCATGGTTCGCACGTGTCAAATGATTCATAATCAAGAGACTCTAGAAGTCCATCTGAATGGAGCTTCTTCATACGTTTGACACCAATATGACCAAGTCGGCAATGCCACAAGTATGTGGGACTATCATTATCAACTTTACATCTTTTGGCATCTACACTATGAATATGTGTATCACTACGTTCGAGATTCGTCAAAAATAAACCATTGACCAGCGGGGCATGACCATAAAACATATCTCTCAAATAAATAGAACAACCATTATTCTCTGAATTGAAAGAGTAGCCATCTCGCATAAGACGAGATCCAGAAACAATGTTCATGCTCAAAGCTGGTACTAAATAACAATTATTTAGGTTTAAAACTAATCCCGAGGGTAGATGTAGAGGTAGCGTGCCGACGGCGATCACATCGACCTTGGAACCATTCCCGACGCGCATCGTCACCTCATCATTCGCCAGTCTCCGTTTATTCCTCAGCTCCTGTTTTGAGTTACAAATGTGAGCAACTGCACCGGTATCGAATACCCAGGAGCTACTACGAGTGCTGGTAAGGTACACATCAATAACATGTATATCATATATACCTTTGACGTTGCCGGCCTTCTTGTCTGCTAAATATTTGGGGCAGTTCCGCTTCCAGTGACCCGTTCCCTTGCAATAAAAACACTCTGTCTCAGGCTTGGGTCCATACTTTGGCTTCTTCCCGGCAACAGGCTTGCCAGGCGCGGCAACTCCCTTGCCGTCCTTCTTGAAGTTCTTCTTACCCTTGCCTTTCTTGACCTTAGTGGTTTTATTGACCATCAACACTTGATGTTCTTTCTAGATGTCAACCTCCGCTGATTTCAGCATCGAATACACCTCGGGAATGGACTTCTCCATCACCTGCATATTGAAGTTCAACACGAAGCTCTTGAAGCTTGGTGGGAGCGACTGGAGGATTCTGTCAACGACCGCTTCATCTGGGAGATTCATTCCCCGCTAAGACAAGCGGTTGTGCAATCCTGAAATCTTGAGGATGTGCTCACTGACAGAACTGTTCTCCTCCATCTTACAGCTGTAGAATGCGTCGGAGACATCATATCTCTCGACTCGGGCATGAGCTTGGAAAACCATTTTCAGCTCTTCGAACATCTCATATGCTCCGTGGTGCTCAAACGTTTTTGGAGCCCCGATTCTAAACTGTAAAGCATGCCGCACTGAACCTGGGAGTAATCATCACAACGCGACTGCCAAACGTTCATAACGTCTTGGTTTGCCGGGGCGGGAGCGTCACCTAGCGGTGCTTCTAGGACATAAGTTCTCTTGGCAGCTATGAGGATAATCCTCAGGTTACGGACCCAATCCGTATAGTTGCTACCATCGTCTTTCAGCTTGGTTTTCTCTAGGAACGCATTGAAGTTGAGGGAAACCTGAGCGTGGGGCATTTGATCTACAAGAGATATTGTAAAGAATTTAGACTAAGTTCATGATAATGAAGTTCATCTTAATCAAATTATAATGAACTCCCACTCAGAATGACATCTCTCTAGTCATCTAAGTGATACACAATCCGAATCGAGTAGTCCGTGTCTGATCATCACGTGAGACGGACTAGTCATCAATGGTGAACATCTTCATGTTGATCGTATCATCTATACGACTCGTGTTCGACCTTTCGGTGTTCCTTGTTCCGAGGCCATGTCTGTACATGCTAGGCTTGTCAAGTGAACCCTAAGTGTATCGCGTGTGTAAATCTGTCTTACACCCGTTGTATGCGAACGTTAGAACCTATCACACCCGATCATCACGTGGTGCTTCGGAGCAACGAGCTTTAGCAACGGTGCACAGTTAGGGGAAACACAATACTTGAAATTTTAGTGAGAGATCATCTTATTTACTACCGTCATTCTAAGTAAACAAGATGCATAAACATGATAAACATCACATGCAATCAATTTAAAGTGACATGATATGGCCAATATCATCTTGCTCCTTGGATCTCCATCTTCGGGGCACCATGATCATCTTGTCACCGGCTCGACACCATGATCTTCATCATCATGATCTCCATCATCGTGTCTTGAAGAAGTCGTCACGCCAACTATTACTTCTACTACTATAGCTAACGTTTAGCAATGAAGTAAAGAAATTACATGGCGTTATTCAGTGACACACAGGTCATACAATAATTAAGACAACTCCTATGGCTCCTGCCGGTTGTCAAGTTCATCGACATGCAAGTCGTGATTCCCTATTACAAAAACATGATCAATCTCATACATCACATATATCATTCATCACATCTTCGTTTTGGCCATACCACGTCACATAGCACATGCTGCAAAAACAAGTTAGACATCCTTTAATTGTTGTTGCAAGTTTTACGTGGCTTCTATAGGATTTCTAGCAAGAACGTTTCTTACCTACGCCAAAACCACAACGTGATTTGTCAACTTCTATTTACCCTTCATAAGGACCCTTTTCATCGAATCCGATCTGACTAAAGTAGGAGAGACAGACACCCGCCAGCCACCTTATGCATCTAGTGCATGTCTGTCGGTGGAACCAGTCTCACGTAAGCGTACGTGTAAGGTCGGTCCGGGCCGCTTCATCCCACAATACCGCCGAATCAAGATTGACTAGTAACGGTAAGAAAGTTGAACAAAACCAAACGCCCACAACTGCTTTGTGTTCTACTTGTGCAAGATGCTACGCATAAAACCTAGGCTCATATGCCACTGTTGGGGAACGTAGCATAATTCAAAAAAATTCTACGCTTTCACCAAGATCCACCTATGGAGACATCTAGCAACGAGCAAGTAAGAGTGCATCTACATACCGTTATGTAGATCGCGTGCGGAAGCTTTCAACGAAGTGTGGATGAAGTAGTCGTACTCTTCACGTTCTTCGTCACCGATGATCTAGCGCCGAACGGACGGCACCTCCGCGTTCAACACACGTACGGTGCAGCAACGTCACCTCCTTCTTGATCCAGCAAGGGGGGAGGAGAAGTCGTCAGAGATCCGGCAGCACGACGGCGTGATGACGGATGCAGTGGAGATCGCAGCAGGGCTTCGCCGGGCGCCCTGCGTGGGAGTATGGAGGTGTGACAGGAGGGGGAGAGGCGCCGGGGCTTGGGTGCGGCTGCCCTCTCCCTCCCCACATATATATAGGGGCCAGGGGGGTGCGCCTGGGCCCCCTGCAGATCCAATCTGCAAGGGGGCGGCGGCCAGGGCGGGTTCCTTGCCCCCCAAGGCAAGTGGAGCCCCCCTCCCCCTTAGGGTTTTAACCCTAGGCGCATGGGGAGGTGGGCCCCCTAGTGGTGCACCAGCCCATAGGGCTGAACACTTCCCCTTGCGGCCTAGGGGCCCCACCGGGATGGGTGGCCCCACCCGGTCGACCCCCGGGGCCCCTCCGGTGGTCCCGGGACGCTCCCGGTGACCCCCGGAGATCACCCGTTGGCCGAAACTGGACTTCCTATATATCAATCTTTACCTCCGGACCATTCCGGAACTCCTCGTGACGTCCGGGATCTCATCCGGGACTCCGAACAACTTTAGGGTTTCCACGTGCATTTATCTCTATGACCCTAGCGTTACCGAACCTTAAGTGTGTAGACCCTACGGGTTCGGGAGACACGTAGACATGACCGAGACCACTCTCCGGTCAATAACCAACATCGGTATCTGGATACCCATGTTGGTTCCTACGTGTTCCTCGATGATCTTCATCGGATGAACCACCGTGTCAAGGATTCACTCAATCCCGTATGTTATTCCCTTTGTCCATCGGTACGGTACTTGCCCGAGATTCGATCGTCGGTATTCCCGATACCTTGTTCAATCTCGTCATGGCAAGTCTCTTTACTCGATCCATAATCCATCATCCCGTGACTAACTACTTAGTCACATTGAACTCATTATGATGATGTCTTACCGAGTGGGCCCAGAGGTACCTCTCCGTCATACGGAGTGACAACATCCCAGTCTCGGTTCGTACCAACTCAACAGACACTTTCGGACATACCCGATGCGTACCTTTATAGCCACCCAGTTACCTTGTGACGGTTGGCACACCCAAAGTAATCCTACGGTATCCGGGAGTTGTACAACCTCATGGTCTAAGGAATAAATACTTGACACCGAAAAGCTTATGCATTACGAACTATACGATCTCGTGTTATGCTCAAGTTTGGGTCTTGTCCATCACATCATTCTCCTAATGATGTGATCCCATTATCACTGACATCTCATGTCCATGGTCAGGAAACCGTGACCATCTGTTGATCAACGAGCTGGTAACTAGAGGCCTACCAGGGACTCATTGTGGTCTGTGTACTCACACATGTATCGATGTTTCCGTACAATACAATTCAAGCATGAATAACAGACAATTATCATGAACAAGGAGATATAATAATAATGCTTTTATTATTGCCTCTAGGGCATATCTCCAACAGACCGAGTCCGGCAAGAGCTCTAGGGCCCACTCCGGCAAGCGCACATCTTCGGAGTGTTGCGCTACCGTCGAGGACGCACCATCGAGCTCCACCAGCAAGTGTAAGAAGACGATGGCAGCTCCGCCAGCAACCAAGAAGGTGTCCGCCAAGGAGGACGGCACTGGTGGTACTTTCACCATCAGTGCCACGCTCAACCCTAAATAGGAAAGCATGCTCGTTGCTTTCCTGCGGGCGAATGTCGACGTGTTTGCATGGCAACCGTTTGACATCCCCGGCGTTCCCAGGAAAGTGATTGAGCACAAGCTTGCCGTTTGTCCTCACGCGCGGCCCGTCAAGCAAAAAGTCAGGAAACAAGCAGTGGAGCGCCAAGAGTTCATAGCAGAAGAAATCAAGAAGTTGGAAGCAGCAGGCCTTGTCATAGGAGTGCTCCATCCAACGTGGTTGGCCAATCCTGTAGTTGTGCGCAAGGCAAACAGGAAGTAGAGGCTTTGTATCGACTTCACTGATGTGAATAAAGCTTGTCCCAAAGATCCATTTCCCTTGCCGCGCATTGACCAGTTGTTGACTCCACGGCTGGATGCAACCTGCTTTCATTTCTTGACGCATACTCAGGATACCACCAGATGTTCATGGCTGAAGAAGATGAAGAGAAGAACGCATTCATTACTCCATGTGGCACTTACTGTTTCATACGCATGCCTTTCGGATTGAAGAATGCTAGTTCAACATTTGCAAGGGTAGTCCATACATCATTTGAGCCACAGATTCACAGAAATGTAGAAGCGTACATGGATGACATAGTGGTCAAGAGCAAGGACAGGACTACTCTGATCCAAGATTTAGATGAAACCTTTGCGAATCTGCGCAAGATCCAGCTCAAGCTCAACCCCGAGAAGTGCGTGTTTGGGGTCCCCTCCGGCAAGCTTCTCGGGTTCTTCGTGTCCCAGAGGGGGATCGAAGCCAATCCCAACAAGATCAAGGCCATCGAGCAGATCGAAGCACAGAAGCGCGTCAAGGATGTGCGAAGACTTGCCGGCTGCGTGGCTGCTCTCAACAGGTTTATCTTTAAGTCTGCTGACCGCGCCCTGCCGTTTCTCAAAATTTTGAAAAAGGCAGGTCCAATGAAATGGACTCCGGAAGCCGAGGCTGCGCTGCGAGACTTGAAGAGGTACCTGTCCTCTACTCCGATACTTGTCGCGCCTAAACCACAAGAGAAGTTGCTGCTGTATCTAGCGGCAACCAATCAAGTGGTTAGTGCTGCGTTAGTAGCGGAGAGGGAGGCAGACGATGAGCCAGCGGCCGCGGCAAGCACGTCCAACGACAAGCAGGGGGCTTCTCCGACAAGCTCTGGTCCCGACAAGGATGGATCTGTGCAGATGCAAGAAGAGGTACGGAAGAAGATGGTGCAGCGCCCAGTTTACTTTGTCAGTTTCCTTCTCCAGGGGGCTAGATCAAGGTACTCTGGTGTGCAGAAGTTGCTTTTCGGCCTTCTCATGGCCTCGAGGAAGCTGCGCCATTACTTCCAAGCACATGAGATAACAGTGGTCACTCGCTTTCCGCTGAAGAGGATACTCCAGAATCCAGAAGCAACAGGCAGGATTGTTGAGTGGGCACTGGAGCTGTCAAGCTTTGGCCTCAAGTTTGAGAGCACTTCAACTATCCAGAGCAGAGCATTGGCTGAGTTTATAGCAGAGTGGACGCCAACACCAGATGAAGAGATTTCAGAGACGAGCATCCCCGTCAAGGAAGCAAGCAAAGAGTGGATAATGTACTTTGATGGTGCATTCTCGCTGCAAGGCGCCGGTGCTGGCGTGCTGCTTTTTGCACCCACCGGAGAACACCTCAAGTACGTCGTCCAGATGCACTTTCCCAAGGAGCAAGCAACGAACAATACTGCAGAGTATGAAGGTTTGCTTGCTGGTCTCAGGATCGCGGCAGACCTTGGGATCAAGAAGCTGATTGTAAGGGGTGACTCGCAGCTTGTCGTCCGCCAAGTGAACAAGAACTATCAGAGCCCGTTGATGGAAGCTTACATCGACGAAGTGAGAAAGCTTGAAGAGCACTTTGACGGCCTACAGATGGAGCACATCCCAAGAGCTCAGAACGACATTGCAGATGGCCTGTCAAAGTGCGCCGCACTTAAGTTACCTGTGGAACCAGGGATCTTTGTGCTCAAGATGACTCAACCATCCGTAACACCATCAACTGGACAGAGCAAGAATAGGAAGTTGATTGTTGGCGACTATTTTCCGGCAGAGCTTCCCGAAGCCGCCGCCAAGAAGTTCCCCAAGATCAACGCCAAGAATGCTGAGGATCAATCCGCTCCGGCAAGCCCCAGGGTTTGTTCCGTTGCAGCAGAAGCTCCCAACAAGTTTTGCTCCGGCGAGCTTGCCGGGGAACATCAAGCTCCGGCTGAGACGCAAGTCCTCGCCGTAGAAGCTGATGTTCCCGCAGCAGCATATGTGCCTTTAGTCCTTGTTGTCGAGCCACAAGCTCCAGCATGGGCACAGCAGATTGTCCGTTTCCTTCAGACAGGAGAGCTCCCCGAAGATCAAGAAGAAGCTGAAAGAGTAGCCCGGCGGTCAAGTATGTACCAGTATGTTGACAACACACTGCACAGAAGAGGACTCAACGGTGTGAAATTGAAGTGTATTCCCCAGGAAGACGGACAGAAGCTGTTGGCAGAGATACATGGAGGCATATGTGGCCACCACATTGGCGCAAGAGCACTTGCCGGCAAAGCATTTCGGCAAGGTTTCTTTTGGCCAGAAGCCCTCCAGGATGCAACTGCACAAGTAACCAAGTGTGAAGCGTGCCAGTTCCATTCCAAACAAATACACCAGCCAACTCAAGCTCTCCAGACGATACCTTTATCCTGGCCATTTTCGGTCTGGGGGCTCGACATCCTCGGCCCCTTTCCCCGCGCAGCCGGGGGCTTTGAGTACTTGTACGTTGCAATCGACAAGTTCACAAAGTGGCCGGAAGTGGAACCAGTGAGAAAGGTAACCGCGCAGTCAGTAGTCAAGTTCTTCAGGTCGATTGTTTGCCGTTTCGGGATCCCTAACAGGATCATCACCGACAACGGCACGCAATTCACAAGTCGCACCTTCATGCAACACGTCCAAGACCTTGGCGCCAAGGTCTGCTTCGCTTCTGTTGCTCACCCGAGGAGCAACGGTCAAGCGGAGAGAGCAAACGCTGAAGTGCTGCGCGGACTCAAGACAAGAACTTTTGACAGGCTGCACAAGTGCGGAAGAAACTAGATCGAGGAGCTGCCGGTGGTTCTTTGGTCGATTAGGACGACGCCAAATCGAGCCAATGGACAGACACCCTTTGCTCTAGTCTATGGAGCAGAAGTAGTTCTCCCCACGGAACTCGTATATGGGTCACCTCGAGTGCTCGCTTATGATGAGCTCGAGCAAGAGCAGCTACGACAAGATGACGCGCTGCTCCTTGAGGAGGGCCGTCTTCAGGCTGCTGTGCGAGCTGCTCACTACCAGCAAGCTTTGCGCCACTACCATAGCCGCAAAGTTAATGCCAGAAGTCTCGAGGAAGGCGACCTTGTTCTTCGGCGCGTTCAGTCCGCCAAGAATTCCAACAAGTTGACGCCGAAGTGGGAAGGCCCTTATCGGGTGAAACGAGTCACTAGGCCCGGCTCTGTCCGCCTTGAGACCGAAGATGGCTTTCCGGTGAGCAATTCCTGGAACATTGAGCATCTTCGCAAGTATTACCCATAAGGCGCGGTTGCCGTGATCCGCTCCGGCAACCCCCTTTTGTACAAGTCTTGCCGCTGTTGCATGTAACCCTTTGTACAAAGCCGGGCGCAGACCCCATGCATCAGTAAAGCTTATGTGCCTCGCACAACTTGTCATTGCATGCTTTTTTATTTCCTTGCATGTACTATCTGACACTTTGTGCAGCACCTACCCCCGGTAAGCAATAACGAGCCCAAAGGCTCCATATCTGTATTCTCTCTTTGTCGGTGTACTAAGGTAGGGGTACCTCAGTACCCCAACTTGTGCACGGGCAGTTGCAGCTTCCCGCGGCAAGGTTTACTGCGTGCTCGCCGGAGACCTTCCTGCCTCCTATTAAACCATTCAAAAACAAAGTATACAAGATAGAAGATCGAGACCCCGGCAAGAGGAGCTTGCCGGGAAGGCCGCACCAGGCTCAAGACTGTTCCACTAACACAAGACCCTGGCAAGAGGAGCTTGCCAGGAAGATTAGAAGATATTGCCTCGGCGCTATGCGCGCCCCGGCAAGGGGCCCGGGGAAGCGGCAAGTTCCCGGGCCCGGCAAGATCAAGGCCCCGGCAAGGCACTTGCCGGGAAGGCTACACTGTGTGTCCGCGCTCCAGCTCATCGGCCCACGCGTCGCCCTGGGGCCTAACCAGGGACGCGTGGCGGATGGCTGTGCAGCCTGGGGTACACGGTGGCACACCACGGCGATAAATCCGTCGCCGTGGCGGACGGAGACGCTAAGGCGGGAGCTTTTGGGGTCGACGGCGACGGGCATTAAATGCCCTTGTCCCCCACTGTTAAAGTAGGTATAGACCACTGTTCTGTACTGTAGCTCCACTGTTCCCGCACTGTTACAACTACCACCTCTTTTACATTTTTACCCCTTTCTCCTACGTTGACACCTGTCGGTGACCCCTTGCACTATAAAAGGAGGCCCATGCACAACGTGGAGGGGGTTCGAAACCTAGATTACTCTCACGCACGGGGTAGCTGCTTCTTCAAGCTCCCGAGCGCTCAACTCAATACACAACCAAGCAGGAGTAGGGTTTTACGCATCCGTGCGGCCTGAACCTGGGTAAAACTGCCCGTGCGTCTGCTTCGATCTGCTCTTCGTGCTCCCTCCGCCCTCGTACCGCACAGACAAGGGGCTCCGGTCCCATAGGTGTTCGTGGCGGACAGTTTCCCCCGACATCTTTGGCGCGCCAGGTAGGGGGCGTCGAGGTTGTGCGAACCTGATCCGGCGTTCGCGCGGGCGCATTCTTCATCAACCTCTCCAGTTTCATCAGCAACTTCATCAGCGACAGCTCCATGGCCCCGAAGAAGAAGCCTTCGGAGGTCGGAGGCGCGTCTGCGTCTCATCCGCCGCCACCAGAGCCAACGGTGGGCGGGGGAGACGCCGTCGGAAGGGTGGTTGCCGGCGAGGACACTCACGGTGCCACCAGATCCAAGAACAAGACGGATGACCGGACCTCGGTCTCCGTGGACGCGCCGCGTCCATCACAGCATACGACGACCCCGCAGCGCCATACCACGGGAGGTGGTATCCGCTTGCTGGGACAAGGCCATACTGGAGGTTCGCGGGACGCCCCGGACCCCCGTCCGGGCACAAGCAAAGCGAAGGCGCCGGCGCGGGACCCCGCTCCTTCTAACGTCGTTAGAAGTCCGAGCGTATCCCGCTCCTCGCACCGCTCGCCCGCGTTCCCCACTACTCCGGCAGAAGCGCTCGCAAGGGCGCAGCTGCTCCTCGATTTTCCTCCAGCGGCCGACAAGGCCGAAGAATGGAGGGCCACTATCCGGAGCCTGATAGACTTCGCCAACAACGACTCTCCGCAGCAGCCGTCGGCCTCACGGCCGCGGCAGGCTGAGAAGACGAAGGCTATCGGCGACAAGACTGCCGGGGGTGCGACAAGCGTGCACTCCCCGCCGCTGAAGCAGAAGACGCCGCCCCGCCGGAACAACCCCGACGACGGCTCCACGGCCTCGTCGGACCCGCGGGCCCGTCGGGATCAGCGCCAGGTCCTTGACGACCGGCGAGATGAAGACGCTCGAACCACGATCGAGCGCCGCCGAGAAGCTCGGCGGCAATCCGACAAGAGAGCTGGGAACACTGTCGACGCACCCGCGCCCGGTGAACCAGGCGACTTGCCGTACGCGGCAGGCTGCCCTGCGTTCACCCGCGAGCTGCGGCGCGTCCAGTGGCCCAGCATGAAGAACTTTAAGCCCGACGTACCGGAGAAGTACGACGGCAAGACACACCCCTCGGAGTTTCTCAGCGTCTACACTATCGCAGTGCAAGCTGCCGGGGGGCGCGACGAGAAGATCCTAGCCAACTACTTCCCGCTCGTGCTGAAGCCGAACGTCCGTTCGTGGCTCATGCACTTGCCGGAAGGCTCTATCTCTTCTTGGGCCGACCTCTGCCATCAGTTTGTTGGCGCCTTCACCGGCGGCCACAAACCCCATGGCCAGGAGAGCGATCTCCATATCTTGGCCCAGAAGGAAGGCGAGCCCCTGCGCAAATATATCCAACGCTTCAGCCGGGTGCAACACAACATCCCAGACGTTCACCCTGCCGCGGTTATCAGCGCGTTCCATCAGAACGTGCGTAACCGCCGCATGCGTGAGGAGATGGCGATGACCAAGATCAGGGACGTCAGCGAGCTCTACGCTCTTGCCGACAAATGCGCCCGTGCAGAAGAGGGGAGGAAACTCCCCGGGGAGGATGCTGGCGCAGGGGGAAGCGACAGCGACGACGCCGCCCCGGCAAAGAAGAGCCGGCGGCGGAACAACAGGAAGAAGGGCAAGAAGGAAGTGCTTGCCGTCAAGAAGTCCGGCAAGGAGGCCCCCGCCAAGCAAGCGCAGGCCGGCGGCTCCGGCAAGGAGCCTGCCCCTGCGGCGGCGGCCGACAAGCCGGGTAGCTCCGACAAGCAATACTGTAAGATTCACCGCACCAAGGGTCACGATCTTTCCAACTGCAAGCGCGTCGAGTACCTCGTCGAGCAACAAAAAGCTGAGTACGAGAGGCGCGACAAGGAGAAGGCCCAAGGTGGCGGAGAAGAGCCCAGCAAGAAGCGGCCGTTCAATGGCCGGGGAGGACGCCGCGGCAAGGCCAAGCAGCGGCAAGGAGATCGACCTCCCCGGGGCCGCGACAACGACGAAGACGACGATGAAGACATGGAGGACGACGAGAACAGCGAGCAGGAGTTCCAGAAGGCCACGGAGGTCCTGTGCGTCGACGGTGGCGCCTCCCTGCACACCTCCCACCGCCAGCTGAAACAGTGGGTGCGTGAGGTCAATGCAGCGGAGCCGCCCGTGGAGTCGCGCAGGCTCCTCAAATGGTCCAGCACGCCCATCGTTTTTGACCTTGAGGATCACCCTGACCGCACCACGGCGGTCGGGTGCTTGCCGATGCTGGTTTCCCCCACCATCCGCAACCTCAAGGTCACCAAAATGTTGGTTGACGGCGGGGCCGGGCTGAACTTGATCTCCTCTGCTGTGATCAAGAAACTCCAGATTCAAGACGGCGAGCTCGAAGAGACCGGTTCATTCCAAGGAATCAACCCGGGAAGGAGCAAGCCCAAGGGAAAGATTACTCTGCCGGTGACCTTTGGCGGGGAGCTCAACTTCAGGACTGAGCGCGTCACTTTTGACGTTGCCGATATTCCATTGCCCTACAATGGAATACTCGGCCGTCCCGCCCTCGCCAAGTTCATGGCAGCTTCCCACTATGCCTACAACGTGCTGAAGATGCCGGGGCCGATAAGCGTCATCACTGTCCATAGCGACAAGAAAGATGCGCTTATTTGCGCCGACAAGATTTACCGGGATGCGGCAGCTGCGGCCGAGAAGGATACTCTTGCCGCTGAAGCTCCCGGGGGGAAGAAGACGAAGACCAAGTCCGGCAAGTGCTCTGGGACCCACTCCGGCAACCGCACCTCTTCGGAGTGCTGCGCCGCCGTCGAGGACGTTCCATCGAGCTCCACCGGCAAGAGCAAGAAAGGGATGGCTGCTCCTCCGGCAACCAAGAAGGTGTCCGCAAAGGAGGATGGCACTGGTGGTACCTTCACCATCAGTGCCACCCTTGACAGCAAATAGGAAAGCGCGCTCGTCGCCTTCCTGCGGGCGAATGTCGATGTGTTTGCTTGGCAACCATCTGACATCCCCGGCGTTCCCAGGAAGGTGATTGAGCACAAGCTTGCTGTCTGTCCTCATGCGCGGCCCATCAAGCAGAAAGTGAGGAAGCAAGCCGTGGAGCGCCAAGAGTTCATCAATGAGGAGATCAAGAAACTTGAGGCAGCAGGCCTAGTTAGAGGTGTGATCCATCCAACGTGGCTGGCAAACCCAGTCGTCGTGCGCAAGGCCAACGGGAAGTGGAGACTGTGTATAGACTTCACTGATGTCAATAAAGCATGTCCCAAGGATCCCTTCCCTTTGCCGCGCATTGACCAGATCGTTGACTCCACCGCCGGATGTGAGCTACTCTGTTTTCTTGATGCATACTCAGGCTATCACCAGATTTTCATGGCCAAGGAAGATGAAGAGAAGACTGCGTTTATCACTCCATGTGGCACCTATTGCTTTATCCGCATGCCATTCGGATTGAAGAATGCAGGCTCAACTTTTGCAAGGGTAGTGTACACTGCTTTTGAGCCACAGATCCACAGGAATGTAGAAGCCTACATGGATGACATCGTGGTGAAGAGCAAGAGCAAAGAGACACTGATTCAAGACTTGGAAGAAACATTTCAGAACCTGCACAGGATACAGCTCAAGCTGAACCCCGAGAAGTGCGTCTTTGGAGTTCCCTCCGGCAAGCTTCTCGGGTTCTTTGTATCACAGAGGGGGATTGAGGCCAACCCCGACAAGATCAAAGCCATCGAGCAGATAGAAGCCCCGAAGCGCGTCAAGGATGTCAGAAGGCTTGCAGGTTGCGTTGCTGCCCTCAGTAGGTTCATTTCAAAATCCGCAGAACGCGCCCTACCTTTCTTCAAAATCTTGAAGAAGGCAGGTCCCATGAAGTGGACTCCGGAAGCGGAGGCGGCGTTGCAGGATTTGAAACGGTACCTGTCCTCCACTCCTATACTTGTCGCACCTAAACCACAGGAAAAGTTGTTGCTATACTTAGCGGCAACCAACCAGGTGGTTAGTGCTGCGTTAGTAGCGGAGAGGGAGTCCGACGAGGAGTCAGCGTCACCGGCAAGCGAGTCTAGCGACAAGCAGGGGACTATCCCGACAAGCTCTGGCCCCGACAAGGAAGACTCTGCGCAGGAACAAGGAGAGGTGCGGAAGAAGATGGTGCAGCGCCCAGTGTATTTTGTAAGTTCCCTTCTCCAGGGAGCTAGATCAAGGTACTCCGGTGTGCAAAAATTGCTTTTCGGCCTCCTCATGGCCTCGAGGAAGCTGCGCCACTACTTCCAAGCCCATGAGATAACAGTGGTCACTCGCTTCCCGTTGAAGAGGATATTGCACAATCCAGAAGCAACAGGCAGGATTGTCGAGTGGGCACTGGAGCTGTCAAGCTTTGAACTCAAATTTGAAAGTACTTCAACCATACAGAGCCGAGCCTTGGCAGAATTCATTGCTGAGTGGACCCCAACACCAGAAGATGAAGTTCAAGAAACGAGCGTACCCGTGCAAGAAGCGACAAGTGAATGGGTAATGTATTTTGACGGTGCCTTCTCGCTGCAAGGCGCCGGTGCCGGCGTGGTACTCATCGCGCCCACCGGAGAGCACCTCAAATATGTTATCCAGATGCACTTTCCCAGGGAGCAAGCGACAAACAACACTGCAGAATATGAAGGCTTGCTTGCCGGCCTCAGGATTGCGGCCGAACTTGGGATCAGGAAGCTGATTGTGCGGGGAGATTCTCAGTTGGTGGTCCGACAAGTTAACAAGAGCTATCAGAGTCCTTTGATGGAAGCATATGTCGATGAAGTGAGAAAGCTTGAAGAGCACTTTGAAGGTTTGCAGATGGAGCACGTCCCGAGAGCCCAAAATGAGATTGCAGATGGCCTTTCAAAGTGCGCCGCGATGAAGTTACCTGTGGAACCAGGGACCTTTTTGCTCAAGCTGACTCAACCATCAGTTACACCATCAATTGGGCAGTCCAAGAAAAGAAAGTTGGTCTCCGGCGACTACTTGCCGGCGGATCTTCCTGAACCCGCCGCCAAAGTTCCCAAGATCAACAACAACGCTGAGGAACAGTTTGCTCCTGCAAGCCCTCGGGCTTGTGCAGTTGAAGCAAGTGTTCCCGACAAGCCTCGCTCCGGCGAGCTTGCCGGGGGACCGTCAGCTCCGACAGGACCAGAGGTCTTCGCCGTAGAAGCTGGGGTTCCCGCAGCGGCCCTCGAGCCTTTAGTCCTTGCCGTCGAGCCTCGAGCTCCGGCATGGGCACAGCAGATCGTCCATTTTCTACAAACTGGAGAACTTCCCGACGACCCTCAAGAGATAGAGAAGATAACCAGGCAGTCAAGTATGTATCAGTTCGTGGATAACGAGCTGTACAGAAGAAGACTCAACGGTGTCAGGTTGAAATGCATCTCCAGAGAAGATGGACAGAAGCTGTTGGCAGAAATACACGGAGGCATATGCGGCCACCACATTGGCGCAAGGGCACTTGCCGGAAAAGCTTTCCGCCAAGGGTTCTTTTGGCAAGAAGCCCTCCAAGATGCAACTGCACTAGTAACCAAGTGTGAAGCGTGCCAGTTCCATGCAAAGCAAATTCATCAGCCAGCTCAAGCTCTCCAAACAATCCCTTTGTCATGGCCCTTCTCGGTCTGGGGGCTCGATATCCTCGGCCCTTTCCCTCGAGCTGTCGGGGGCTTTGAGTACTTGTACGTTGCAATCGACAAGTTCACAAAGTGGCCAGAAGTGGAGCCAGTGAGAAAGGTGACAGCACAGTCAGCAGTCAGGTTCTTCAGGTCGATTGTTTGCCGTTTCGGGATCCCTAACAGGATCATCACCGACAACGGTACGCAATTCACTAGTCGCACCTTCATGCAGTACGTCCAAGACCTTGGCGCCAAGGTCTGTTTCGCTTCTGTTGCTCACCCAAGGAGCAACGGCCAAGCGGAGAGGGCAAATGCTGAAGTGCTGCGCGGACTCAAGACAAGGACCTTTGACAGGCTGCGCAAGTGCGGAAGGAATTGGATAGAGGAGCTCCCGGCGGCTCTTTGGTCAATCAGAACGACACCAAGTCGAGCCACCGGGCAGACACCTTTTGCTCTAGTCTATGGAGCAGAGGCAGTTCTCCCCACGGAACTCGTATACGGATCTCCTTGAGTACTCGCTTATGATGAGCTCGAGCAAGAGCAACTGCAGCAAGATGACGCATTGCTCCTTGAGGAGGGACGTCTCCAGGCTGCTGTACGAGCTGCTCGATACCAGCAAGCTTTGCGCCGCTACCATAGCCGCAAAGTCAAGGCCAGGAGTCTCGAGGAAGGCGACCTTGTTCTTCGGCGTGTTCAGTCCGCCAAGAATTCCAACAAGTTGACGCCGAGGTGGGAAGGCCCTTATCGGGTGAGACAAGTTACGAGGCCCGGCGCTGTCCGCCTCGAGACCGAAGAAGGCTTACCGGTGAGCAACTCCTGGAACATAGAGCATCTTCGCAAGTTTCACCCCTAAGGCGCGGTTGCCGTGATCCGCTCCGGCAACCACTTTTTGTACAAGCCTTGCCGCTGTTGCATGTAACCCTTTGTACAAAGCCGGGCGCAGACCCCGTGCATCAGTAGAGATTTCGTGTTTTCGCATCGATTGCCTTTTGCATGCTTCTCTTTGCTATTTGCATGTTTTGTTTGGCATTTTGATGCAACACCCAGACATACGGTAAGCACCATTACGTCGAAAGGCAATATGCTTGTTTCTCTCTCCTTTCCCTTTTCTCTTAAGCAGAAGGAACGTTCCTCGCGCACAAGTTTGCCGGGGGGGAAGGAGATGGAGGAGGGACTAAGTGCTGTTCAAGTAAGAAGAGCCTTACCGGAAAGCAAGCAACATGAGCAAGCAGCTTATGAAAGATAAGTTGTTAGAATTTGACCAGTTCAAATTTTAAATTTTGGTTGTCTTCCTTGAACGATCACACCTTGTATGGAAAACCTGTGCGCGGAGGAACCTACCCGTAGCTTGCCGCACCCTTATCTTGTTTTCGAGTCCACTCAACGATTTAAGTGAGCTGCGACAAGTGTCGCGCCCTTGCCTCGTTTCCGAGTACACTCAGCAAGCTAAGTGCGTTGCGACCAGCTGCGGCAAGGTTGCTTGCCGGCGAGGACCTTGACCAGCAGGCTGCTCAGAGTCCAGCACTCAGCGCTCGCGGCAAGGGCCCCTTGCCGGCAAGCTCCCCGGGAGCGTAGGGTGAAAAACATACAAAGTCAAAGATTGGAACAAGGAAGATAACATTGCACTGATTGATTGAAGTAAAGCAAATATCTTACAAGGATAACTTGTCGCAATGGACTAATGAGTTCATAACATAATGTGCAGCAACGAAAAGATAAAGATAAATGGGGCCCTAGTCTACGCGGTCGCCTTCCTTCCTGCCAAGCTTTGCCACCTTGGCGATGATGTGGCCGACCTGCTCCTTCAGGGCCTCCGTGTCCGCATCTGCCGGTAGGGTGCGAAGAACGTTCGTGAGATTGATCCCCGGGTTGCGGTACACGATCTTCGTCAAGACCCGCTCCAGAGTTCCCGCGCAGAGCCGGCGCGACTCCTCGGCCAGCTGCGCGGGGATGCGGTTCCGGAGACCTGCAAGGGCTGGAGCGACGCCTCTGAAGAAGAGGCTGAGCTTGGCGCTGTGCGGGAGATCTGGATCCGGCGAGTAGATAAGATGTTCGACCTTCAAAGCAAGCAACTCCTGGTCAATGTTGGACGCAGAAGAAACCAGCTCTTCGGTCCACACCTCAATAGTTTGCCGGAAGAGCTCGGAGGCCTTGTTGACGCTCTCCATCAAGGTTCGCTCCTTGCGGAGCTCATCCTTCAGCTTGGTCTCCCGGGCCCGGGCAGCATCAAGCGATTCCTTCAGGGTGGTGACCTTCAGCTCCAAGTCTTCAATGGAATCCTTGGCGGCCTTCAGCTCGTCACCCCTCTGGGACAAACTCACCTGGAGCTCTGAGTTTGTGTGAGCATCCTTCTCGCGCTCCAGGATGAGCGCGGCAACCTTCTCGGCGCTCACCTTCATCGCCTTCTCCAGTTGTTCAACCTTGGCGGCGAGCTCTTTCTTGGCGTCCTCCGCGGCAACCGCGGCGGCCTTCGCCTCCTTCAGCTCCCCGCCAAGGGCAGCCTCGCGAGCGGCAAGGTCTTCTTCATGAGAATCCAGATCCACCTTCCGCTGCGCGAGCTCTCCCTCTCGCCGGGACATCTCCACCCCGGCGAGGCGCTGCTGTTCATCGGCTTCGGCCCTCTCAAGTACCCACTCTTGGTACTCGCCGGCGAGACGCTCTCGCTCCTCCGCCACCTGGCGGAGGGCAGCCTGGTTGGCGGCGCTGAGCTCCGCCGCACGCTTCTCCATCTCCGCCGCGGCCTTGGCGGCAAGAGCCTCCCGGGAAGCGAGCTTTGCTTGCCTGGCCCGGTAAAGGGCCAGGAGTTGATGAAGCAATCGCTCCTCCTCGGGCCCCTCACCTCCACCGGGCGCCTGGACGATCTTCAGGCCTGCGGAGGCGAGGACCTCTCCGTCGAACGCCTCGCCCTCCGCAGGAGCTCGCGACGAAGACCCCCACGGCATCTGGATGAAGACGCCATTGGGGGCCTCGAGATAAAACCTTTGCTCCTCGCCGGCGGAGGGACCGGTGGCCGGCGCAGCATCCGATGCTCCCGCCACCTCCGGGTCGGCGGTGCGGCCACCGTCCCCCTCCCCGGCCGCTGCATCCGCAGCCGGAGCAGTCTCTTGCGCGGCCGGCTCGGCGGCCTCGCCCACCTCCTCGACGACTGGAGCGTCGCCGCCGCCGCCCTGCGCGTCCTCCTCCTCGAGGATAATTACCTCCGTCTCCATAGGCACAGGAGGAGGAAGATCTAGAAAGAAGAAGAAGACAAAGAAATTCAAGACCCAAGCAAATATCCAAAAAAAGAGACAAGCCAAGAAGACAAGTTACAAAGGTTACCTTGGCGGGCGTCCTCAGCGGCGGGCTCCCTTGCCGGGGAGCTCGGCCTCGTCGGAGTAGTTGCCCTCGCCGGGGAACTTGGCCTTGGCGGGGTGGCCGCCCTCGCCGGGCTGCTCGTCCTTGGCGGGGTACTCTGCCTTGGCGGAGTACCCGCCCTTGACGGAGCACTCTCCCTTGCCGGAGAGTCCTGCCTTGGCGGGGATGGCGGTGCCTGCAGCTCCTCGGCGGTGGTCTCCGGGCGCTCTTCCCGCTGCGGCTCCTCCTCTGCACGGAACAAGACAAGAAATGTCAAAACATGAAGATAAAGTCAAAAGCCTCAGACGTACCCCGACAAGCAAAAAGAAAGAACCCCAGACTTACGCTGGGGGCTGCGCTGCGGGCTGCGCTGGGGGCTGCTCATCGGAGCAGTGCCACAGTCCGGCAGGCTCGGCTCCGGCGCACCCTCCGTTGCCGCCGCTGCCGAGTCCTCCGCGACCTCGGCCTCGGGCGCCTTGGCCTTCTTCGCGGCGCGATGGGCCAGGGTCCTGAAACCAGAACAGAAGACAGAATTAGCATCAACAGAAGATCAAGATAAAAATCAAGAAGATGAAGAATCTCGGATCCTTACTCCTGGTCCTCCTCGTCGTCCTCGCTCAGGGCGGAGAAGTCGTACTCCACCGTGGGCGCGTCGACGCGAGGAGCGGGAGGCGAAGACTCCCTCGCGCGCTTGGTGCTCACCGGGGCTGGGGGCTGCGAAGACCCAGCCCCTGTGGCTGCCGGTGCCCGGGGGGCGGGCGGAGCCGCTGCTCCGCTCCGAGAAGACCCCTGCCGGCTCGCTGCCGGCCTGCGGGGCGCCTCCGTCGTGGTCCGCGCACGGGCCGCCTCTGCTGCGGCTGGTGCGCCGGACGGCCTTGGCGCGGCTTGACTCCCCCGGGGAGCCGCCCGCCGAGGTGGCTGTTGCCGGGGGGCCTGTGCCCTTTCCCCCGTCGCCGCCTTGCGGAGGCGCTTTGCCGGGGACTCCTTCGGGCTTGCCGGGGGCGGGGAGCTCTCCGACGAGGAGAGGTCGTCGGCGTATAACTCCGTAGATCCGCCGGAGTCTTCGGCCTCCTCCTCCTCCTCCTCCTCTGCCCCGGCCGGCTCGCTGGGCCCAGCATCCAGCGCTGCGGCCCTCTTCCCCTTGGCGCCTCCGCCCCTCGCGGCGCCTCTGCTTCCTCCGGCGGTGCCCTCCCTTGCCGCGGCCTCCGTCGCGATCCCATGGATCCCGGAGTGCCTTAACGAGGGGACCCCGGTGAGCGCGTCGGGTGGGAGGTTCAGCAACCGGCGGATCTCCGCCTCTTCCGCCTGGGTGGACGCCTCCTCGGCCTCCGCCTCCTCCGGCGAAAACCCGAAGACTCCTGCCGCCGCGGCTGCGGCGGCCTCCTCAGCCCGAGAAGCTATGTAGGCGATTTCCTGCTCGGTGGTGTCTCGCGTATGCAGCTTGAGGTCCTCCTTGTTGCTCGCCACCTCGACGAGGTTGTCGTAGAAGTTGAGGACGTCGATTGGCTTCGGGGCGATCCACGAGCGGTCCAAGCCATGCGAGTCGCACATCGGCATCATGGCAAGGATTCGGTCCCTCGCGGCGTTGTTGCAGAGCGGCACCACTTCCCGGGGAGTCCTGAACCACTCGGGGTGCGCCGGGTCGTACTTGAAGAGCTCTCGTACCATCCCGCGCAGCTCCAGAGTGGTGAAGTTAAAATTAAGCCCGGGGCGCAGCCTCATGATATCTGCCGGGCCGCCGTACTCCCAGGCCGGCCTCTTCCGGTCTTGGAGAGGGGCGATGCGCCGGCGGAGGAAATCTGCGCCCACCTCGGCAACTGACAGTCGGGCCAGCCGAAGACGGAGGATCCGGACGAGGGCGATGTCGAGCTTGACGTCGTCGGAGTCTAGATCGCTCCAATCTCTGCCGCGCGCGATAGGCGTTGTGCGCGGCGCAGTGAAGGCTTGCGGCTGGTCCTCTACAATCCAACACCACTCAGCTCGCCATTCCTCCCACTTGCCGCGGAGCTCCCCCGGCAAGTACGACCCCTTCTTCCCGAGACGGAAGACCCAAGAAATACATCCGGAGAGAGGGGCATCGGCCTCGGCTCTAGGGGTGAAAAAGTGTCTAAAGAGGGCTACGTTGGGGTGGACTCCTATGAAGTTTTCGCACATATGTGCGAAAACGGCCATGGTGAGAATGGCGTTGGGGGTGAAATCAAGCAGATGGAAGCCATACGTGTTCATGATATCACAGAAGAAGTTCGAAAAAGGAGGGCAGAGACCACAGTGGAAAAAGGCAGCAAAGAAGTAATACCCGCCGGGATAGTTGTCCTTGGCGGCGGCCGGGTATGCTCGGGTGCGGGGATGCGCATCGGTGCCTTTGGACCAGAACAAGTAGTACTTGTTCCAGAGTTCTTGCACGCCGAGCCTCGGCGAGAAGACGACGTGCCGCTTCCGGTAAGCGATGAGCTTGGCTGCTTGCTCGGATTTCTCCTTCTTGGACTTCTCCGCTTTCCCCTTGTCGCTCTTTGGGGCCATGGCGGACGCGGCGGAGGGAAGAGGACGAAGAGCTAGGCGGCGGCGGAGCTGTGGAGGCGGAGCGCAAGGAGGAATCTTTTGCAGGAAGAAGACGACGTAATGAGAGCACAGGGAGAGGAACCGCGCCCGCTGCCTCTGCTTTTATGGGGGAGTGGGGGGCGTTTCCCCCTTTCCATTAAGAGATCGTGGGCACGTCCCATCCCACGGCGCCGCAATCGACGCGTGCCGTTACCGTGGGGTGCGGCGGATATGGAAGTGGATTCGGCGCGCCGCGGGCCGCGGGTGCCCGTGCACTGTTTTGGGCCTGGCCCAACAGCGCTCGGCACCGTGTGTGGCCCAGGCCCGGGGGCTCCTGTCGGTGTACTAAGGTAGGGGTACCTCAGTACCCCAACTTGTGCACGGGCAGTTGCAGCTTCCCGCGGCAAGGTTTACTGCGTGCTCGCCGGAGACCTTCCTGCCTCCTATTAAACCATTCAAAAACAAAGTATACAAGATAGAAGATCGAGACCCCGGCAAGAGGAGCTTGCCGGGAAGGCCGCACCAGGCTCAAGACTGTTCCACTAACACAAGACCCTGGCAAGAGGAGCTTGCCAGGAAGATTAGAAGATATTGCCTCGGCGCTATGCGCGCCCCGGCAAGGGGCCCGGGGAAGCGGCAAGTTCCCGGGCCCGGCAAGATCAAGGCCCCGGCAAGGCACTTGCCGGGAAGGCTACACTGTGTGTCCGCGCTCCAGCTCATCGGCCCACGCGTCGCCCTGGGGCCTAACCAGGGACGCGTGGCGGATGGCTGTGCAGCCTGGGGTACACGGTGGCACACCACGGCGATAAATCCGTCGCCGTGGCGGACGGAGACGCTAAGGCGGGAGCTTTTGGGGTCGACGGCGACGGGCATTAAATGCCCTTGTCCCCCACTGTTAAAGTAGGTATAGACCACTGTTCTGTACTGTAGCTCCACTGTTCCCGCACTGTTACAACTACCACCTCTTTTACATTTTTACCCCTTTCTCCTACGTTGACACCTGTCGGTGACCCCTTGCACTATAAAAGGAGGCCCATGCACAACGTGGAGGGGGTTCGAAACCTAGATTACTCTCACGCACGGGGTAGCTGCTTCTTCAAGCTCCCGAGCGCTCAACTCAATACACAACCAAGCAGGAGTAGGGTTTTACGCATCCGTGCGGCCTGAACCTGGGTAAAACTGCCCGTGCGTCTGCTTCGATCTGCTCTTCGTGCTCCCTCCGCCCTCGTACCGCACAGACAAGGGGCTCCGGTCCCATAGGTGTTCGTGGCGGACAGTTTCCCCCGACACTCTTCTATCTTTTTTCTCAAGGAGAAGAAGGTTCCCTCGCGCACAAGTTTGCCGGGGGGGGGTGGGAAGGAAGATAGTGGTATGGACCAAGCGTCATTCAAGAAAGACTTGCCTTGCCGGGAAGCAGACAACACAAAAGCTAAGTTGCCAAAGTTTGAACAATCAAATTTTTAAATTTTTAAGTTATCTTCCTTGAACGACCACGCTTTGTATGGCAAACCTGTGCGCGGAGGAACCAACTCGTGGCTAGCCGCGCCCTTACTTTGTTTCGAGCATCCTCAGCGACTTAAGTGTGCTGCGACTAATGTCGCGCCCTTACTTCGTTTTCGAGTTCGCTCAACAACTTAAGTGTGCTGCGACTAGTTGCGGCAAGGTTTCTTGTAGGCAATGGCACCGCCAGCAGGCTGCTGAAGTCCCGCACTCAGCGCTCGCGGCAAAGGTGCCTACGCTGGCAAGTTCCCTAAAAGCGTAGGGTAGAAACATACAAAGCGAAGGGAATCAAGTAAAGGAAATAACGTTGCAATAACTACCCAAAATAAAGTTATATTACAAAGCAACTTGTCGCAGCTCTAATAGACTATTTTCATAACATGGTTAACAGCGACAAGGAAAAGAAGAAAATGGACAAGACTAGTCCGCGCGGTCGCCCTCGACCCTCTTGATGCCACCCACCTTGTCCACAATGGGTGCGACAAGGGCCTTGAGCGCCTCTTGGTCGGCGTCCGGCGGCAAGCTCCTAAGGACGTTGGTGAGGTTGAGGCCTGGATTGCGGAAGGCCACCTTCATCAACACCTTCTGCAGGGCCCCCGCGCAGAGCCTGCGCGACTCGTCCGCCAGCTGCTTCTGGATCTTCTCCCGGAGTTGCTGGAGGGCCGTCGCCATGCCCCTGAAGAACAAAGTGAGCTTGGCGCTGGGGTGAAGACTCTCGTCGGTGGAGTACCCGAGGTACTCCGCCCCCAGCTGCGCCAGCTCCTTGTCGATATCCGCGGCAGCATTGACAAGACCTTCTGTCCAATGCTCCACGGTTTCCCTGAAGATGTTTTGGGTGACGGCAACGCACTCCAGCAGCGCCTTCTCGGCCCTGATCTCCTCCTTCAGGGTCGCCTCCCGCTCCTTGGCGCCGTCCAGCGTCTGGGTTAGGGTGGCCAGCTTCAGCTCGAGGTCGGCGACGGAGTCCTTGGCAAGGGCGAGCTCCTTACCCTTCTCGGAGAGGCCGGCCTGCAGCTCGGAGTGGCTGTGGGCGTCCTTCTCCCGCTCAAGCTTGAGTGCGGCAACCTCCTCGCCGCTCGTCTTCAGGTTGACCTCCAGCTGCGCCACCCTCGTCTCCAACTCCCTCTCCGCGGTCTCGGCAGCCGCGGCAGCATCCTTCGCTTCTTGGAGAGCTCCGCCAAGATATTGCTCGCGCGCAGCAAGTTCATCCTTGTGGCTGTCGAGGTTGACCTTCCGCTGCGCCAGCTCGCCTTCTCGCTTGGATAGCTCCTCGGCGGCAAGCCGCTGCTGCTCCTCCACTCCAGCCTTCTCGAGGATCAAGGCCTGCTGCGCCTCGGCAAGCTGCTCCCGCTCCTTCGCCAAGGACTGGAGAGCTGCTTGGTTGATGGCCCGGAGCTCCTCCGCGCGCTTCTCGATATCAGCTCCCGCCTTGGCGGCCAGACCCTCTCGGGACTCCAGCTTGGCTTGCCGGGCGCGGTAAAGCGACAGCAGCCTGCGCAGCAGCCGTTCCTCCTCAGACTCGCTGCTGCTGCTCGGCGCGTCGACAAGCTTCAGCTCGGCGGAGGCAAGCACCTCCCCATCGAAGACCTCTCCCTCGACCGGCGCCCTAGACATGGACGCCCAAGGGAGCTGGATGAAGACATCATCGCCGGCCTTTAGGTAGGCGCCTGGCTCGGGCTCGTCGGAGCTGGGGGCTGCGTCGGCGGCGGAGGGCTCGGCGGTCGGTGTAGCGCCAGGCGCTCCTGCGGCCTTAGGGCCGTCGGTGCGATCGCCAGCCCCTTCGCCGGCTGCTGTGGCGGCAGCCTTGGCGGTCTCTGCGCCGGCGGGATCGTCCGCGCCGACCGTTTCCTCTGCAACGGCGGCGTCTTTAGCAATGACCTCCGTCTCCATTCGCTCAGCTACGGATGGGTCTGACGGAAGAAAAGAAAAGACAAACAGTCAAGCAAATATCCAAAAAGAAGAATTGAAAGAAGAAAAGCCAAGGGAAGCCCGAAGCAAAGAGGTTACCTACGCGGGCCGGCTCCTCGGTAAGGTTCCTTGCCGGGGAGCTCTCACTCGGCGGCGTGGTTGTAGCTCCCGCCGGTGGAGGGACGCTAGTGCCATCCCTCGCCGGAGAGCTCGCCCTTGGCGGAGTGTTCGCCCTTGGCAGAGAATTCGTCCTTGGCGGAGGACTCGCCCTCGTCGGAGAGCCTCCCCTTGGCGGTGTGGTCGAAGCGTGCGGCACGTCGGGGGGCGGTCTCCTGGCACTCCTGGTGCTGCTGCTCTGCTCCTACACAAGTCAACAGACAAGATATCAGCAAGGATGGAAGACCCACACGCACCCGACAAACGGAAAGTAAACCACACTTATGCTGGGGGCTGCGCTGGGGGCTGCTCTGAAGAACAGTTGCCGGGTCCGGCAAGCTTGTCTCAGGCGCGCCCCTTGCTGTCGCGGCGGGCTCGTCCTCGATGACGATCACCGGGACCTTGGCCCTCTTCTCTGCCCTCTGAGCCAAAGTTCTGGAAAAGGACAGGTTCAGAGTTAGGCGAAAGAGATGCAAGACAAAACAACAGAAAATTGAAGAAATTCAAGAACAACAAAGCCTTACTCTTCTTCTTCCTCGTCGGAGCTGAGCGCAGAGAAGTCGAATTCTGGCTCACGCGTCCCGACGCGAGGAGGCGAAGGAGTGGGCTCCCTTGGCCGCTTGGCGGGGGCAGGAGCGGTGGTCTGAGACGACCCCGCTCCGGCTGCCGCCGAAGCGTGGGGAGCGTCAGGGGCCGAAGCGGCGGTCCAAGAAGATCCCGCTCCGGTTGCCGCAGAAGCGCGAGGTGCTCCCGTGGCAGCCTTGCTTGCCGCGGTGGCACGTGTCGCGCGGCGCGTCGGCTGTTGGCCCGTCTGCCGCTCCGTCACATCCCCGGCCTTGCGGAGACGCCTTCTCGGTGGAGCTGGAGGCTCTGCTGGTGTTTGCGAGCAGCCCGAAGACGAGGAGGAAGAAGAGCCGATCTCCAACGAGCCGCTCGTGTTCTCGGCGGGCCCGCTCGATTCGACGCCCTACTTGGCGGGCCCGCTCGACCCGGCGCCCTGCTCGGCGGGCTCACTTGCCGCGGCGCCTTGCCCGGCAAGCTTCCCCGCTTTGAGAAATTCTTCTCGCTCGGCAAGGCATTCCGCCTCCGCTGCCTCCGCCTCCTCCATAGTATACCCGAACTCGCCCGCGGCCGCGGCTACCGCCGCCTCCTCCAGCCTGGTGGCGATATACGCCATCTCCTGGTCGGTGGTGTCGCGGGTGAGCCCCTTCTTCTCGTCAGCGAGGACCGGCATTTCTTCTAAGTTGTCGAAGAACGCCTGCACGACCTCGTCAGTAGGCTCTTGCCAAGTGGGGTCGATCCCGTGCGAGTCGCACATCGGCATCATTGCGCGGATGCGGCTGAGCGTAGAGTTGTTGCACAGCGGAACTACGCCCCTCGGCAACATGAACCATTCGGGATGGGCGGGGTCGTGCTTGAACAACTCCTGGAGCATCGCGTTGAGCTCCAGGACAGTGAAGTTCCAGTTGAGGCCCGGGCGCAACCTCATGATATCTGCCGCATTCTCAAAATCCCAAGCGGACCTTTTCCTCTCCTGCAAGGGGGCGATGCGGCGGCGGAGGAAGTCTGCGCCTACTGCGCCTACAGTCAGCCTGGCACGCCTAAGGCGAAGGATCCGGGCGTTAGCAATCTTCAGTCTGCTGTATTCCGGAGCCAAGTCACTCCAGTCGTTGCCACGTACTACTGGGGCTTGGCGCCGGGCGGTGAATGGCTGCGGGTTCTCCTCTACAATCCAGCACAAGTCTTCTCTCCATTCATCCCACTTGCCGCGAGCTCTCCCTTCAGATACACTTCCTTCTTGTTGGTCCTCGAGACCCAGGAGATCTCGCCAGACAGAGGCTCTCCCCCCTCAACCCGGGGCGTGAAGTAATGGCGGAAAAGAGCTACATTGGGGAAGACTCCGACAAAGTTATCGCAGAGGTGTGCGAAAACGGCCATCGTCAGAACGGCGTTGGGGATGAAGTCAAGGAGGTGAAACCCATAGGTGTTCATGATGTCGTAGAAGAATTCGGAGAAGGGCGGGCAGAGCCCGCGGTAGAAGAACAGAGCGAACAATGCGTAGCCATTCGGGAACATCTCGCAAGCTACGGCTGGGAATACCTTGGTGCGCGGATGCGCCTTCGTCTCCCTCGCCCAAAAGAGGTAATATTCCTCCCTCAGCGTCGCCGCATCAAGCATAGGGGGGAAGACGGCCCGCTTCTTTCGCATCGCTGCGAGCCGCAGCGCCTTGGCCGACTTCGCAGACTTCTCCTTCTCGCCTTTCGGAGCCATGGCGGAGGCGGTGGGGGAGGTCGACGCCGCTAGTGGTGCTGGTGGCGGCGGGGGGAGCGGAGCGCTGCTCTCTTTCGGCCTTCGGGAAGGAGGGGAGCGGCGAAGGTTTCTGAGGATTGAAGAAGCAATGGGCAGATGGACGAACTGCCCCTGTTTCCCCTGCTTATAAGGGGGGAGGGGGCGGACGTTCCGCATTTCCAATTAAAGAAACAAGCCACGATCTCTCCCACGACGCCACGATTGACGCGTGCCGTTAGGGGAGGGCGCGGTGGATACGGAGTGGGATACGACGTGCCGCAGGCCGCGCGTGCCCGTGCAGTGTTTTGGGCCTCGCCCAAGGGCGCTCGGCACCGTGTATGGCCCAGGCCCGGGGGCTCCTGTCGGTGTACTAAAGTAGGGGTACCTTAGTATCCCGAACTTGTGCACGGGCAGTTGCAGCGTCCCGCGGCAAGGCTTGCCAGGCGACCGCCAAGATCCTCCGTGGTTCCCTTGGAGCCATTCAAGAACAAAGTATCCAGGTCCAGAAGACAAGACCCCGGCAAGAGGAGCTTGCCGGGAAGGCCACTCAAGGCACAAAACCACTCAAGGCACAAGACCCTGGCAAGAGGAGCTTGCCGGGAAGGCCAATCAAGGCATCTCAAGGAACTTGCCGCGACGCGCCACGCGTCCCGGCAAGGCCCGGTGAGCGACAAGCTCCCGAAAGCGACAAGATAGCGACCGCAGCAAGGCGCTTGCCGCGGCAAACTTCCACTCAGTACCCGCGCTCCAGCGCATCCACCCGCGTGTCGCTCTGGGGCCATCCCAGACGCACGTGGCGGAAGGCTGTGCAGCCAGGGGTACACGGTGGCGGGCGGCGATGACAAGGCTACCGTCATGGCAGACGGTGGCGCCCCTAACGGCCACTTTTTGCACTGTTTGGGCGACGGCGACGGGCATTTAATGCCCTTGTCCCTTGCCGTCAGGGTTAGGTACGGGACACTGTACAAGCACTGTTCCAACTACCACCCTTTTTACACTTTTGCCCTCAACTACGTTGCCACCTGTCGGTGACCCCTTGAACGTATAAAAGGAGGCCCATGCGCAACGTAGATGGGGATGGATCATTTTTCACGCTCGGTCTTGCTGGCAGTTAGAGTGTACTGTAGCTCTCCTTGCTCCCGAGCCAAGAACTCAATACAACCACCAAGGCAGGAGTAGGGTTTTACGCATCCATGTGGCCCGAACCTGGGTAAACTGCTCGTGTGCTTCGCCTCGATCTGCTCTTCGTGCGATCTCCGCCCCCTGCCATAGCGAAAAGGGGCTCCGTCCCCATAGGTGTTCGTGGGCTATCAGTTTCCCCGACACTTTGAGTAGTGGTTTGCTCTCTTATACTAACGGAGCTCACGAGATTATTGTCTAAGTTTTGTGTTGTGAAGTTTTCAAGTTTTGAGTATTGCTTTGATGGACTATGGAACAAAGAGTGGCAAGAGCCTAAGCTTGGGGATGCCCAAGGCACCCCAAGGAAATATTCAAGGACAACCAAAAGCCTAAGCTTGGGGATGCCCCGGGAAGGCATCCCCTCTTTTGTCTTCATCCATCGGTAACTATACTCGGAGCTATATTTTTATTCACCACATGATATGTGTTTTACTTGGAGCGTCAATTTAGTTTAGTTTGTTTTGCTTGCTATTTGAATAATATCCCAAGATCTGAAGTTCTTAAATGTTAGAGAGTCTTCACATAGTTACATAATTATTCAACTACTGATTGATCTTCACTTATATCTTTCGGAGTAGTTTGTTGTTTGCTCTAGTGCTTCACTTATATCATTTAGAGCACGGCGGTGGTTTTATTTTGAAGAAATAGATGAACTCTCATGCTTCACTTATATGTATTTGAGAGTCTATTAAAACAACATGGTAATGTGCATAGGCTAAAGAAACTACTCTTCACATGATAGACATCCAATGTCAATGTAGTAAAAAAAATCACACCAAGTGCATTGAATATGATGAGATGTTGGATGCTTGATAATTGTTCTGAGATATGAGGATAGTGATATTAGAGTCATGCTAGTGGAGTTATTATTAAATTGAGAAATACTTGTGTTAAGGTTAGTGATTCCCGTAGCATGCACGTATGGTGAACCGCTATGTGACGAAGTTAGAGCATGAGGTATTTGTAAAGTGTCAATCTTTGTGTGGAGGTCGTGGGCGCACGATGGTTAACTCCTACCAACCTCCCCCCTAGGAGCATGCATTGATTGCTTTGTTTTGATGACTCGTAGATTTTTGCATTAAGTATATGAGTTCTTATGACTAATGTTGAGTCCATGGATTATACGCACTCTCACCCTTCCACCATTGCTAGCCTCCCTTGTATGCGCAACTTTCTTCGGTGCCATAAACCCACTATATATCCTTCCACAAAACAACCACCATATTATTCCTCAAAACAACCACCATACCTACCTATCATGCCATTTCCATAGCCATTCCGAGATATATTGCCATGCAACTTTCCACCATTCCGTTCATATGACACGCATCATATTGTCATATTGCCATTGCATGATCATGTAGTTGACATCGTATTTGTGGCAAAGCCACCATGCATAACTTTTCATACATGTCACTCTTGTTTCATTGCACATACCGGTACACCACCGGAGGCATTCATATAGAGTCATACTTTGTTGCAGTATCGAGTTGTAATTCCATGAAAGTGTGATGATCATCATTATTAGAGCATTGTCCCACGTGAGGAAAGGCTAAATGAATAAAGCCCCTCCGAAAAAAAATAAAAAAAAAAGAAAGGCCAAAAAAAAAGCCCAAAAAAATAAAAAAATAAAAAAGGGACAATTGCTACTATATTTTTTTCCACACTTGTGCTTCAAAATAGCACCATGTTCTTCATGATAGAGAGTCTCATGTTTAGTCACTTTCATATACCAGTGGGAATTTTCATTATAGAACTTGGCTTGTATATTCCAACGATGGGCTTCCTCAAATGCCCCAGGTCTTCGTGAGCAACCAAGTTGGATGCACACCCACTTAGTTTCTTTTGTTGAGCTTTCATACATATTTAGCTCTAGTGCATCCGTTGCATGGCAATCCCTACTCACTCACATTGATATCTATTGATGGGCATCTCCATAGCCCGTTGATACACCTAGTCGATATGAGACTATCTCCCTCCTTTCTGTCTTCTCCACAACCACCTCTCTATTCCACATAGTGCTATGTCCATGGATCACGCGCATGTATTGCGCGAAAGTTCAAAGGTTTGAAAGAATAGAGTATGAAAACAAGTGCTTGGCTGAAATTGGGGTTTTGCATGATATGAATATTTTGTGTGATAACGAGGGAGCATAGACAAACTATATGATTTTGTAGGGATAACTTTCTTTAGCCATAGTATTTTGAGAAGACATGATTGCTTTGTTAGTACGCTTGAAGTATTATTATTTCTTATGTCAATATAGACTTTTATCTTGAATCTTTCAGATTTGAACATTCATGCCACAATTAAGAGAATTACATTGAAAAACTATGTCGGTTTGCATTCCACATCAAAAATTCTTTCTTTATCATTTACCTACTCGAGGACGAGCAGGAATTAAGCTTGGGGATGCTTGATACGTCTCCAACGTATCTATAATTTTTGATTGTTCCATGCTATTATTTATGAAGTCTTGGATGTTTAATGGGCTTTACCATTCACTTTTATATGATTTTTGGGACTAACCTATTAACCCAGAGCCCAGTGCCAGTTTCTATTTTTCTCCTGTTTTAGGGTTTTACAGAAAAGGAATATCAAACGGAGTCCAATTGACGAGCCAATTTTTGATGATTTTTTCTGGACCAAAAGAAGCCCGCGAAGCAAAAGAGTTGGGCCAGGAGAGCCACGGGCTGCCCACGGGGGTGGGGGACGCGCCCTGGTCAGGGGGGCGCGCCCTCCTATCTCGTGGACGGCCTGTAGCCCCCCTTTGCTTGGCTACGACTCCAAAAAATCCTATAAATACTGAAACCTTCGAAAATTAACCTAGATCGGGAGTTCCGCCGCCAAATGCCTCTGTAGCCACCGAAAATCAATCTAGACCCTGTTCCAGCACCCTGCCGGAGGGGGGAACCCTCACCGGTGGCCATCTTCATCATCTCGGCACTCTCCATGACGCGGAGGGACTAGTCCACCCTCGGGGCTGAGGGTATGTACAAGTCGCTATGTGTTTGATATCTCTCTATCTCTCGTGTTCTTGAGATGGCACAATCTTGATGTATCGCGAGCTTTGCTATTATAGTTGGATCTTAAGATGTTTCTCCCCCTCTACTCTCTTGTAAAGGATTGAGTTTTCCCTTTGAAGTTATCTTATCGGATTGAGTCTTTAAGGATTTGAGAACACTTGATGTATGTCATGCACGTGTTTATCTGTGGTGACAATGGGATATCATGTCATCTACTTGATGTATGTTTTGGTGATCAACTTGCGGGTTCCGTGACCTTGGGAATCTATGCATAGGGGTTCGCACACGTTTTCGTCTTGACTTTCCGGTAGAAACTTTGGGGCACTCTTTGAAGTTCTATGTGTTGGTTGAATAGATATTTCTGAGATTGTGTGATGCATATCGTATAATGATGCCCACGGATACTTGAGGTGACAATGGAGTATCTAGGTGACATTAGGGTTTTGGTTGATTTGTGTCTTAAGGTGCTATTCTAGTACGAACTCTATGATAGATTAAACGTTACTACGGACTCTTGAATAGATGGATCAGAAAGAATAACTTTGAGGTGGTTTCGTACCGTACCATAATATCTCCGTTTGTTCTCCGCTATTAGTTACTTTGGAGTGACTCTTTGTTGCATGTTTAGGGCTAGTAATATGATCCAATTATGTTATCCTTGTTGAGAGAACTTGCACTAGTGAAAGTATGAACCCTAGGCCTTGTCTACTATCATTGCAACACCGTTTATACTCATGTTTACCACTTGCTACCTTCTCGTTTTTATATTTTCTTATTACAAAAACCTATATCTACCATCCATATTGCAGTTGTATCACCATCTCTTCGCCGAACTAGTGCACCTATACAATTTACCATTGTATTGGGTGTGTTGGGGACACAAGAGACTCTTTGTTATTTGGTTGCAGGGTTGTTTGAGAGAGACCATCTTAATCCTACGCCTCCCATGGATTGATAAACCTTAGGTCATCCACTTGAGGGAAATTTGTTACTGTCCTACAAACCTCTACACTTGGAGGCCCAACAACATCTACAAGAAGAAGGTTGTGTAGTAGACATCAACCTGCAAGCTTAAACAATCCACAAATTTTTTCCACATATATTAAGTGCATATCAGGATGTTCGGTTCCATCTCCTGCATAAGGATTAGCTAGCTGTTGTTCTATCATACCCGAAGGGATTTCATATTCAATATTTTTAGTAGGTGCAGCGGGTTGAGGGGTAGCTAATTGTGGTTCCGGTCGAGGTGAAGATACCCCGAACAAACCCCTCAAAGGATTGTTCTCCATAGTAACAAGTGACAATAAATTTCAGCACACTATATGAATGTTTCCTTACCAATTTCCACTTACTAGAAGCGCTTCACTCCCCGGCAACAGCGCCAAAAAATTGCCTTGATGACCCACAAACACAGGGGATCAATTGTAGCTCTTTTCGATAAGTAGGAGTGTCGAACCCAACGAGGAGCAGAAGGAAATGACAAGAGTTTTTCAGTAAGGTAATGTATGCAAGTGCTGACATTGTAAGTAGCAGAGTAGTTAGATAGCAAGATCATTTTGTAACGAGCAAGTAACATAGTAGTAGCAAAAGTGCAGAAAGATGGCCCAATCCTTTTGAGGAAAAGGACATGCCAAGACGGTCTCTTATAATAAGCAAAGCGTTCTTGAGGGTACACGGGGATTACATCTGGTCACTTTCATCATGTTGGTTCAATTCATGTTTGCAACTTTGATAATTTGATATGTGGATGGATCGATGCTTAGGCGGTGTTCTTACTTGAAACAACCTCCTACTTATGTTTAACCCTCCTGCAAGCATCCGCAACTACAAGAAAAGTACTAAGAATACATTCTAACCATAGCCTTAAACTTTTGGATCCAACCGGTCCCTTACAGAGTAGCGCATAAACTGGGGTTTAAGCTTCTGACACTCTCACAACCCACCATCTAATTGCTAATCCACAATGCATTCACATGACACCACTAAGGGAATCACAACATATATGCTATGAAAATATCGAACACATATCGAATTCACATGATTACTTGCAACAAGATTTCTCCCATGACCTCGAGAACAAAGGTAACTACTCACAAATGATGAACATGCTCAAGATTAGAGGGGTATTAAATAACATAATGGATCTGAACATATAATCTTCCACCGAATAAACCATATAGTAATCATCTACAAGATGTAATCAACACTACTAGTCACCCTCAAGCACCAATCTATAGTTCTGGTAACAAGATTGAACACAAGAGATGAACTAGGTTTTGAGATGAGATGGTGTTGTTGAAGATGTTGATGAAGTTAGCCCTCCCCAAGATGGGAGAGTTGTTGGTGATGATGATAACGATGATTTCCCCCTCCGAGAGGGAAGTTCCCCCGGCGAAATCGCTCCGCCGGAGGGCAAAAGTGCTCCTGCCCAAGTTCCGCCTCGAGACGGTGGCGCTCCATCCTGAAAGTCTCCTCCTTATTTTTTCTAGGTCAGAAGGGCTTACATACCAGAAGATGGGCACTGGAGGTGGGCCTGGGTGACCACAACCCACCAGGGCGCGGGCACGCCCAGGTGGGTTGTGACCACATAGTGGGCCCCCTCTGGTACTTGTTTACTCCAATATTCTTCAAATGATTCATAAAAATTCTCCGGTGGAGTTTCAGCTTGTTTGGAGTTGTGCAGAATAGGTGGCCTGACGAAGTTTTTTCAGATCCAGATTTCCAGCTATCGGAATTCTCCCCCTTGGTGCATTCCTTGCAAATTATGAGAGAAAAGGCATTAGAATTACTCCAAAAAGCAATATTATGCATAATGACAACATAAATAACAACAAGAAAACATGTTACAAAATGGACATATCAGATCTCTTTGATACTTACTATTATAGCTCCTTCCCATAAAATGAAAAATTCACCCCGTTGCATTGCATCAAGCAAATTATAGGAAACTAAATTGTATTTTCAAGATACCAATTGGTATTAATACCTATAATTTTATATGCACCAGAATTCAGTGACCGGTCTCTGACTGAAGGCATCATTGCATTGACACCATCAAATGAATCAACACCAAGGTATAAGCACACAAATGAATCGGACTGACGGGAAAGCAGATGGCAGTAAGCCATGGACGGTGTGTGATGTAATTATCTACAAGGAAACTTGATTTATTTCTATATCACAGCTTACCTAAATGACACTTTCTCTCACATGCTGATCATGGAAGCAATCAGTGAGTTAATTTTTTAGAGGGCAATCAGTGACTTATTAACATTACGTACAATATTAATTTCTAGTATGTCAAATGTGCACCCAGTTGCAACTCATGATGTCTTCACTAGCTACGCTGCATGGAATGGTAGTACGGAAGAATTATGCTTGAATCGCAACAATACTACAGAATAATGAAATATTTTCTATAGCCTCACGTTGAGTGGTGGATTTAATGCTATGGAACCAGGTTGTATTTATACTATAAAATATTTCAACTAAGAAAAAACTATGTTTTAACGCATAATTACACCTATAAATAAGTGTGTTACTACCTCCGTCCTTATTTATTGGTCCCCTTCACATCTTGTGCTAAGTTTTGACCTTAGATTTAACTAACAAAATGTTAATGCATGTAACAAAAAATAATATCATCGAAAACTATTTTCAAATATGAATCCAACGATATAAATTTTTACATGCATTATTATTTTCTTAGCTAAATTTATGGTCAAACTTTGACACAAAATACTAAGGGGACTGTCGGGGAACGACATCTATGGGATCGCGGGATCCCTTTCGGTTCAGCGGGGAGAGGATTGCACAAAGAGCAGATCGAGCGATCAGCACGCGCAGGGTCTTTTTTACCCAGGTTCGGGCCGCACGGATGCGTAAAACCCTACTCCTGCTTTTAGTGTATTATTTTGGTGTTCTAGCTCAGGAGCGCTGTTATGAACAGCCGCTACAAAACTGAACCAAAAAGAGCGTCCAGCCTCCCTCCCCCCTTCTTTAGTTGCCTTTGGGCCTCCTTTTATACATAGAAAGGGGTCACCAACAGTGGCAAACAGTATTAGGAAGAGGTGTAAAGTTGCTACAGTATATCATAGCTATCCCTGCCAGACTGAGACAGATGCAATTAATGCACTGGTTGCGTGCGCTGCTTCCGTTCGGCCACCAGGACAGCGGCCTGTCCACTCACCACCGCTTGCACATCCGGCCCATGCATCCTGCCACGTGCTAGGGAAAAGTCCAAGATAGGTGGTTCTGGAGTATGTACGTGGCTAGGCAAACCTCATTTGCCTAATGACGTGTCCACCATTAGTATAATACACCGGCAAGGGATTCTGCTTGCCGGGGCTGCTTGCCGCTGGCAGTGCTTGTCGCTGGCTTGCATGCTATCTTGCCGCTGGTTCGGCAAGGCTTGCCGCTTGGCCCGGCAAGGCTTGCCGGGTCGCGCTACAGTAATTCCTGCATTTAGCCTGTTGTCTTCTGATCGTTGAGTTGAACGCTTCCTTGACATTCTTGGGTCGTAGATGTGTCTTAAAAGTGGATTTCTTCTCATCGCCATGTCCTTCCCGCCTAGGGGCTATAACTTCCCGGTGCATGTCCAGGGGTAATGGACACCCCCCTGTTCATTACACCGACAGAAGCCCCCGGGCCTGGGTCGGGCAAGCGCGCATAGTGCTGTCCGGGCCAGGCCCAAAAACATGCACCGGTATACGCGCAGCGACCAGTAATCGACTCTTATGACTTTAGCTGCGTGCTGATGAATGGTGCATTAAAGCTCCCTTGCCGGAGCGCATAGCTCGACGACAAGGTTGAGAGCCCCCTTGTCGGAGCATATGGCTCGACGACAAGGTTGAGAGCCCCCTTGTCGGAGCGCGTGGCTCGACGACAAGGTTGAGAGCCCCCTTGTCGGAGCATATGGCTCGACGACAAGGTTGAGAGCCCCCTTGTCGGAGCGCGTGGCTCGACGACAAGGTTGAGAGCCCCCTTGTCGGAGCGCGTGGCTCGACGACAAGGTTGAGAGCCCCCTTGTCGGAGCATATGGCTCGACGACAAGGTTGGGAGCCCCCTTGTCGGAGCGCGTGGCTCGACGACAAGGTTGAGAGCCCCCTTGTCGGAGCATATGGCTCGACGACAAGGTTTGCTAAACTTGCGACTTCAGCGGAGAACTCTGGCGTTCTCGACGCCGGCTTGAGCTTGTGGTGCTTGAGGCTTGCCGGGCCTTGGGCTTGCCGGCTGCCAAAGAAACAATTTATCTTTGGTTAGATCAATCTTTGTGCATGTAAGACAAGCGTCTCCATGCTAAATAAATGCTGCTTCCCTCTTGATTAATTCCGTCCTTGCACATATCTCTTATCCTACGCTGTCTGGTAGCCTTGCCGGCGCGCACACTTGCCGCGAGCGCTGGATTCGAGGCGTCAGCAGCCTGCTGGCGGTACTACTACCGGCAAGGCGACTTGCCGGGCCAGAACGCAGCTGCTGAGTTTGCCGAGCGGACTCGAGGCGAAACTAGGCGCGGACTGACCATGACAAAGCCCCTTCGCGTGCAGATTGATGTACAAGGACGGGACATTAATCAAGACGGCCCATGCCTGCCAGAGGGCTTCCCGGTGCGCACACTTCTGCCGGCAGCGCTTAAGGAACGGGTCCTTAGCGGCTCGCCAGAAACGCCGCCTCCCGGAAAAGTTTTACCTTCCCAGCCTTAGCGCAGCTGCACATATCGCCGAGCGGGCTCGAGGCGACATGGAGCGCGACTGGCGTAGTGAAGGCTCCTCCGCAGGCAAGGGTAAAGAGCAAATAAAAAGAGTAAAGGAAATGTAACTGTGTTTAGTCTCTAAAACTTATCTTTTCTTGCTGCGCATCTTGCATAGCGAGGCCATGCTCGTGATGATGATCGGCAGCTCTGTGCAAGGTTATCCTCTGGGGCGCTGCCAGCCCCCGAGCTCACCTCCCATGCGTGTTCCTGCAACGCTAGTCGAACATGTGATGCCTCGACAGCGTTTCAGCACAACAAGTTGATTAGCTTCTAGCTTGCAATTAATATGCTGTAATCTGGACTTCTGCTGAATGCTCCCTTGCTTGCCGGAACACCTTCCCAGTTTTAGTGCAGCTGCACACATCGCCGAGCGGACTCGAGGCGATATGGAGCGCAACTAGCCCCGGAAAGGTTTACCTTCCCGGCCCTAGCGCAGCTACACACGTCGCTGAGCGGACTCGAAGCGATTAGGAGCGCGACTAGTGCAGGGAAGGCTCCTCAGCATACGGGTTCATGTAGAGATTTGAAGAATAAAAATCATATCTAAACAGCAGAAAATACTAAGGTTTAAAAACTTAGCTTTCGCAAGGGTCGTGGTGCCCTTCTCTTTGGACGCCATGACGATCAGGCTGAAGAAGAAACTGGCGCGCTGACCGCTAGATCGGGTTCGCACAACCTCTCTCCCCACGGTCGGCGCCAAAGATGTCGGGGAACGACATCTATGGGATCGCGGGATCCCTTTCGGTTCAGCGGGGAGAGGATTGCACAAAGAGCAGATCGAGCGATCAGCACGCGCAGGGTCTTTTTTACCCAGGTTCGGGCCGCACGGATGCGTAAAACCCTACTCCTGCTTTTAGTGTATTATTTTGGTGTTCTAGCTCAGGAGCGCTGTTATGAACAGCCGCTACAAAACTGAACCAAAAAGAGCGTCCAGCCTCCCTCCCCCCTTCTTTAGTTGCCTTTGGGCCTCCTTTTATACATAGAAAGGGGTCACCAACAGTGGCAAATAGTATTAGGAAGAGGTGTAAAGTTGCTACAGTATATCATAGCTATCCCTGCCAGACTGAGACAGATGCAATTAATGCACTGGTTGCGTGCGCTGCTTCCGTTCGGCCACCAGGACAGCGGCCTGTCCACTCACCACCGCTTGCACATCCGGCCCATGCATCCTGCCACGTGCTAGGGAAAAGTCCAAGATAGGTGGTTCTGGAGTATGTACGTGGCTAGGCAAACCTCATTTGCCTAATGACGTGTCCACCATTAGTATAATACACCGGCAAGGGATTCTGCTTGCCGGGGCTGCTTGCCGCTGGCAGTGCTTGTCGCTGGCTTGCATGCTATCTTGCCGCTGGTTCGGCAAGGCTTGCCGCTTGGCCCGGCAAGGCTTGCCGGGTCGCGCTACAGTAATTCCTGCATTTAGCCTGTTGTCTTCTGATCGTTGAGTTGAACGCTTCCTTGACATTCTTGGGTCGTAGATGTGTCTTAAAAGTGGATTTCTTCTCATCGCCATGTCCTTCCCGCCTAGGGGCTATAACTTCCCGGTGCATGTCCAGGGGTAATGGACACCCCCCTGTTCATTACACCGACAATGCCCAAGGCACCCCAAGGTAATATGTAAAGAAAACTCAAGCGTCTAAGCTTGGAGATGCCTATAGGCATCACCTCTTTTGTCATCAATAATTATCGTTACTAGATGGCCTGTTGCCCCAATTGGCGCAGAGACCAAGTGCAAGCTGCAAGTTATATGAAACATAAAATGGAAGGAAAACAAGTTGGATGTATATTCCCATGTTGAGCTTCCTATGCACATTCCTACGATGAGCTTCCTACAATTTCTCTTCGTATGCTAGTGGGAGTTTTACATTGTAGAACATGGCTTGGATATTCCGAGAAGAGCTTGCTCAAATGCTCTAGTTCCTTTTTCAGCAAGCAAGTTAGATGCTCCTACATTCCTGTTAACTCTACCATGTGTGAATCTTTTCTTTCCAAGCTCCCAACAACATCATGTATTTAATTCATGTCTTATTTACCATGACCTATTTATAATACTCCTACATTCTATTCCATTAATTCCATCAATCCAGACGATTGGTTGTGTATTAATTCCCACCATATATGGCTCAATTCTGGGTCTCTTCTTTCCATTTAATTCTACCACGTCTGAATATATTTATTTCCATTAATTCCCTCCATTTTAAGGCCACAACAATCTCCTAGGTCTTGATCATCGAGGCGGCTTATTAATTTTAATTTGCATAACTATATAAATAGGTGGATTTTTGTGTATGGTGGCGAGGTGGGACTATTTAAGTATATTATGAATCCTCTCTTCTTCTTTTAAACACGCAATATCTACATGAGGTGGACGCAACATTCTATACTGGGACGCTGGCCATGAGTTCGATCCTGCCGAGCAGCAATTATTTTTCGCATGATTCAATGGGCCAGAGCGCACCTCTCTAGCTAGACAGGCTATGATGGGCTGATTTCGGACGGACCGTTTTTTCTTTTCTTTGAGGCGGACAAACAAAAATTAGTACCACCTTGGATAGTAAAAAAAACTAAAAATAATATGGGTGAATGGATGAAAAAATTGGAGGAACACACCTTCCTTTATTAGTAGGTATAGATATAGATATAGATATAGATATAGATTACCGTGTGATAAGAGAGACGATTTTGTTTACTTTAAACTGCATTGGGACCCTTGCAAAAAAAATTGCATTGAGAAGATAGAAGTCAAATGTCCACTCATATGTAAACTCATATTATTTTTAAATCAAATGTACATTCTTCACCGGACGAACGGAGTAGATGGATAAAGCGTGAGAGTTCTGGCTTAGGGACATGTTAATCACTGCAGCCGGCATAATTATACGGCTCCAGCGGAGCTGTTGGGATTTGGTGGTTTGGGACCGTGTGAGTGTCTGTTGGCTGTTGCTCGTCCATGCTGATCCTGTTCAGTCCAGCGATGCATGCTCTTCAGTCCAGGCTGCCAAATCCAAAAATAGAAATAGAATGCGTGATGATCCTGTTCACCGCCAAAAATCGCATGGTCCATGCATGATCCTGCCCACGTCCAGAAGTTAGGTAGGACTAGGAGGATCCGGTAGCTTCTAGCTCGTCAATGGAGCTGAGCTGGGAAGTAACTGCTGTTAACGAACATATTGATTCAGTGGGACAGTAGACATAACTGCTAGGTATATAATTGTACGGCAGCCACATCAATCTTATAAGACAATGCATATAACTACTACTAGATAAAATAGAACTGTGCGGCAGCTGCACCAATCCTACTACCTCCGGTTCGGTTTATATGTCTAGCACAAGTTTTTAGATCTTTGATTTGACTAATAAACATGTATGATATGCCTACAAACTTATGTTTTAGAAACTTTATCTCACGACGAATCTGCAGATATATTTTTCATAAATGTAATAAATATTTTCCTACTCAAATTGAAGACCTAAAAACCTGTGCACGGCTTATACTCCAACCGGAGGGAGTAGAAGACAGTAAACATAACTACTGCTAGGTAGATACAAGTACTGACTGCCAAGCTACTAATCATGTTTGTGTACACGACAAATATTGCAACATGTCTTTGTTTATTTTAAGAACTAGATAATTGCTCATCTGTTGTACCGAGATATAAATATAGTACTACATTGTCCTGTGATTTACCTAATCTATATATACCTATGCTAATTAGGCACTCCCTAAAATCCCCGCATTAATTAGAAAATGTGAGCCATTAATCATGTGGGACTGAATTATTACGGCTTATACTCCCTACGTAGTATATGTTATGTCCCGGGATTCAAATATTTATTTTCCGATATTAGATAACTACACAAAAGTGAAATTTGGATGCCAAGCTAATAGTTAATTAGTTCATGTGTATTTAGTTGTGTGTGAGATATTTGTTAGTGTTCCAATCAGTGGCTTTTTACACATGACAATTGTCTGGGTCGCGTTATGAGCTTTATAATTTTGTACCATTATACTGAGCTTTACAGCAACATACTAACAAATATCACGTAGACAACTAAATAGACATGAACTAATTAACTATTAGCTCGGCACCCAAACTTCAATTTTTGAATCCTCAAATATTTTTAGAATACAATATATTTTTAAATTGATGAGTTTTAAATATAAAAAAAATCAAAAAATTGCGAACATATTCTTATTAGTGAATATTTTGAAAATCTACGAACATTTTTTAGATACTCGAACACTTGCCAAATTTTTTGAATATTTTAAAATGCATGAACTTTTTTGAAGTTATGCAAAATTTCAAATGTATACTTTTTAAAAGTTAGTGAATATTTTTTAGGAAAATTAAAGTATTTGAAATAAAAGACATTGTGGACAATTCAAACAAAATGTTGGCTCTCTCTGGTAGCCTCACATGTTTTTTTACTAATAACCTCATGTGTGGGTCAAACAGACCCGATCACCACCAGACAGAGCGATGCATCACTCGGCTAGGCCCACGTACTCAAACATCTGAGTGATGCGGTGGCTTTTCCACGCAACAAGCATTAGAAATCACCCGTACCTCCCACCCAGTGGTGATTCCACTAGGGAGGCTTCAATAGGCTTAAGCCTACCCTCCAAAATCATAATTAAGCTAAATATACCACTTGACAAGTATATTCTGGTGCTTTAAGTGCAATAATTGCAATGCATTTGCTAATTAGACTTAGGAACTTTATATTTTAAGCCTACCCTCCAATGTCACCCTAGATTCGCCACTGCCACCACCCCCTATCGAGCAGGTGGCCTCCGATACACAAGGTTCGTCTTGGGTGCCCGCACCTTTTTATTGTGGAGGCCCATTAGGTGGACTGCATGTATTCATGTAGACCCAATTAATTAAGGAATTGATGATTTTCATGCTTCAGTTAATCCCTTTTCTACCCGAAAAAAGATAATCCTTTTTTAAAATTCTAAAAAACCGAATCCCTTTTTCTGCGAGTTTCTTCAACTAGCCCCCTTGTACTGAACTCTGGACGCTCTCTCCAATTTCAGGTTCCATGCAATCTCATTTTGTCGAATGCTCGAGGAAACATGTGGCAGTGCAGGAGGAGGTACTCCGATCAAGACGAACTCCGCCGGCCTTACACATAGACATTTGCTCGCCAGGTTCGCTAAAATGTTGTCATCCTAACCTTCACGCAAAATTTTGTATTTTTTCATGGTCAAGTGCTTAGGGCCATGCAGGGCACTCATCCAGGCTATCGATCTCGATACCCACTCTTTTACATTAGTTCGGCATTTTTCCTTTGTTTTTGTTGTCTAAAAAACAAGCCAACCATATTTTTTATAAAAATTTGTGAAATAATAAGTGCATGTAATAAAACGTGTTCACAAATTTGAAAAATCTTTGAAGAATTTAAAATTGTAGATGATGTTTTAAAAGGTTTATGAGTCCAATAAAGTTTATGTTAGTGCATTTATAAAATAGTTGCCAATTTTAAAAAAAACAAGAAACGAAATGGAAAATAAAAAATGTTTTCATTTTTGCATGACTTATATATATTTACTTCATATTATTGTCTTATTAATAATTATTGACCCTTTATTGATTTGTTTAAGTCGATTTCCAATTCATATTGAATTGTATATATGGAATATGATTCCTATGTTCTATGTTATTTGAATTGTGATCTAAAATGTGAAAATTCAGCAAGGGTCATGTGCAAATTTACAATTCATTCCAAATTCTCCTACGTTCTAAACATTTTGAAATTTACCCCAACTTTTATATGCATGAATGCAGTGCACAATCCTAAAAAAGTCTCCACTTTCTTCTAAACAACGGGTCATTATATTTTGACAGTCCCCCATGCTTTAAGGGACAAAATCGCAAAAGATCAATCTTGCATAGGGTAGACTAGTTTCATGGGTAAATCAAACCCACATTAGTTCGAGAGTTAAAGAGTCCCATGCCCTACAAGGTGATAAGTTAAGATGTCTTTGCGCATTGGATATCCTCTTAAGGCTGCATGTTGTCGTTGATATTTGACGTCGGGGCGACATTGGGGCAACCAAAGAAGTTCCATTGGTGTTAGCCCATCATCAGGTAGACATCATCTTCTTCTCTAAACACATGTGGTACAGGACACTTATGTATGTATGTGTGTGTGTATTTATGAATGATGGCTTTATTTTTCTTCCTATATTCCTAACAAAAAAGGGGTGCTGATTTTATATTTCTACACCATGCTCAGTCGGCAGTCATACAATTCCATCAAAACCAAGTGTCGATCTTGGCAGAAAGACATGATGTCAAGCACAAAATCATCGACACAAAGCGAGTCTTCAAAACATGGAAGGTACGATATGTGGTGCAAAATAAAGCTTGATTTGTTTCCTAAAGCTTCACAACGCTTCAAAGTTTGAACTTTATTTCGATATAAGCAATCGTGGCTAGGCGCAATAGGCTTCTAGGATCTCGATTCAGTATGTCAACCATCATAAATACCACATTACAGATACTGAATGGATATAAATGTGAACTATTGATGTTGAACATTATGCTGATTTTTATGACTCACAAGATCCTAATCATGTTTTTAAAATTGACTTCACACCACGAGCGCCTTTATTACGTCGGGCCTAAAAATGGGCCTGAGCCCGGCCCATCATGCTAAAAGCCCGCCAGACCTCGGGCTGGGCCTCTTTGTTAACGCGTGAATATGAAGGGCCTAGTCCCGGCTCGGCCATCGGGCTTGAAATCTAGGCCCGAGCCCAGCCCATGGATAGGGTCACGCCCGGACGGGCTTTTTTGGGCCGACCGGGCCTGGCTGCCCATGGCCAGGCCTACTATGCATATGTGCATCTCTCTCTCTCTCTCTCTTCATATGGGTCAAGGAATGCATGCATCAATATAGGAAGGCAACAGTCACGTCCGCCGCCAGTATTTTTTATTGGAAATGACTTATTTTTGTAAAACAATGCATGCATATATATGGCAAAGCATCCTCGTGTCCCACGGCAGCTCCTTTTTTTCATATAATAAGGGCAATGAGAACGCGTTTAGTGAACCGACGTTGACAAAGACGGGGACACGGCACAGGGTTGTAGAAATTCGGAAACACTTCTATTTTTGTGCATGTTTGGCTCATAAAACATCACTATTGAAAAAGGGTTTATATGTGAACTCAAATAAATGACGGGCCAGTCGAGGCATCCGCTACAGGCCTACAGCTATATTTAAGAACCAGCATTGGAGGATGCTAAAAGGATCCGACACGGCTATACAGGTAACAGCGGCGGGCACAGACGAGGCGAGGGTTCCCTTACGCGCCACTGCCCGACGCCGCCGGTTCCCTCTCTCTCCGTCGGCCGCTCCAGCGGCGGCAGGGAGGGGGAACCTTGGGTCTGTTCGCTAGGTGGATGTGTGGTAGGGTTAGGGTGGAGAGAGACGCTGCCAAGGCCGTTGTGGTGGTGTCGTATCGAAACAAGTTTCTCCGGGCTCCGTTGGCGGTCAGGCGAGGCTTTTGCCTTCGTCTAGGAGCCAGCGGTGTGGGGGATCCCCGGATCTCGTGGAGGTCGCGGGCTAGGGTGGCTGGAGGTCCATCGGCTCTGGCAGTTTGGGTCCTCGGATTGGTGATGGATGCAGGGAGATGAAGACACTTCTTTTTCCTTATCGGTATGATTTGTTGCTGCTCTTCTTCTTCCTCTGTGTTGATGCTGGTGGGAGTTCCTGCTTTGTCCGGGAGGATGGCCCGGTCGTGATGCTGGACTGGTCGGATGACTCGAGTTCTCTTCCTTCCGGAAGGGACACTTTTCACGGTACTCAAAGCCAAAGATGGTGATGACTGTTGCAGGTGTGTTGAATTGATGTCCATGCCCTCTCAGCGCTGGTGTCAAGAAAGAAGGAAGCAGCGTGGTGGCAATTGTACCGTGGTCGAAGATGATGACCTGCTTGCGCCTGGTTGCAGATTCTTCTGCTGCAGGTGTCTTTTCTCAAGATTCGGGGATGATGACACTTGGCTTCGGAGATCTTCTTGTGTTATGATTGTCTTAGGGTACTCTAGGTGTTCATGGTCCTTTGTGTTTGCGTTTCAGTGTGCTTGTAAGGATTAACTACTTTGTACTGTTTCATAATTTGAACGAAAAAATTCTAAAAAAAGGCGGGCACGGACAGGGGCCCACCACGGCTATGCAATTTCTAATTCTTTCACGGGTGACAAGCAGGTGCGGCGGGTGAGGTTGCACGCCTGCCACAGTTACCTTGAACAGTTGTGGCGGGCAGTTACTATCGCTGGCCACAGCTATATTTGAGTTCCCACGTGCCAAAACATTTCAAATCTTTTCAGAGCGTGGGTAACGGATTCTCGCCGTCGCCCGCCACACCTATATTTGGTCAAGTTGGTGCCTACCACGCATGTACTGTGGTGGTGGGCTCTGCCCTGCGCACGTCACTGTTATACACGCTCATATCCACCACATCCCCACCCACAATAGTTAGATCCCATTCCCCACCTTTCTCCCTTCTGTCTCGCCATC
>LR738714.1:866981362-866997160 GCA_902687465.1 Secale cereale | reverse complement strand
CGCCCGGCTGCACTCGCCATCCTCACCGGCCACCGCACCCTCGCCAGCCGTCCCCACCTGCTATAAAAGGAGTTGTTTGCAGCTCCCTGTAGTCGTCCTTCCCAGCATGGATCGCCGCCCTTGCTGCGTTCCAGCAACCGCCTGCGAGCTTGCAGCATTCGACGCGGGCGGTCGCTGCTCGCTGGACTAGTGGTCGCAGTTCTTCTAGCTCTGGCCAGTCACCGGTTGCAACACCTCACCTTCGCCCGTCGTTGCAAATTTGCTTGCCGATTGTAGAACTTTTGGTCACTGGTTGTAGCAAATTTGGGCGTCATTGCAGAAAACACTCCGACAATGCAGCAAAAATGGATGATGGTTCCAGCATCGGGCTTTGTTGGTTCTAGCAATTTTTTATGCTGGTTGTAGCAATTTTTAATGTTGGTTGAAGCAGGACGCATGACGCCGTTGTAATGAAAAAGATGTGACGGCCGTGCGATGTAGCAAAACGCGGCACTGGTTGTATCCGGATGGGGCACCGGTTATAGAAATACATGACACCCGTCTTAGCTTGTAGTAAGAAAATACGATGGTTCGTGTGATGTAGCAAAACGCGATGCCGGTTGTAGCTCAGTGGTGTGCCGGTTGAAGCAAAATGTGATACCGGTTGTAGCATGTAACAAAAAACACGGAGTCTGCAGTGTTGCTGGGAACAGCGCCGCCTTCCTCGCAGCTTGCTATCACCATGCTCGCCGTCCATGATGGCCGCTCTCCTGGGCACCGGTTGCAGCAGGCCACGGCGTGGTTCCAGCTTCCGCCTATGCCGATTACAACACGTCTCGCTGTGGGCTCCAGTGGCCGATCGCTGGCTCGTAGCATGGTCTCATCGGAGTGTGCAACACAACACCGGAGTAACACCCTGAGTAAACAAGGATATTGCATGCATGAATTGTTTGGGTTTCCTACTACCCAGGGGGGCTTTCTTATATGCATATCGACTCAGTCTTCTCTAGTAAAGAAGTGAGGAAGTGCTGATTTTTTGGTAGGGGCAAGTGCAATGCAGATTAGCTGACAGTTGCACAAAAATTCAAGCCTGTGGACGTGGGTCAGTTTGGAATGTAAAAGTTGTGGACCATGCTTGTGAGTAGCTAGTGCAACGCATTGGAGGTTCTTTCCCATTCACTTCTCATATTGCCCGCCAAGCCTATGAAGAAATAGCCAAACATACATTTGTATTTAGATGTGCGATGAGCTAGTAGTCATCAGGAAACGTGATGCATGCATAAATATATGCTTTTACACTTGTACTAACGAAAAAAAATGTTTTTGGAACATAAGAACGTAAAATTTCACCATGTAGTTTCAAAATTTGTGTCAACTTTGGTTATTATGGTATCTACCAAAATCATATTGAAATAGTGCGGTATATACCAAAACCAAACCGTATTTTGATTGCATATCGTATTTACCAAAGTATGAATCCTGTACATATTGAAAGTTCATATTTACTGAACAAAATAAACCCAATGTACAGGGTTACCTCGAGCACTGGGTCACTCTATTATCCCAACATCTAGGGCCACGCGGTAGGTGGCGAGAGCACCAAGGGTTATATATAGGTATGTTGCTTCGGTATTTTGAGAAACTTTTACGTCGTGGAAAACCTTAACTAGTTCTGTGGCAACCTTTGATAAAAAAATCCTTCTACTAAAGCACGGAGTGCTTCTGTCCATTCACCGTCACGCCATTTTACAAAAAAAAAACTTGGTTTTCTATAAATTAACCCACAATACAGGTTTAAGTCTTGCCTGAAGCGTTTTTCTAGAAAACCCATGACATTTTTCATAATCAACCCATCGTCCATAATTTAGTTAGACGACACATTTTCTTTGTTTTAACAGAAAACCCCCTGATTTTTCGGTTGAACAATCCATAACTTATCTAAAACAAAAGCATCCATATATTATAAGTCATAATGCCGATTTTAATATGTTATCTATGAAATTTGATTAGAAAAATGTGTAGAATCTATATATTTGTTTTAATTGCTTAATATTCTAAAATATTATTTGTGTGCAAACTTAATCTATAGTGCATGTACACCTCTGAAAAACCTCGCCGGGAAAAACAACATATTTCTCATCTTACTCCGAGAGAGTGTGGGTGAGAGAGTTCACTTCCAAATGACAAAATGATTTTTTTATAAGAAAACCTACTATTTCTGCTAATTAACTACAGTTAACTTTAAAGTACAAAACAAGCGTTTTCAAATATCCATATCTTTAATATCATAACTCTAATTTTAACATTTTTTATATATGAAATTTGATTAGAAAAATCTGTATATCCAAATGTGATGTTATTTTACATTATAACTATTTTTACATTGCTATCTAGAATGAAATTTTAATCAATAGCATGTGATCCGTCTTTCCTTCGTACGAGTGCCGATCTCGCTAACAAATGAACACCTCGACAAATAGAAGTGTATACGAAAGAAACCATCGATAACCACGCATGCACGCCTTGGCCAACCTAGCAAGGGAACGTGAACCTATTTGGGTCTTGACTCATGATAACCATCCATCGCTTCTACCATGATTTGTGCCGAAAGATTAAATATGTGGAACAGAGAAAAATTGGCACCTCGATAGATAGAGCGGACCCCACGCCCTATGCACCACGTCCAATAAACTAACCTCGCAGCCCCAACTATCCCACACTCACCAGCAGCTCGCATACATCGCACCCACCCTAGGCTCTCTTTCCCCTATCCTGATCTGGATCGGTATCCCACCATCACCGCCCACCCCCTCTGCAGCCCGCCGGCCACACCCCTTCTCTCCCATTGTCTGTTTCCTGCCTAACATCGCTAACCGATGACAGCAAATCACCACATGAGGGTGCACTGATCCTTGCACGCTGGGGGTGCACCGTCGCTCGCCGTGCCGACCACACCTCCTCCCTCACAACCTCCACCACACATGCCTACATCACACGCAAATCAACAGAGGAGGGATCACAAGAATGACGATGATGTCCCAGAGCACATCGACGATGAGCAGATCTTGGTCGCCGTCTGACCAAGAAGAGGAAGCGAGCGCGACGCCCATGCTGATTCATTCATGGTCGTGAGGCAGGGGCAAGAGTCGCACCGCGAGATGATGAGTGGTTATCGTTGAATCCACCCTTGCCCAGGCTTGCTGCAGGTGCCGGCGAGATCCACAATCAAACCTAGCTCGCCCGTGTCGGTGAGATCCTCAACATCACTAAGTCTGCCGCAAGCACCACCACCACACCACCACCATGGTCATAGTGTCTAGGTTTCCACCACCAGCATGCTTTCTTGTCTCTTGTTTACTTAGGACTTCTTGGAATACCAAAACTGAGTATTTTTTGCATATATGTTTAGCACTTTCTCTAGATTCATGGTATTGGTAGCTTATTTGTTTGTTTAAGCAATGCAGTTTTCGGAAGTGTATAATTGAAACTTGTAAACTTGATGATTAATTTGCTGCATTGTATAATTGAACATGAATTTGTCATTTATTTTAAACATGAATTTGGCATCCTATCCAATGGCAATTATACAACAATTTGGCTTGTTATTGGTTTGTCTTTAACATGAATTTGGCTTAGTCAATGCTTGTGGTATGGTGCCTTATTTATAGTATACCATGAGATATTTTTTTCCTAATTGATCATATAGTTATGTGGAGTACTATAGCATGCTTGTGGTGCCTTCTTTATCAATCCACTGAGTAGTTTATATAAATTGGACTGAAATGTGTGATGCATGCTTGAATTATGTGGACTATTTTTTCCTAATTGATCATATATTGAGGCACGCTTAACTGGCACTTTGTAATCATCTATTTTAGGGTAATGTGAGGCTAGCTGTATGAAAATTGAAATTTGGTGACAACTTTGTGTTTTATGTTGCCTTTTTTGGGATTATATATGTGCAAACGACTTTGAAGACTTTGCTGAGCTAAGGAAGCAATCCACTTTTATCATGGTGAGCCCATGTTTGCATTATGAATTTCAGTTACTTCATGGCATTAAAGGCTATATTTTTGAAAAAGACTGTTTGAGCTTGGAGAATAGCCGTGTCCCAATCGCTAGATTATGTAATACCCCCTTGTTGTTGCTAACGCCATTCCTTGTCGCCATAGGACATATACCTATTGTCCAAGTCCTCTTTTGTAACACTTGGACACATTTAAAAATAGTTTCTTAGGCATGCTTTATTTAAATAATTCCATGGGGAAGATGATGGGCTTATTCGACAAGGTTTGCAAAACCTCTTGGCAAGCATCTATTGCCCAAGCGTGATGTTGAAGAGAATGTTTTAAAAAAACTGTATGTAGTTGGAGGTTGGCTTGAGTTTGAAAGCAAGTTTGAAGATGAAAGACGTAAATGGCTTGATGGATATAGCGTAATGGGTTTGTAATGATGTTATGACATCATGGTGTATCGTAGTATAGGAAAAGCTTTAGTGTTGAGAAACCAAGCCTAACATGTGCAACATTACCCTGGTATGTGAATGGGCTAGACTTGGAAACTTTGATAACCTAGTTTGGACCCCCGCGATGTCGAAAACAATGTGATGAGATATATATGTTAGGTTATCTTGGCATTTGGTCATTTCCGATTGAGGTGGTCATTCATGACTATCACTGCTAGGCACAACACAACGATGTCACCCCTGTAGGTTATGGATGAAAAAAATAATGATCCCATTTGGATCTTTTCTTCTCTGATTGGGAAGAACGTGTTTGGATGGAGTATGGGGTATAATGACATCGGGTAGGCTCCTTGTTAGGGATAGACTTGAGAAAATCATGGTCGAGTGCTTACATCACGTACTAATTAAAATATGACGAGCAGCTGCTGCCAAGATAAACATCTCGGATCTTGTGGGTACAATGTACAACCTCTTCAGAGTGTTGAACTATTTGAATAGTCATGCTCGGGATTATGGGCAAGCTTGGTTACCCCAAAGCTTTGCTAGATTCTTAAAAATGGTTCCAGATTAACAAGCTGTTTACAAAAAAAAGATAATGTTTGGGGATGACACCATGTGAATGTTGTCGTAGTCAAGATCAGTTGGTACTTAGATTGCATATAGATATGACGACTGGATTTGGTGAAGGAAGATTGACTAGTTTGGTCACATGAGGACATATTACTACTCTACTATTGTTGTTTTATCAACTGCATTTTATAAATGCCTTTACACCTATTATGCTAACATAAAAGTTAAAATTGCCTTTTTCTTTTTCCATGCTAGGCATAGCTTTTTTCTTTGCAATATGCCAACATGTTTTCTATGTGTATGTCGGTGTTGACTGTGTGCATCCTATCTATTCAGACGCCGGATGCGTGTGCTCATTGTGTTTGTATCCTCTTGTTGCTTTATATTGAGTGAATAAAATCTAACCTTTATCGGAAAAAAATCTAAAGAGAAGCACACAAAAGTTGACCTAACGGGTCAGTTTGGCCCATACTTTCCACTATTTTTGTCGGGGGAACTGACCGCCCGCGAACACCTATGGGACCGGAGCCCCTTCTACGTTGCGGTAAGGGAGCGGAGGGAGCACGGAGAGCAGATCGAGGAACACACGCGGGCAGTTTACCCAGGTTCGGGCCGCGCGGACGCGTAAAACCCTACTCCTGCTTTGGTTGTATTGAGTTCTTGGGCTCGGGAGCTTGAAGATCTACAGTACCAGCTACACCGAGCGAGGGAGTGAGCGAGTTTCTGAGATCGAACCCCCTCTATGTTGTGCATGGGCCTCCTTTTATAGCTTAAAGGGGTCACCGACAAGCGCCAACGTAGAGGAGGGTAAAAATGTAAAACTGGTGGTGGTTGTAACAGTGTATGAACAATGCATGAACAGTGGTCTTCACCTAACTCTGACGGTGGGGGACAAGGGCATTGAATGCCCGTCGCCGTCGCCCCAAAAGCGTCCGTCCATGCGTCTCCGTTCGCCACGGCGATGGCTTCGTCACCGCGGCTTGCCAGCGTGTCCCTCAGGCTGCACAGCCATCTGCCATGTGCCCCTGGAAGGGTCCCAGGGCGACGCGTGGCCAGATGAGCTGGAGCGCAGGCACACAGTGTAAGCCTCCCCCGGCAAGCACCTTGCCGGGCTTGCTATCTTGCCGGGCCCGGAAGCTTGCCGCTCTCCGGGTCCAGCCGGGGCGCACGATGCGCCGCGATGTATCTTCTGAGGTGTTATCCTTTGGCCTTCCTGGCAAGTTCCTCTTGCCAGGGTCTTTGTGAGACTAGAGCGGTCTTGTGCTTGGAACAGCCTTCCCGGCAAGCTCCTCTTGCCGGGGCCTTGATCTTCTGACTTGTATACTTTGTTCTTGAATGGCTTAAAGGGGTCTAGAGTGGGCTTTGGCAGGCGCGTGGTGAGCCAGACCATGGGGTGCTGCTACTGCCCGTGCACAAGTCGGGACACTAAGGTACCCCTACTTTAGTACACCGACAATTTTCTTCCTGGGCCATGTGGGTTATTGCCCGGTTTTCCCTATGTAGTAGCTACATCAGCATCATGGAATGTGCAATGCCTTCAAGAAGTATTTTATACATTGATATTTCGGCTATAATGAGCATCCCAATATGCACGAGGAACATACTTGATTCATGGGCATGGAACTTTGAAAGAAACGGCATAGAGAATATTGATATCCATTAAGCAAAGGAAAGAGGCATGGTTGCAGGGGAGAGCCAGATCTTTTAACACTAACATGCAAGTGGGATCATGGAAGAAGCTCTGGAATACCCAAGTACCCGGGGGGATCAGAATGTTCCTATGGCGCCACGTGAAACATTCACTCCCAACGAATGATGTGCGGGCTCATCGTCACATGGCACAGTCTAGCGCTTGCGGCCTGTGTGGTGATGTGGATTCTTGGCGGCATTCGCTGATTGAATGTACCATATCGAGATACATCTGGGCCTTGGGGATGATGATCTGACGGATCAGCTTACGGCTACAACTGAACCTAGCACCAAGCAATGGGTATTCTCATTGACGAACACATTATCGCATGGGGCTTTTGTGAAGCTAGAGGTGATGATGTGGGCGATGTGGTCAAAGAGACCAAGAGCAATAGTGTTGGTAACACATACGCCAGTCAGGTCCAGAGGAGAAGAACACGGCCTAGGGCCCCAGTCCCGGGCTTTGCCAAGATTCATGTAGGCGCGGGGTTATACAATTCCAGGGGCTCGGCCGCCGCAGTCTTTGGGGAGCTCATCTCTCGTTATGTATGGCACACAAACCGCGTCAACACTTGCAGCGTTCGCATACCGTGAAGTATTATCATTGACATATGATTTGGGAATTCAAAGAATCAGCATATCATCGGATGCGGAACAAGTGGTGAGCAACCTGGAGAGTAATAGCCGTGGTCACTACGGTGCTATAATCGCTGAGGTCATATTAAGAGTAGAGAGTTTAACATGTAATTTCATTTTTGAAGGTCGGTCGGTTAATTTAGATGCTCGTAGTCTTGCTAGATTTTTCCGTTTCTTTAGATCTGCGACGCCGCATGTGGCTTATCCAACCCCATCATGCAAATTGTATACCACAAACTGTGGAATTCGATGATTTTTTAGCTCACACACAAATTGCTCAATTTTTTCTCTTATCATTTTCCCCATCTACACTGACCATCTCTCCTCTTCTTCCACCTCAGGCAAGTTATTTTTTCTCTCACTTTCCCGTCGCAAACTGCTTGCTGCCGCTGCCCCCACTGCTCCTTTATTTCTTCCTTCCCCTCTGCAATGTGCACGCGGACGGGCATGGCAGGATCCCCGCCCCCATCCTCCCTCCCCAGTACTACAACCATGCCAGTGCTGCAACCGAGGGGGCACCAGATCTGCCACGGCTGGTCACACGAAATGTTGTGATTGTTTTGCAGGAACATCAAGAGCTGAAGTTGGAACCATCAGATTTTTTGCTACAACTAACTGAGGTTGGAGCTGGAACCAGCATCTGGTTTTGCTACAACATGGAGCTGGAACCAGCACGGTTTGCTGCAACCGGCCAGAACAGGAGCTTGAACCAGTAAGTATTTTTGCTGCAATCGATTTTGATGGTTTTTGCGGCAATGATGGGTGGAGTGCTGATTTTATTGCAACCAGCAGCCCATAAAGCTTCAACTAGTTTATTAGCTACGACGGTGATGAGTGAAAGTGGTGAGCAGGAGACAACGGTGCCGTGAGTGGCATGCAGCCAATGGTGAGCGTCGTCGGCAAGGGTAGCGGGGTGGAGTAGCTGCTGCTGCAACCATAGGGCAGCGGCTGCTGCAACCATAGGGCGGTGAGCTGTAACCGTCGTCGGCCGGTGCTACGAGGAGTGTGGTCGGAGCAGCGACCCATCCATGGCAATCGAGGTGATGATTGCGAGGAATGTGAACGGTGGGGTAGCAAGCACCGACGACGAGGCCTTGTATGCCCTATGTCCATGGTGGGCGGATTTGGGAGTGCTCGTTATCGCTGTGGTGTTTCCGTGTCTCTGTGATCTTGAGGAAAAATAGCCTGACAATTTAGAAGTGCGCATGCTTGTTGGAGACAATGTGCGGCAGCTCTCCCATATGCATGTATGCTATTTATTTTAGGCTTCTAGTGCATACTGTTGTTGGCATTAATTACGGTCAGACTAGTGACATAAGAAGGAAAAACATACACTAGTTCATTTATTTTAGGTTTACAAATTTTAAAAAAGTGATATCTTTCAAATCTTGCAAATCGTGCGTCGGAATATTAATCCGTCTTCATCATTGGATTCCTCGCAACAAGATCTTTGAAATTATATACAACATGAGTATGTTCCAACGAAATTTTTTATGCCAACTTTGGTGCTATATGGTGCAATTTCAGTACTGCATTGTGCAACTTTATTACTACATGGTGCAACTTTGTTCAAAACCAGCTTTTGAAGCTGCATGATCTAATTTCATATGAGGTTGCAATCTAGCAACCATGAAAACTTGATGTGCAATTAGTCTACTGCCCCGACCAACTATAGTAGTCGATGTGCAACTCTTGTCCCTACTCCTGGATGGGTATTTGTTTACAGTTGACACACTCTACCCCACCTTCCCTACCAGCGCTATGTGCAACTTAGTTTGTTGTTCATGCCAACTTCCTATTACTCCATGTGCAACTTAGTTTGTTGTTCGAGCCAACTTCCTATTACTCGATGTGCAACTCCTTCCTTCACGCTACTTGTGGATGTGTAGTTTCAGTTAGCAGGGGCAACAATCGGAGTTGCACAAAGTCTGCTAGGCAGTTCGCCGGAGCAACATATGAAGTTGCACATCTCACAGACAGGAATAGTTGGATGGTGAAAATTCCACATTCAAGAGGATAGTGAAAAGTTACATATTCATGAGGATGGTAAAAAAGTTGCATATAAACAGGGTGCTAAAGTTGCACATCCCACTAGACGGGTGGTTTGGTCGAGTGCTAGTAAAAAATTACACATCCAAGTGGTATGAGGGGAAGTTGCATATCACTGATAAATAGTTGGTTATGGTAGTACCGAACTTGCACATCCATTGTTACATAGTTGGCTGTTGCAGCAAATAGTGAAAGCACAACCACATGCAGGGGCAAAGTTGCAAATCAACTATTATGCAGTTGGCCTGGGCAACACACAAATTTGCACATCTGACTAGAAGGACCTAGTTTGGGGATAGATGAAAAGTTGCACATCGGCTACAAGACAGTTGCACAAAATGAAGACTAAATTGTTTTAAAAAAATATCGAAATATAACCATGCGAGGGTTTCAATGTTGAAAACGGATCTGAATTTTGACGAGGAGTTTGAAAGTTATAGGTTTTTACAAATTTGTAAACCCAAATTAAATGCGTTCACACACATGGGTAGTTTGCATTTACTTTTCACTTTTTGCCTTCACACATCTTCACTTTTACTAATACTTCCTCCTTTCCGGTTTATAGGGCTTATCTCAAAATTTTAGATTTTCCGGTTTATAAGGCTCAATTTTATTGTTCTCCATCACATGTTCAGATTTCAAGATGCATTAAATCATTGCATGCAAAGATTAAGAGAAAATTGACCAATGCATGTACTTTATGCATGCATGCATTGCAATTAATGCATTGGTAAACACAAAATTTTGAGGAAAACGAGTGCATTAATTATGTGGCTTTGCAAACTACAAAAATTGTTCCACCACTCACCATTTGCCTTGATTGGTGAGATTTTTGAATTGAGCCCTATAAATCGGAAAGGAGGTAGTATGAATTTAGGGGACAAACTATTTCTATTTATAGATTATTAGAGGGTCAAAATATTTTCTTTTATAGATTAGGAATCAGAAATTTCTTTTTTCGCACAGCTGCTCCGGAGTGCTATGCAGCAGCCGGCCGCTCCCTAGATCTGTACAAAAAACAGATGCCGAAGAGGATAATGGATACTAGATCCAACGGCTGCATGCATCGCAAATGAATGATCAGGATGTGACCGGCCCAAAGTTTGGGCCAGCTGACCGGTGGCTAGTATTGGCCAGTGAATATTGACACGCTTAACGTACACTACTTATGTGTTTTCGTTAGTTATTAAGACATAGCTGAAGTTCGGGGCATTATACAGACTTTCCACGGGATAGCACAGATAGCAGGCCGAAAGGATTTTCTCCCACTGAAGCTTAACAGACGAAGCTAAAAAGAAGTGGCCACACTGCGGTGTATGTGTCTTGAAGAACAAAGAAAGAGAACAAGTGCAAATTATGGAGATAGGTGCTTATCGAGACCTGCATGCGCATGAGAAGGTCGGAGCTGTTCTTCATCTCGTGCCGGCGGCTGGAGAAGTCGCGGCGAGCAGCCTCTACGGCGGCGACCTCGTCGGGGTCGTCGGCGGCAGGGTCGAACTCCCACACCTCCCGGCCGATGTGGCCGTTGGTGGTGCGCAGCAGTGGGTTGGCGCCGCCCTCGGCGATCTTTAGCCTCCACATCTCTCGATCGATAATTAACTGGATTGGTTGGCGCTGGCACTCAAACCATTGCTACGTGCTACATATATAAAGACCAGAGAGGGGACGTCCATTGTTGCTTCCGTTCACAGCGCGGGTATACATATGTTAAGAGCAAATACAATAAGGTGTTGCAAGCAGCCTGTAAAAATTATGATAGATGTATTATATACTCCCTCTGTTCTATAATGTAGTGCCTATAGATTTTTACAAAAGTCAAACATTACAAACTTTGACCATGTTTATAGAGAAAAGTATGTACATCTAGAATACCATATGCACATCATTGGATACATCGTGAGTTATATTTTCAGAATGTACATGTTTGGTATTGTAGATGTAGACAATTTTCTCTATACACTTGGTCAAAGTTGACAAAGTTTGACTTTCACAAAAATCTATAGGCACTACATTGTGGAACGGAGGGAGTATTTAGTAAGTTAGATGACATAGAAGAAGAGAGAAGGAAACGGACTATAGATTAATAGCTAGCTGGGCGCTCAAAGAAACGTCATGAGAATGTAAGATGGGACAAAATAGTAGTACTTCTTAGTAACTACTCCCTCCGTTCTTAAAAGAGTTTACTTTCAACTTTCTTGGAGGGTTAAACTATCTCAAAATTTGATGAGTTTCTGTAAAAATATATCAATGTTTGTGAAATCAAATAGGTATATGACGAATAAATATTTTATCATGAATCTAATGCGACTAATTGGATGGCAGAAATATTGATGTATTATTGTGTAAATACGGTCAAACATTAAAAGTTGGCTTTCCAATAAAGTTGGAAGTACACTCTTTTAAGGACAAAGGGAGTAGTATGAGATTGGAATAGCAACTCTATATAGCCGGATGTTGGCTATATTATTAACCATACTCTAGGAATGTCCCATAGACAAGAAACATAAAATAACATAACAATTGGAGCAAGGTTAATAGTGTAGAAAACAACTAGCTATATATAGCTGCCACATCATGTACAACCAACCTAATACTCTATTATGTTGTGTGATTAATATGTGATCCACCTTTCTCCCTCAGAAAATTGGAGCATGTGCTACACCCGGCTATTTTCAAAAGATATAATAAGGTGATGTAAGTGGACTATAAAAATTTAGTAATATATTCTTACTGAGTTGAAGGAGAGAGAAAAGAAACGGTTTGAAGATTAAATAGCTAGCTGCAATACATGTTCCTACAATTATGAGAGTTTAAGAACATCTCCAATAGCTACCCTAAAATAGGGCACATGGAGACAGAAAAAAACAGTCTCCAACGGCTGCCGTCTCGTAAAAATCAGAGTGATTTTTTAGCAGACCTAAAATACAATACGAAATGTCGCAAATATATTTGAAAAGCTGTTGTAAAATCGAGCGACCCTCCTGTGATACAGCAACCCTAGCGGTTTCTTTGTGCGCACCGTTCCCGCCTCTCCTCCCGGGAGCGCCTACGCTGGCCGCCACCCCCCCCCCCAAATCAAGCCTCTCTTCCTTTCCTCTCTTTCTCAGGCTTCAAACTCCGGACGCAGTAAACCACATTGGATCCAACACACCGTACCCATTCCAAATCCCCCAAACCAACCTCCACCCCCGCCCTCGGCATGCCCTCTCCCTCTCTGTTATGTCCATGCTCGCGACGCGCCTTTCTCATCATGCTCCCCCACCCAAGCTTCGGCACCGGACCCATCCAGCCTCAACATATGGTGCCACCACCGCTGCCCTAGTACGTCCTACTCCGCCCAACATACATCTTGCCCGCCATGTGTGTGTTAAAATGATATAGCTGTTTTTTGAGGTTCTTTTGCACATTTGTTGGCAAATGATGAATTGTCCGGACGATGAGTTTGTTTTCCAGAAGCTTGATGAGTCAATTTTCGAGGATTTCATCAAATAATCAAATTAAGACATTGATGATGAAACATATAAAGAGTAGCTGATGATGGTGACGATGAGCATCCTTTGAGAATGGCGAAAGAATAGAGGAACGTTCTGAAGTTCTAGGGTTCAATTCCAGGTAGGATAGTTGTTGCATATCATAGCATAAAGGGCCAAAGGATCCTCAACACATTTTCGACCCACCTCGATATTCCATGAGTGTTTTCTAAGGCATGGCTTACAGATGTGCATGCATATGTTCGTGCGCATAGTGAATGGTGTGAAGGAACGCGATCCTCACATCATGCGTAGGAAGGTTTGTTGTCGAACATGTCATTCTCTGCTCTCTAGAAATGCAAGACTACTCTATGGATGCTTACATATAGTATAGTCGTAGATGTCATTGATGAGATCGTCCAGACGGAAGAGAGCACACACATTGACTCAATGGTGAGATGTTCCTCTGATGTGGTGATGGAGTTTGGAACAAAGTACTTGAGAGAACTAATTGAGGGGGACACAAAAAGCAATTTGCAAATGGAGCTACACGAGGTTATCCAGGTATGCTCGACTTAGTTGATTCCATTCATTGGGAATGGAAGAACTGCCCGATAGGTTTGCATGGGCAATATGAAGGTCGCACCAAAGAGGCATGTATCATACTTAAAGCCGTGACATCAAAAGTCTTGTGGATTTGGCATGCCAGACTCTCACAACGACACCAATGTGCTTCAGCAGTCTCCGTTGTTCAATTGACTGTGATGGGGATGCTATAGCGTGCAACCACATCATCATCGGGCACAACAACACCATGGGGTATACTATCATACTGATGGTATCTATCATCAGTGGACGATGTTGGTGAAGACTACCCCGATGCCAAAGGTATTAAAAGATGTCTCTTTGCATAAATGCAAGAAGCTACTACGAAGTATGTTGAAAGGGCATTTGGAGTTCGCCATGTTTGTTGGGGTTTTGTTCTTCGACCCGCAAAATATGGAATCCAAAGACATTGTGGAAGGTGATGACTTGGTGTGTGGTCTTGCACAACAAGGTTGTGAAGGATGAGGATGACAGGGCGTCACGTACTTCTGATTTGAGAGGCCTGAAGCACATGTCCGGCTACTAGAACAAGATACAAAGTAGGTTGTCATCTTTTTGAAGATGCATCAACAACTTCGAGATCAATAGACGCATGTACAACTACTCTATGATCTTGTGAAGCATATGGATAATCATACAGGAAACTATTAAATTGTTGATGTCGTGTTAATTTTATTTATGTTTGAATTATGCACTATGTATAATATTTATGATTGAACTATTTTTTTAATTTGAACAATTTATTGTCGAAATATTATGTATTCTTTTCATTGTAATGTGCTATGTGTATGGTTGAATGATTCAAATGGACAAATGCGGATCGGCCCACTCCAGTCCCGTTAAAATAATCCATTGTGATTGTGGATGATCTAGCTTGATATGCATAACTATTCGATATTTTACAACTAAATTATGGAATTTATTGGCATTTTCGTTCCATAATCATAGAATTTGTTATTTGTTAATAATTTGAGGACTAACATTTCACTAAGGGGAACATAGAGTCGAAGTAATAAAGTAAGTCTGACCCAACCACCATTATGTGTATATTGTTATTTTTTTGCAAGAATCATTATGTCTATTAGTATACTGCACCGGAGGCATATGTGAGTTGGATCCACGTATTAAATGGATATGCAGCGTGGTACCACACCATTTTATGGAGGTTTTTGTTTATGGTTTTTGGCCATGGTGCAGTGTGGTACCACAACACTTGATATGGAGTTAGATATGGCTGGGCGGTGGATCACGCGCGAGGTAATATGGCTGGCAAGGGCTTCTGGCTGGGCTGGGCTGGGCTGCTACATGAACGTCAGCTTCGGGGTTTATGCATGCTACAATCACTCTGGTTGGCACCCCTAAAAAAACATCACTCTGGTTGGCAAGAACCTCCTAATCCATCTGGTTTGTATCCCCGCAAAGGAAAAAAATTGTTTATAGATTTGTAGTCTGCCATGAATAACCATAGTCATACCTGTGGTTGCCATTTCGTTCATCACACTTTTGTTATGACAGCTACTGTATGCTTAGTTGTGGTAAAGTCAGTCGTGAATCAAACATACGTGTACTTTTTCCCCGGAGGTTTGAGGGGTCTGGATCAATTTACAATACAAATATAATAAAGACTATAAGGATTAGGGACACTTTAATAAGGCGTGAGAGGTTTGGAACCCAATCCATCACAGACGTGAGACGGTGAGAGATCGGGATCAGGGACTAGATAGACACGTTAATCACTGCTGCCGGCGTATTTATACTGCTCGAGCAGAGCTGTTGGGATTTGGTGGTTGGGGCGGTCTGCTTGCTCGTCCAGGCTGATCCTGTTCAGTCCAGCGATGCATGCTCTTATGTAGAGGCTGCCAAATCTGAAAACAGAAATAGAATGCGCGCAGATCCTGTCCACGGCATAAAGATTCTTGCAAAAAAGAAACATAAACAAAAACCTCCATAAAATCGCATGGTCCATGCATGATCCTGCCCGCGTCCACAACTTAGGTCGGAGTAGGAGGATCCCGTAGCTTCTAGCTCTAGCTAGCTGGCTAGTCAGTCTCGTCAATAGAGCTGAGCGCGGGGGAGGGGGCGGGGCAAAAACTACAAATTTAACCTGTGGACAAAAAGAATTCACAAATTAAACTGTCTTTGGAAAAAAATCACTCAGCTGAACCTTTCGTGTAGCGCCCGACAGTCAGGCACCACACTACATTGTGCAGGCGCTACACGCCTGGCAAGTGTCGCACTGTGGACTGGCTGAAAATTACTAAGTCAGTGTGCAACTCATAAGAGCTAGGCGCCAGACTATACAGTGTGGCTCTTAGCGTCTAAGCGTTGCATTAG
>LR738714.1:866957221-866970746 GCA_902687465.1 Secale cereale | reverse complement strand
TATTTTCTTCTTTCCTATCCTTCTTTTTCTAAATTTGTAACTTTTGCATATATATATAAAACTTTCTATATATATTTAGCATATATAAACAAAAAACTATATAGCCACATACACATATATATACATCACATATACACACATCACATATATACAGCAACTTCCTAAGAAAAAATATATTTATATACACATAAATATATATTTAACATATATATTTAGCAAATTCCTAAGAAAAAAAAAAGATATACACATACATATAAATACAGCAACTATATATACTGCAATTTATATAAACATAAAAAAATACACATAAATATACTGCAATTTATACATATATACACAGCAACTATATATATATATATATACAGCAATATTAAACATAAAAAAAAGAGCCCCTCACATCGGCAGGGCTGGGCGGCGCGACGGCGGCGGGGCGGGGCGGCGACGAGGCGGCGTCGGGACGCGGCGGCGCGACGGCGGCGGGGCGGGGGGCGCGGCGGCGCGGGGCGACGGGCCGGCCGGGGCGCGGCGACGGCGCGGGGCGGGGCGACGAGGCGGCGTCGGGGGCGACGGCGACGGCGACGGGGCGACGGGGGCGACGGCGACGGCGACGGGGCGACGGGGGCGACGGCGACGGCGACGGGGAAGGAGCAGATCGAGGGAGGCGTCGGGGCGGGGAAGAAAGAAACTGCCCAAAATTTCGCAAGTCCTGGTTATATAGGAGGGGCATTAGTCCCGGTTGGTGGCTGAAACCGGGACTAATGCCACCCTTTAGTCCCGGTTGGTGCCACCAACCGGGACCAAAGGCCCTGTGCTGGCGCGGGTGCGGTGGGATGTTTAGTCCCACCTCGCTAGCTGAGGGAGCTCGAGAGTGGTTTATAAGGGCTGCTGCTCCCACCGTCTCGAGCTCCTCTCAAATGCAGGCTTCTGGGCCTAACTCTGCGCGCTGCCCTGTGAGCTTGCTGGGCCTTATATTACAGGTGGATCCTGTGCTATAGGCCTTGCAGGCTCACTGGGCAGCGCCCAATTTTTTTTTCCTTTTTTGCTTTATTTATTTCTAAGTTGTTTTTTGCTGTATTTAGAGTTGCTTTATTTATTTTACTTCCTTTATTTATTTTCTTTGTTGCTTTATTTATTTTATTTTGTTTATACTTAATTACAACAAAATACTTATTGTTGCTATTTATTTCTAAGTTGTTTTTTGCTGTATTTAGAGTTGCTTTATTTATTTTATTTTCTTTGTTTATTTCTAAGTTGTTTTTTGCTGTATTTAGAGTTGCTTTATTTATTTTACTTTCTTTATTTATTTTCTTTGTTGCTTTATTAATTTTATTTTGTTTATACTTACAACAAAATACTTATTGTTGCTATTTATTTTTCAAGTTTGTTTTGTTTTGTTTTGTTTTGTTAGTGCAAGTAGTATTGAAATTTGAATAGTACAAACGGACAATGGTATCATACTCGTTTGTTACAAAGTTGGCATGGTATCATCATAATAGTTGCGGAAATAACTCTTCACTTTTTCTTCGCTTGTGTCATTTGCTTATTGCGCCGTAACCATGGATAATCTTCATCGTTTATCAGGATGCTTGGGTCAGCCTTGACTTTGAAGGGAGGAATTTCATGAAACTTTTCATAATCTTCAGACATGTCTGTCCTGCCCTCCACTCCCAGGATGTCCCTTTTTCCTGAAAGAACTATGTGGCGCTTTGGCTCATCGTATGATGTATTCGCTTCCTTATCTTTTCTTTTTCTCGGTCTGGTAGACATGTCCTTCACATAGATAACCTGTGCCACATCATTGGCTAGGACGAACGGTTCGTCAGTGTATCCAAGATTTTTCAGATCCACTGTTGTCATTCCGTACTGTGGGTCTACCTGTACCCCGCCTCCTGACAGATTGACCCATTTACACTTAAACAAAGGGACCTTAAAATCATGTCCGTAGTCAAGTTCCCATATGTCCACTATGTATGTGTCCTTTCCCCTCTCGGTTGTTGCATCAAAGCGGACACCGCTGTTTTGGTTGGTGCTCTTTTGATCTTGGACAATCGTGTAAAATGTATTCCCATTTATCTCGTATCCTTTGTAAATCAATACAGTCGAAGATGGTCCCCTGGACAACAAGTACAACTCATCACAAACAGTGTTGTCACCTCTGAGACGTGTTTCCAACCAACTGCTGAAAGTCCTGATGTGTTCACGTGTAATCCAGTCGTCGCACTGCTCCGGGTGTTTGGAGCGCAGACTGTTCTTGTGTTCATCGACATACGGGGTCACCAATGTAGAGTTCTGTAGAATTGTGTAGTGTGCTTGAGACCAAGAATAACCGTCCCTGCATATTATTGAGTCCCTTCCAAGCGTGCCTTTTCCAGTCAGTCTCCCCTCGTACCGCGATTTAGGGAGACCTATCTTATTAAGGCCAGGAATGAAGTCAACACAAAACCCGATGACATCCTCTGTTTGTTGGCCCATGGAGATGCTTCCTTCTGGCCTTGCGCGGTTACGGACATATTTCTTGAGGACTCCCATGAACCTCTCAAAGGGGAACATATTGTGTAGAAATACGGGCCCCAGAATGACAATCTCGTCGACTAGATGAACTAGGACGTGTCTCATGATATTGAAGAAGGATGGTGGGAACACAAGCTCGAAACTGACAAGACATTGCGCCACATCACTCCTTAGCCTTGGTACGATTTCTGGATCGATCACCTTCTGAGAGATTGCATTGAGGAATGCACAAAGTTTCACAATGGCTAATCGGACGTTTTCCGGTAGAAGCCCCCTCAATGCAACCGGAAGCAGTTGCGTCATAATCACATGGCAGTCATGAGACTTTAGGTTCTGGAACTTTTTCTCTGCCATATTTATTATTCCCTTTATATTCGACGAGAAGCCAGTCGGGACCTTCATACTGAAAAGGCATTCAAAGAAGATTTCTTTCTCTTCTTTCGTAAGAGCATAGCTGGCAGGACCTTCATACTGCTTCGGAGGGATGCCGTCTTTTTCGTGCAAACGTTGCAGGTCCTCCCGTGCCTCAGTTGTATCTTTTGTCTTTCCATACACGCCCAAGAAGCCTAGCAGGTTCACGCAAAGGTTCTTCGTCACGTGCATCACGTCGATTGAAGAGCGGACCTCTAGGTCTTTCCAGTAGGGTAGGTCCCAAAATATAGATTTCTTCTTCCACATGGGTGCGTGTCCCTCATCGTCATTCGGAACAGCTAGTGCGCCGGGGCCCTTTCCGAAGATTACATGTAAATCATTGACCATAGCAAGTACGTGATCACCGGTACGCATGGCGGGCTTCTTCCGGTGATCTGCCTCGCCTTTGAAATGCTTGCCTTTCTTTCGACATTGATGGTTGGTTGGAAGAAATCGACGATGGCCCAGGTACACATTCTTCCTGCACTTGTCCAGGTATATACTTTCAGTGTCATCTAAACAGTGCGTGCATGCGTGGTATCCTTTGTTTGTCTGTCCTGAAAGGTTACTGAGAGCGGGCCAATCGTTGATGGTCACGAACAGCAACGCCTTTAGGTCAAATTCCTCCTGTTTGTGCTCATCCCACGCACGTACACCGTTTCCATTCCACAACTGTAAAAGTTCTTCAACTAATGGCCTTAGGTACACATCAATGTCGTTGCCGGGTTGCTTAGGGCCTTGGATGAGAACTGGCATCATAATGAACTTCCGCTTCATGCACATCCAAGGAGGAAGGTTATACATACATAGAGTCACGGGCCAGGTGCTGTGATTGCTGCTCTGCTCCCCGAAAGGATTAATGCCATCCGCGCTTAGAGCAAACCATACGTTCCTTGCGTCCTATGCAAACTCCTCCTAGTACTTTCTCTCGATTTTTCTCCATTGCGACCCGTCAGCGGGTGCTCTCAACTTCCCGTCTTTCTTACGGTCCTCACTGTGCCATCGCATCAACTTGGCATGCTCTCTGTTTCTAAACAAACGTTTCAACCGTGGTATTATAGGAGCATACCACATCACCCTCGCAGGAACCCTCTTCCTGGCGGGCTCGCCATCAACATCACCAGGGTCATCTCGTCTGATCTTATACCGCAATGCACCGCATACCGGGCATGCGTTCAGATCGTTGTATGCACCGCGGTAGAGGATGCAGTCATTAGGGCATGCATGTATCTTTTGCACGTCCAATCCTAGAGGGCATACGACCTTCTTTGCTGCGTATGTACTGTCGGGCAATTCGTTATCCTTCGGAAGCTTCTTCTTCAATATTTTCAGTAGCTTCTCAAATCCTTTGTCAGCCACAGCATTCTCTGCCTTCCACTGCAGCAATTCCAGTACGGTACCGAGCTTTGTGTTGCCATCTTCGCAATTGGGGTACAACCCTTTTTTGTGATCCTCTAACATGCGATCGAACTTCAGCTTCTCCTTTTGACTTTCGCATTGTGTCCTTGCATCGATAATGACCCGGCGAAGATCATCATTTGGTTCCTCTTGATCTTCAGCAGCTTCACCCGTTGCAGCATCATTGGGCACATCGTCTGGTTCCTCTTGATCTTCACCAGCTCCCCCCATTGCAGCATCACCGTATTCAGGGGGCACATAGTTGTCATCGTACTCTTCTTCTTCGCCGTCTTCCATCATAACCCCTATTTCTCCGTGCCTCGTCCAAACATTATAGTGTGGCATGAAACCCTTGTAAAGCAGGTGGGAGTGAAGGATTTTTCAGTTAGAGTAAGACATCGTATTCACACATTTAGTGCATGGACAACACATAAAACCATTCTGCTTGTTTGCCTCTGCCGCATTTAGAAACTCACGCACGCCCTTAATGTACTCGGAGGTGTGTCTGTCACCGTACATCCATTGGCGGTTCATCTGCGTGCATTTATATATAATTAAGTGTGTCAAAAACCATTACAGAACATCATAAATAGATAATTAAGTGACCAAATGGATAAAAGTTCATCATCACATTAAAACCAAAGTACATACATATATAGTTCTCATCTAACAACATATAGCTCTCCATACACATCGAAACTATGTAAAACATTTCAACGCGAAAACAAATGCTATCATAATCGCAACCAAGGTAACAATTGATCCAACGGCATAATGATACCAAGCCTCGGTATGAATGGCATATTTTCTAATCTTTTTAATCTTCAACCGCATTGCATCCGTCTTGATCTTGTGATCATCGACGACATCCGCAACATGCAACTCCAATATCATCTTCTCGTCCACAATTTTTTTTATTTTTTCCTTCAAGAATTTGTTTTCTTCTTCAACTAAATTTAACCTCTCGACAATAGGGTCCATCTTGATCTTGTGATCATCGATAACTTCCGCAACATGCAACTCCAATTCCATCTTCTCCTCCTCCATTTTTTCGAATTTTTTCTTTAACGAAATGTTTTCCTCTTCAACTAAATTTAACCTCTCCACAAGAGGGTCGGTTGGAATTTCCGGTTCAACTACCTCCTAGACATAATGAAACATCTATGCATGTCAGGTTGGTCGGCATAACTATCATAAGCACTAAAACAAATAGTTATAAATTAAAGATAATATACCACATCCGAATCGTAGACCGGACGAGGGCCCACGTGGGCGGATATCAAAACCATCGCACTATATAATAACAAGCAATAATAAACGTAAGAAAATTAGACAAATATCTATCTAAAGCAATAATAAAAGTAAGAAAAGCATGGACATAACAAGAGGCTCACCACGGTGGTGCCGGTGACGAGATCGGCGGGGGCGATCGACGGCGGCGAAGACGGGGACGGGACGTGACGGACCGCTAAACCTAGACAAATCTCGGAGAAAATAGAGCTTCAAGAGGAGAAAAGCTTAACTAGTGTGGCTCGGGCATTCCACCGAACACGTTGTGTGCATAGGAGGTGAGCTAGAGCACCACTAACCCCTCTCCCCCTCGGCCAGAAAAAAAAACAGAGCAGTGAGCTCTGCTCTTGAGTGAGGGGGTTTATATAGGCAACTCACTGGTCCCGGTTGGTTCTACAAACCGGGGCTAAAGGGGTGCCTTTGGTCCCGGTTCATAAAACAAACTGGGACCAATAGTGGTGGGCCAGGAGCAAGAGCCATTGGTCCCGGTTTTTAGCTCCAACCGGGACCAATAGGTCCAGACGAACCGGGACCAATGGCCCACGTGGCCCGGCCGGCCCCCTGGGCTAACGAACCGGGTCCAGTACCCCCATTGGTCCCGGTTCTAGATTGAACCGGGGCTAATGGGCTGGACCAATGCCCTGTTTTCTACTAGTGATCGTTCTATCAATGGAGTGAAATCATTGGTAGGAGGCTTAGTCGGGGCGAGTTGGAGGCCGAGATAGATTTGAGGGAAGGGAGCGCTTCAGCAGCCCATGGCGAGGGCAATGGCAGCAACCATGGATTCCTCTGTGTGTAGAGTGGCTAGAGTGATTTCGGAGAAGTTGATGGCGAGGCCAGTAGCTTGTGCAAAATTGTTTAGGGTTACTTTAAGGGCTGCGGCGGCGACAGGGGAGGCGGCTGCAATGATGAGCGTATCATCGGCGTATTAGAGAACAGTGGGAGGCGGGTGGGAGAAGATGGGGTGGTGAAGAGTAGATTCAGAGTTTTGGAAGATGAGTTTCTGAAGCAAGTCGGCGACGATGAGGAAGGGATAGGGTGAAGTCTAGTCACCTTGCCGCAAACCATTCTTGCATTGTATACAGTTTCCCGGGACCCCATTCATGAGAGTGGCAGCTTTGCCCGTGTGGAGAATGTTTTGGGTCCAGGCACGGAAAGTTGGAGAGAAGCCACGAATTGCCAGGATTTTGTCAAGAGCAGGCGAAGCCACGGAGTCGAAAGCTTTCCGGAAATCGAGCTTAGAAACCATAGTTGGTCTTTTGCGAGAGAGACAAGAGCTAATGAGATCGGCTGCAAAAACGTAGTTCTCGGCGATATTCCTGCCTGAGATGAACCCAGACTGATTGTCATGGACTAACATAGGAATGAGCGGTTTTAGGAGAGATGTGTGGACTTTAGCAACGACTTTGATTGGGCAGTTCTGCAGAGAGATTTGCCTAAAAGCGTCGGGTGAGGTTGGCATTTCCTTCTTAGGTAGGAGGACGACGTGAGCATGGTTTAAGCGTTCTGTGTCTGCCACTCCTTGGTGAAATTGGGAGAAGAAAGGCAGGACTACATGTTTTACTATAGGCCAGTAAGTTCTATAAAAAGAGGGTCCGAAACCGTCCAGCCCAGGGCTGGCTTGGGGATTCATATTGAAAAAGGAAAGCTTGATTTCTTCTTCGGTGAAAGGCTCATCGAGGACATGGAGGCCGAGCACGGGCTATGGATAAATAGCGTTTAGATCAAATGCCCATGTCGTAGGGACTGGAGTACCAATAAGGGAGACGAAGAAATCCCGCAGGATCTCTGCTTTGTGATGATGAGCAATGAAGTCAGAACCAGCACGTGTGAGGGTAAGGATTTTATTTTTCCTAAGGCGTTGGGAAGTAGACATGTGGAAGAATTTGGTGTTCTCCCCGCCGTGGATGGCGCGTGACACATTAGAACGCCATCTCCAGTAAGCCATTTTCTCTTGGATAGTGCATTTGAGGAGATAGACAATAATTTTGCGAGTGAGAATTTCTGGATGGGTCAGAGCCCTATTTTCTTCAGCGAGATCTAATGCAGTGATTGCAGATTTGCAACGAGATTCGCGAAGGGGAGCAGGGATACGTGAACGAGCCCTTTTTTGAGATTAGTCCGAGATTTTCTGAGTGTGGAGGCAAGAACAACGGTAGAGTTGAGCGGCGATGTGGGCTGAGGTGAGGCCCAGATTCTTCTGCAAGGCCTGAAGTTGGCCCAACCAGCCTCGAATTTAAAGAAATTGGACCGTGGAATCGTGGTGGTGTCGTGTATGAGAGGGGGGACGTGATCGGACGTAAAACGCGTATGTGAAGATAACGAAGTGTTAGGGAAGGCGTCGGCCCAAGCTAAGTTAAAGAAAGCGCGATCGATCCATTCTAAGGTGGGCGTATCTCTATTGTTCGACCAGATGAACTAGCGATCAAGAAGCGGCAACTCTATGAGAGCTAAGTCGTCTAGGGTTTGGTTGAAAGCATTGGCCTCAGCCTGACGGAAGGCAGGATTGTTTTTGTCAGAGGGAAGCGAATGAGGTTGAAGTCGCCAGCGAGAAGCCAAGGGGAATCGTATGGTTGTGAGATAGGTAGGAGCTCATTTAAGAAAGCTTGTTCGAGCGCACATGACGAGGGAGCGTAGATATTAGTGATGGCAACGTTGCGGACGCACGCAGTTGATTGCAAGATCAGGGTGGAAGAGAAGGTGAGGTGTGAGAAAGAGACAACTTGGAAAGAGTTTGTGTTGACAGCAGAGATAGTGCCTCCCGTAGTGCCCACGGCTGGTAGCGAATGAACTTGGTCGAGTTGTCGTGGCAAGAAGGATCTTAGTTTGGGATCGAAGAAAGTATCGAGTTTTGATTCTTGCAAGAGGGCAATGTGAGGACGTCGGAGCATTTGGCATTATCGCCTAAACCACGTACATTCCATGAACAAATTGAGAAAGCAGCATTACTCATTAAAAGCGTTCAAACACCATGGGGCTGAGCCAGGGTACAACTGGCGTATAGACGCAAAAGTTACCGAGCGGTGCAAGGGCAGTACTGAGACTAACGACAGTGGATACAACAACCAAAAGTACATCGACACACTCAGGGCATGCGGTGAGACGGAGGCGGATGGGAGCAGTCGGATGCGCTCCGACAGGCCGAGAACGCAGGGAGTGCAGATCATGGGGCATCGTCATCACCGGAGGCAGAAGCCTCGGATCCAACGATGGCGTTAAAATGGCCGTCGTCAGTGCCACAGAGCAGCGCAATGGCGGCCAGGTCTTCAGCAGAGGCCGAAGGGGCATCGAGCACGTCGAAGCAGGCCCCCTGGATGGCAGTCCTCCTATAGGCATCACCTCTTTTGTCGTCAATAATTATCGTTACTAGATGGCCTGTTGCCCCAATTGGCGCAGAGACCAACTGCAAGCTGCAAGTTATATGAAACATAAAAGGGAAGGAAAACAAGTTGGATGTATATTCCCATGTTGAGCTTCCTATGCACATTCCTATGACGAGCTTCCTACAATTTCTCTTCGTATGCTAGTGGGAGTTTTACATTGTAGAACATGGCTTGGATATCCCGAGAAGAGCTTGCTCAAATGCTCTAGTTCCTTTTTCAGCAAGCAAGTTAGATGCTCCTACATTCCTATTAACTCTACCACGTGTGAATCTTTTCTTTCCAAGCTCCCAACAACATCATGTATTTAATTCATGTCTTATTTACCATGACCTATTTATAATACTCCTACATTCTATTCCATTAATTCCATCAATTTCAGGCGATTGGTTGCGTATTAATTCCCACCATATATGGCTCAATTCTGGGTCTCTTCTTTCCCTTTAATTCTACCATGTCTAAATATATTTATTTCCATTAATTCCCTCCATTTAAGGCCGCAACAATCTCCTATTTAATTCGGGTCTTGATCATCGAGGTGGCTTATTAATTTTAATTTGCATAACTATATAAATAGGTGGATTTGTGTGTATGGTGGCGAGGTGGGTCTATTTAAGTATTTTATGAATCCTCTCTTCTTCTTTTAAACACGCACTATCTACATGAGGTGGACGCAACATTCTATACTGCGACGCTGGCCATGAGTTCGATCCTGCCGAGCAGCAATTATTTTTCGCATGATTCAATGGGCCAGAGCGCACCTCTCTAGCTCGACAGGCTATGATGGGCTGATTTCGGACGGACCGTTTTTCCTTTTCTTTGAGGCGAACAAACAAAAATTAGTACCACCTTGGATAGTAAAAAAAACTTAAAAATAATATGGGTGAATGGATGAAAAAATTGGAGGAACACATCTTGCTTTATTAGTAGGTATAGATATAGATATAGATATAGATTACCGTATGATAAGAGAGAGGATTTTGTTTACTTTAAACTGCATTGGGACCCCTGCAAAAAAAATTGCATTGAGAAGATAGAAGTCAAATGCCCACTCATATGTAAACTCATATTATTTTTAAATCAAATGTACACTCTTCACCGGACGAACGGAGTAGATGGATAAAGCGTGAGAGTTCTGGCTCAGGGACATGTTAATCACAGCAGCCGGCATAATTATACGGCTCCAGCGGAGCTGTTGGGATTTGGTGGTTTGGGACCGTGTGAGTGTCTGTTGGCTGTTGCTCGTCCATGCTGATCCTGTTCAGTCCAGCGATGCATGCTCTTCAGTCCAGGCTGCCAAATCCAAAAATAGAAATAGAATGCGCACTGATCCTGTTCACCGCCAAAAATCGCATGGTCCATGCATGATCCTGCCCACTTCCAGAAGTTAGGTAGGACTAGGAGGATCCGGTAGCTTCTAGCTCGTCAATGGAGCTGAGCTGGGAAGTAACTGTTGTTAACGAACATATTGATTCAGTGAGACAGTAGACATAACTGCTAGGTATATAATTGTACGGCAGCGACATCAATCTTATAAGACAATGCACATAACTACTGCTAGATAAAATATAACTGTGCGGCAGCTGCACCAATCCTACTACCTACAGTTCGGTTTATATGTCTGGCACAAGTTTTTAGATCTTTGATTTGACTAATAAACATGTATAATATGCCTACAAACTTATGTTTTAGAAACTTTATCTCACGACGAATCTGCAGATATATTTTTCATAAAATATAATAAATATTTTCCTACTCAAATCGAAGACCTAAAAACCTGTGCACGGCTTATACTCCAACCGGAGGGAGTAGAAAACAGTAAACATAACTACTGCTAGGTAGATACAAGTACTGACTGCCAAGCTACTAATCATGTTTGTTTCCACGACAAATATTGCAACATGTCTTTGTTTATTTTAAGAACTAGATAATTGATCATCTGTTGTACCGAGATATAAATATTCTACTACATTGTCCTGTGATTTACCTAATCTATATATACCTATGCTAATTAGGCACTCCCTAAAATCCCCGCATTAATTAGAAAATGTGAGCCGTTAATCATGTGGGACTGAATTATTACGGTGTTGATTAATCCGTTACAAAAAAAAACATCTATTGTATGGGACCTGGTTATAATCATCCAGATACAAACCTCCGTGAGTAGAGTCCATGTACTATAATTTCTACTAATTCATTTAAATATCTTTTTGTTGGTCCCGTAGTTTAATTTTCTATAAATCTCACTTATATGTATTTGGTGTGTCAGATAACACAACTATAAGGCCAGGGCGACGCAATTGTAGAGCATAAATGAAAATTATCAAAATTTTGTGTGATTTCAGTCACACTTCCTCTTATAACACTAGTGCAGAACCAGGCAATAGCACCGATTCATAAGACCTTTTAGTGTCGGTTCCATAACCGGCACTAAAGTGTGGGCACTAAAGCCCCCCCCCCCTTTAGTACCGGTTCAGCATGAACCGGTGCTAAAGGGCAACCACGTGGCACGAGCCAGCTCCGGGGGCCGGGAGCCCTTTTCATTTAATTTTGTGTTTTCCATTTAATTCTTTTTCGTTTGCTGGTATTTTACGATATTACACATTGTACACGTTATATATATATATATATATATATATATATATATATATATATATATATATATATATATATATATATATATATATTTACCACTGTTTAATCATTATAGTCATTACCGCTATCTAATCACCACCAACACTAGCTTAAAGAAAAATCATTCACTTGTATCAGAGGCAAGGATATCATCGAGTTCAACATGGTCATGATATTACAAGCGTTCATAACACCACAAAAGCAAATCATCCTTTGAGATTAAGTTTAGGACGAAGAACACGGACATGAGAGGACAAGTACTAAGAGCATGAACTAGCTAAATCACTCCTGCTGCTCTCTCTCAGGTAAAATAGCATAGAACATGTATAGCTCTCCTGATTCATCATACTGGAGCATGCAGATGAACCTGTCTCCTAATCGTGGGCTGCGCTTCTCATTGCTGCCCCCTAGTACTTCTCTGGGATCGTTAATAATTTTGCTCCAATCTTTCACTATTAAGCATTCATCGCTTTTAGAAATCCTGAATGCACTCATGTGCAATGTAGGATATCTTGGCCGTAAGCTAACCATTGACATGTGACCTTTAGTCTCGATCCACTGAGGCACAACTGTCATCGGGAGTCCCTGTTGAAGAACATCGTATAGTAATTAATATACTTAGCAATGAAATTTAATTAAAAAAATGTATGCAAAAGATGCACCGAGGACAAATAGTAAAAATCTTAACATCACTCGTAAATAGATGTGACCGTAGTTCAATACGATCACTATTGTCGCACGTTTTGAGTACTAACATTTCTAAGTGCAGGAAGATAATTTGTCTTGACAGTATGAAGATCCTCAAGCCATGAAACATAATGACTTATCTCCTCGCAGTTTAGTTCAGCTCCGGGACAGTAGTAGGTCCTGTCTACCAAGCGCCGGACATGTTTGCTTGAATGGAAATAAGCTGTCAATAGAAATTAGTTGTCAACTATTTTTGAATAAACAATATCAAAGACATAAATATGGTTGAGAAACACACATAGTGGTAGAACTGGAGGCGTCTACACATCGACCCAGATGTCTCTATTACCTTCAATATCATCTTCCGGACGAATACCAAAGCTGATAACCATATCAGGCTCAAATGCATAAGCCTTGCATAGTGCTTGCCAAGTTTTGCATTCAAAATAGGTGTACGTGTCTGCATTGTATAATTTGAAGTTAAAAGTATAACCATGCTCGGTCTTCAGGTAAACTCTCTTTACCTCCATAGTTTCCATAACACTGAAACCTATCTTATTCAAGACAAAAATTATTGCATGGCAGGTGATGCGCTAGTAGAATAGTGAAAATTTAAAATTATAAGTTGAAGCAAATGAAGCATATATAAGTCATGCTTAATTACGAAAAAAGACTTGTCGTTGTGACTTACTGTATCCACTTCAAAGGTCTCATCCAGCTTGATGCTGAAGCGCCTATCATCAACAAGGAAATTTCTGTCGCACAGGCCGCGCTGCTCTTCACAGTATTCGCACTTAATGAAATCATTTTCGTCGTCAGACGACATTTCCTATTAATTAGATCATCTAATCTCAGATATCTAAATTTTCTTACTAAAAATAAACTAGTTCTATTAATTCAACTAATTCAACTAAATAATTACTAAAAATAAACTAGTTCTATTAATTTTCTTACTAAAATATATAAAGTAGCTATATATAGTAATATTTTAATTAGATCATCAAATCTCATATACCTAAAAATAAACTAGTTCTACTAATTCAACTAGTTCAACTCCGCATTTACTAAAAATAAACTAGTTATATTAATTCAACTAGTTCAAATAATCTCATATACCTAAATTTTCATACTAAAAATAAACTTGTTCTATTAATTTTCATACTAAAAATAAACTAGTTATATTAATTCAACTAGTTCAAATCTCATATATATAC
>LR738714.1:866924963-866957071 GCA_902687465.1 Secale cereale | reverse complement strand
ATCTAAAAGAAAATTTTCTAACTTTTTTATAACTATTTCTATAACTAAAAAACATAAAAATTTCTAACAATTCTAACTTTTTTATAATTATTTCTATAACTAAAAAACAGAAAAATTTCTAACAATTCTAACATTTCTATAACATTTCTAACAATGCTATATAACTAACTATTTCTATAACTAAAAAAAGAAAAATTTCTAACATTTTTATAACTATTTCTACAACTAAAAAATAAAAAAATGTATGTGTGTGTGTGTGTGTGCTCACCGGCGAGGCGAGAGGCGACGGGGACGGCAACGGGCGCGGCGATGATGACGGCGACGGGCCGGCGACGACGGGGCGGCGACGGGCGCGGCGATGACGGGGCGACGAAGACGGGGACGGGGCGATGACGACGATGGGGCGGCGACGGGTGCAGAGGAGAAGGCAGATGAGAAACTGAAATTTTTGAAGTGTTTTCTTATATAGGATGGACCTTTAGTACCGGTTGGAGCAACCAACCGGTACTAAAGGCCTGTTTTGGCCAGGCCAAGCGGCGGGAAGCGCACCCCCTTTAGTACCGGTTGTTGGCTCCAACCGGTACGAAAGACACCCCTTTAGTACCGGTTGGTGCCACGACTCGGTACTAAAAGGGGTGCGCTGGCGCAGGTGCGGTGCGGCAAGTTTAGTCCCACCTCGCTAGCCGAGGGGCATCCACACTGGTTTATAACCCCCGTGAAGTAGCTCTCCCGAGCTCCTCTCCAAAGCAGGCCTACTAGGCCTACATGTTCTGTGCTGTCCTGTGGGCCTACTGGGCCTTTGCGGGCCTGCATCCTGGCCCAACAACAGGTTGGGTTTCTAGTCTATGCACGCCGCTCTAGCCTAGTAGGCGGGCTTTTTATTTTTTATTTTTTTTTTGCTTTATTTATTTTTTAGTTGTTTTTTTTGTGTATTTAGAGTTTCTTTGTGAATATTTTTTCTTTAGGTACAAAAAATTACAAACTTTCTGTTAGTGCCCGTAGTTTTCAAATTTGAATAGTTTAAATTTTGAATTATTTGAAATTAGTGTGAATCACTAGTTTGTGAATAACTTAACTTTAAAAATCAGTAGGCGGGTTTTTTTTTTTGCTTTACTTATTTTTGAGTTGTTTTTTTGTGTATTTAGAGTTTTTTTGTGAATATTTTTGCTTTAGGTACAAAAAATTACAAACTTTTTGTTAGTGCCAGTAGTTTTCAAATTTGATTAGTTTAAATTTTGAATTATTTGAAATTAGTGTGAATCACCAGTTTGTGAATAACTTAACTTTAAAAATCAGTAAAGGCATGAAAGAATTTGTTTGCATATAAAATTTCTTCGCGTTTCAAATGCCAAAACAGATAACTACCCTAACTATTACAGAGATTCCCTTCTGGGTGTGAAACACAGAAGAAAGTGATGATAGTGAAGCCGGTCACATACCAGATCTTTGGGTGTGAAACTTTTTCTACGCGTGTGTCCCTTTGCGCCGTAACCATGGAATATCTTCATCATTTAACGGGATGCTCGGGTCAATATTCACTGTGAATGGAGCAATTTCATCAAACTTTTCATAATCTTCTGACTTGTCTGTCTTGTCATCCACTCCCACGATGTTTCTCTTCCCATAAAGAACTATGTGCCGCTTTGGCTCATCGTACGATGCATTCGCTTCCTTATCTTTTCTTTTTCTTGGCTTGGTAGACATGTCCTTCAGATAGAAAACCTGTGCCACATCATTGGCTAGGACGAATGGTTCGTCTGCATACGCAAGATTGTTGAGATCCACTGTTGTCATTCCGTACTGCGGGTCTTCCGTTACCCCGCCTCGTGTCATATTGACCAATTTGCACCGAAACAAAGGGACCTTCAAACCAAGTCGATAGTCAAGTTCCCATATGTCCTGTATATAACCATAATATGTTTCCTTTCCCATCTTGGTTTCTGCATCAAAGCGGACACCACTGTTTTGGTTGGTGCTCTTCTTATCTTGGGCGATCGTGTAAAATGTATTATCATTTATCTCGTACCCTTTGAAAGTCATTATATTCGAAGATGGTAACTGAGACAGCAAGTACAGGTCATCTTCAATAGAGGTGTCATGCATGGTACGTGTCTGCAACCAGCTGGCGAAACTCCTGGTTTGTTCACGTGTAATCCAGTCATCAGACCGCTCCGGGTGTTTGTAGCGTAGCAAATTCTTGTGTTCATCCATATACGGAGCCACCAAGGCGGAATTCTGTAGAACTGTGTAGTGTGCTTCAGTGAGAGAATGTCCGTCCATACATATTATTTGTTCCCCTCCTAGCGTGCCTTTTCCATCCAGTCTGCCCTTATGCCACGATTCAGGAACACCAATCGGCTTAAGGTCAGGAATAAAGTCAATACAGAACTCAATGACCTCCTCATTTTCATGCCCTTTGGAGATGCTTCCTTCTGGCCTAGCACGGTTATGAACATATTTCTTTCAGACTCCCATGAACCTCTCAAAGGGGAACATATTGTGTAGAAATACAGGACCCAAAACGTTAATCTCTTCGCATAGGTGAACTAGGACGTGCGTCATGATGTTGAAGAACGATGGTGGGAACACCAACTCGAAATTGACAAGACATTGCACCAAATCATTCTCTAACCTTGGTATGATTTCTGTATCGATTACCTTCTGAGAGATTGCATTGAGAAATGCACATAGCTTCACAATGGCTAATCGAACATTTTTCGGTAGAAGCCCCCTCAATGCAACCGGAAGAAGTTGCGTCATAATCATGTGGCAGTCATGAGTCTTTAGGTTCTGGAACTATTTCTCTGCCATGTTTATTATTCCCTTTATATTCGACGAGAAGCCATGAAAAATCGTGGATGTCGCCTAGAGGGGGGGGTGAATAGGCGCTTTAAAATAATTACGATTTAGGCTCGAACAAATGCGGAATAAACCTAGCGGTTAATTTGTCAAGCACAAAACCTACAACAACTAGGCTCACCTATGTGCACCAACAACTTATGCTAAGCAAGATAAACAACTAGGTGATAGCAAGATATATGACAAGAAACAATATGGCTATCACAAAGTATAGTGCATAAGTAAAGGGCTCGGGTAAGAGGTAACCGAGGCACGCGGAGACGATGATGTATCCCGAAGTTCACACCCTTGCGGATGCTAATCTCCGTTTGGAGCGGTGTGGAGGCACAATGCTCCCCAAGAAGCCACTAGGGCCACCGTAATCTCCTCACGCCCTCGCACAATGCAAGATGCCGTGATTCCACTAAGGGACCCTTGAGGGCGGTCACCGAACCCGTACAAATGGCAACCCTTGGGGGCGGTCACCGAACCCGTACACTTTGGCAACCTTTGGGGGCGGTCACCGATACCCGTCAAATTGCTCGGGGCAATCTCCACAACCTAATTGGAGACCCCGACGCTTGCCCGGAGCTTTACACCACAATGATTGAGCTCCGAACAACACCAACCGTCTAGGGCGCCAAGGCACCCAAGAGGAACAAGCTCTAGGGTGCCCAAACACCCAAGAGTAATAAGCTTCTCAAACTTCACTTCCACATATCACCGTGGAGAACTCAAACCGATGCACCAAATGCAATGGCAAGGGCACACGGAGTGCCCAAGTCCTTCTCTCTCAAATCCCACCAAAGCAACTAATGCTAGGGAGGGAAAAGAGAGGAAGAACAAGAAAGAGAACACCAAGAACTCCAAGATCCAGATCCAAGGGGTTCCCCTCACCTAGAGGAGAAAGTGATTGGTGGAAATGTGGATCTAGATCTCCTCTCTCTTTTCCCCCAAAAACTAGCAAGAATCCATGGAGGGATTGAGAGAGAACAAGCTCGAAGAAGGTCAACAATGGGGGAAGAGCACGAGCTCAAAGGATAAGGTCCAATGGGGAAGAAGATCCCCTTTTATAGGTCCCCACGAATCTGCCCGTTATGTGCAGAAAACGGTAGGACCGGTACAACCGGTGCACGAACCGGTATAACAGGTCAAGGCAGAGGAAACACCAACCTGTAGGAAAAAGCACTAAGCGGTACAACAGCCCGGGGAACCGGTAGTACCAGTTAAACTAAACTAACCGGTACAACCAGTCAACAACCGCTCCAAAACAGAAACTATTCCGGTGGTAGAGCGGTACATGGCCGGTACAACTTTCAGACCAATTTTGGACCGGTACTACCGCTCCAAACACTGGTAGTACCGGTCAACCGGTACAACCTCTCTATGAAAAACAGGTAAGATCAAAACAGCCACAACTTTCGCATACGAACTCCGAATTCGACGAAATCAAGTTTGTTGGAAAGCTAAGGACAAGAGCAAACACAATCTTGATAGAAATATCAAGAAAAAGCAATTGAGAAAATATCCAAAATAAAATGGTGAGAGCCCTTTCTCAATTAAGACTAGTAAAAACTCCAACACTGAAAACATCATAGAAGACGCATGTGAACTCCGTTTTCGATGAACTCAAGCTTGTCATCAAGATGACCATAAGCTCTAAGACTCACAAAGAGAACCAAACAAGAACCAAGAAACATGATGCAAGGATGCAATGGTTTGAGCTCTCTACTAACGATACGATCAAGCTACCAACTTGAGAGCCCCCCTTGATAGTACGGCAAACGATCCTATAACCCGGTCTCCCAACTACCACCACGAGACCGGTAAAATAGAAAACCTATCAAGGGAAAACCTTTGCTTTGCACAAAGTCCACTTGAGCTAGATGTAGATGATCTTGACTTCCTCAAGTTGGACCACCTTTCTTGATTGCGTTGTCTCAGTGAAGACTAGTAGATTGCTCCCCCCATACTCCACTATGGGTGAGCCACTCTTCGGCATATATTCACAAGTCCATTGTCACCACAATGGACGACAAGCTTCAAGCACTTGATCTCTTCGTGATGCTCCACTTGAACTTGCACACCGCAACCTAACCCCACAAAGAACTCTCACGAAGACCATGGGTTAGTACACAAAGCGTGATTGACAATGCTTACCATGCCATGGGATTTCTTGATCCCTCTCGGTACATCTTCTACACTTTGTGTGTTGATCAACTTGATTCATTCTTTGACTTAGTTTTGATCAACCTTGAATCTTTCCAACTCTCTTCATTTGGATGATGTCTTGAAGGTAAACATGAATGATCACAAACTTTTCTTCTTCAAGACATGCTTGCAATAAGCTCAACACCCACAAGACCAATCTTTGGATAATTCCTTAATAGCACCTTGGTCATCACAAACTCTCCTTGAAACCAACAAATGAACTCCAAGAAAAGCCTATGGACAAACCCTTCAAATATAACTCAAGGCAACCATTAGTCCATAGAGATTGTCATCAATTACCAAAACCAAACATGGGGGCACCGCATGTTCTTTCAAGCCAGACGGTACCTTAATACTGAGTAGGCATTCAAAGAAGATTTCCTTCTCTTCTTTGGTAAGAGCGTAGCTTGCATGACCCTGATGTATGTCGTCTTTTCCGTGCATACGTTGCTGGTCCTCCCGTGCCTCAGGTGTATCTTTTGTCTTCCCATACACGCCCAAGAAGCCAAGCAGGGTCACACAAAGATTCCTCGTCACGTGCATCACGTCGATTGCGGAGCGGATCTCTAGGTCTTTCCAATAGGGCAGGTCCCAAAATATAGATTTCTTCTTCCACATGGGTGCGCGTCCGTCAGCGTCATTCGGAACAGGTTGTCCACCAGGACCCTTTCCAAAGACCGCCTTCAAATCCTTGACCATATCATGTACATCAGCACCAGTAGGGTGGCGAGGCTTCGTCCGGTGATCCGCCTCACCTTTGAAATGCTTGCCTTTCTTTCTTACGGTATGCCTGCTCGGAAGAAATCGACGATGTCCCAGGTACACATTCTTCTTACAATTAGCCAAATGTATATTGTCGGTATCGTCCAAATAGTGCGTGCATGCGCGGTATCCCTTGTTTGTCTGTCCTGAAAGGTTACTGAGAGCAGGCCAATCATTGATGGTCACGAACAGCAACGCCTTTCGGTTAAATTCTTCCCCCATGTGCTCATCCCACGCACGTACACCTGTTCCATTCCACATTTGTAAGAGTTCTTCAACTAATGGCCTTAGGTACACATCAATGTCGTTGCCGAGTTGCTTAGGGCCTTGGATGAGCACTGGCATCATAATGAACTTCCGCTTCATGCACAACCAAGGAGGAAGGTTATACAAACAAAGAGTCACAGGCCAGGTGCTATGGTTGCTGCTCTGCTCCCCAAAAGGATTAATGCCATCTGCGCTTAGACCAAACCATATGCTCCTTGCATCATCTACAAACTCCTTCCCGTACTTTCTTTCGATTTTTCTCCACTGCGACCCGTCAGTGGGTACTCTCAACTTTCCATCTTTCTTACGGTCTTCTCTGTGCCATCGCATTGCCTTGGCATGCTCTTTGTTTTGGAACAAATGTTTCAACCGTGGTATAATAGGAGCATACCACATCACCTTGGCAGGAATCTTCTTCCTGGGGCGCTCGCCCTCGACATCACCAGGGTCATCGCGGCTGATCTTATAGCGCAATGCACCGCATACCGGGCAAGCGTTCAAATCCTCGTACTCACCGCGGTAGAGGATGCAATCATTAGGGCATGCATGTATCTTCTGCACCTCTAACCCTAGAGGGCAGACAGCCTTCTTTGCTTCGTACGTACTCTCGGGCAATTCGTTGTCCTTTGGAAGCATATCCTTTATCATTACCAGCAACTTTCCAAATCCCTTGTCAGATACACCATTCTCTGCCTTCCATTGCAGCAATTCCAATGTGGTGCCCAGCTTTTTCTTGTCACCTATGCAATTTGGGTACAACAATTTTTTGTGATCCTCTAACATGCGTTGCAACTTCTTCTTCTCCAAATCACTTGCACAGTTTCTCTTTGCATCAGCAATGGCCCGACCTAGATCATCAACAGGCTCATCTAATGCCTCTTCTTCAGCTTCTTCCTGCATTGCCGGCTCAGCTTCTTCCCGCATTACCGGCTCAGCTTCTTCCCCCATTGTTGTATCATCGTATTCAGGGAACCCATGGCCAGGATAGCTGTCGGCGTCCTCTTCTTCTTCATTGTCTTCCATCATAACCACTCTTTCTCCGTGCTTGGTCCAAACATTATAGTGGGGCACGAAACCGGACTTTAACAGGTGGACGTGAATGGTTCTTGACTTAGAGTAATTTAGACCATTCTTACAGACAGCACATGGACAAGGCATAAAACCATCCGCCCGCTTGTTTGCCTCAGCCGCAAGCAGAAAAGTTTGCACGCCATTAATGAACTCGGGAGAGCATCGGTCATCGTACATCCATTGTCGGCTCATCTTTAATACACAGCACCAAAAACACCAACTTAATACAAGTTCATACATAAAGTTCATACAACACTTAAATGCAACAAACAAATACCTCTCTAGCTAAAGCATTTAAATGCAACAAGAAATGCGATTAAGATCGCAACTAAGGTAACAATTGATCCAACAGCATAATGATACCAAGCCTCACTATCGATGGCATATTTTCTAATCTTTCTAATCTTCAAGCGCATTTTCTCCATCTTGATCTTGTGATCATCGACGACATCGGCAAGGTGCAACTCCAATTCCATCTTCTCGTCCTCAATTCTCTTCAATTTTTCTTTCAAGTACTCGTTTTCTCTTTCAACTAAATTTAGCCTCTCCTAGATATGCAAACTAAGTGTTATTTTGGACCTCAAATTGCATATAAATCAAATACTAGCACATATATTTCCTCCCAAATTACTAAACTCATAAATTAATCACTATATAAAGCATTGCAAGAGCTAATCTAGCAATGAGAGATGAAAGGACAAAGTTGCTAACCTCTGTGATCATTTGAATGGATAGGGGCCTTCAAATCTTGACAAATTTTGGGCAAAATGTGTGATGAGCTCGAGAGGAAGAGGGGAAGAACAGAGAGGAGAGGGGAAAGGGGAAGAACAGAGCGAGCTCGGGTGGACGAAGGGTTTATGTACGACCACCTTTAGCACCGGTTCGTGCCAAGAACCGGTACTAAAGGTGCTGGAGGGGCCCCAGACTGACAACATCCTGCCACCACTCTCATTAGTACCGGTTCGTGGCACGAACCGATGCTAAAGGTTCACCACGAACCGGTATTAATGAGAGCGGCCCGGCTAGCCGTTGGAACCGGCACTAATGTACACATTAGTGCCGGCTCGAATTCAAACCGGCACTAATGTGCTTCACGTTTGACCCTTTTTCTACTAGTGTAATAACATAATTTTTTTGATTGCATCATAGAAACATATGAACCCATCAACCGTTATAAAAAAAAGTTTAGATCGCACCAATTATTTTTTCTTTCAAATGCAATCATGTATAAAAGACATCATGATATATCTAATCTTGCAGATCAAACAATCTCTCTAGTAAAAACAGATTGTTTAGAATTCATTATTCCTAAATTTCTTCGCATAAAATATGTCGCATACATGCACCAAGGATACAAAAGATCATACTTTATCATTGAATTCTCCTAACAAAAATTGTGTTTTCCTTTGTATTAATATTTCTATAGCAATATCATTTTCCTCCCTTTTGCAGGCTTGCGTCGTTACCCACCACCGGTCCTTCCATTTCATGCACATTTAGTTTTTTGCTATCTTTATTCGACACTGACTATGCAAATTGATCTTTCCATCAACCACAAATCCAATTAAATACTTCAATCTATTTCACATTTTGGCACTAACTTGTAACGTTATTGGTGTAATTGCTAGCTACTATTTCCTCATGATAATTGGAGTGCTAGTATGATTTTTTTTCTAATCAAAAGATTGATCAAATGCTTAATGTAAGCAAAAGAGAAAATCTGACACCTATGTTTTCTTCTGACATTGGTACTGAAATTATGTTAAGAAATTATTTTATTTTCTGTTCGACGGTCAGTTTGGAGCTTTTTCTCTCATCGAATAACATGTGGAGTACTAAGTGGAACATTTCATTAAATGATTGTTCTTAAAATTTGTGTATTTGTTTCACGTTGTACAATGATATTGATATTGTTGTCTTTTGGTTACTTTTTGAATAATCATTCATTTGTACATGTAACAAAGTTTATATCTTATAACCTACGTAGTATATGTTATGTCCCGGGATTCAAATATTTATTTTCCGATATTAGATAACTACACAAAAGTGAAATTTGGATGCTGAGCTAATAGTTAATTAGTTCATGTGTATTTAGTTGTGTGCGAGATATTTTGTTAGTGTTTCAATTAGTGGCTTTTTACACATGACAAATTGTCTGGGTCGCGTTATGAGCTTTATAATTTTGTACCATTATACTGAGCTTTACACCAACATACTAACAAATATCACGTAGACAACTAAATACACATGAACTAATTAACTATTAGCTCGGCATCCAAACTTCAATTTTTGAATCCTCAAATATTTTTAGAATACAATATATTTTTAAATTGATGAGTTTTAAATATGAAAAAAATCAAAAAACTGCAAACATATTCTTATTAGTGAATATTTTTAAAATCGACGAACATTTTTTAGATACACGAACACTTGCCAAACAATTTGAATATTTTAAAATGCATGAATGTTTTTGTAGTTATGCAAAATTTCAAATGTATACTTTTTAAAATTTAGTGAATATTTTTTACTAAAATTAATGTATTTGAAATAAAAGACATTGTGGACAATTCAAACAAAATGTTGGCTCTCTCTGGTAGCCTCACATGTTTTTTTTACTAGTAGCCTCACATGTTTTTTTTACTAGTAGCCTCATGTGTGCGTCAAACAGACCCGGTCACCACCAGACAGAGCGATGCATCACTGGGCTAGGCCCACGTACTCAAACATCTGAGTGACGCGGTGGCTTTTCCACGCAACAAGCATTACAAATCACCCCTACCTCCCACCCAGTGGTGATTCCACTAGGGAGGCTTCAATAGGCTTAAGCCTACCCTCTAAAATCATAATTAAGCTAAATATACCACTTGACAAGTATATTCTGGTGCTTTAAGTGCAATAATTGCAATGCATTTGCAAATTAGACTTAGGAACTTTATGTTTTAAGCCTACCCTCCAATGTCACGTTAGATTCGCCACTGCCCCCACCCCCTATCGAGCAGGTGGCCTCCGATACACAAGGTCCGGCTTGGGTGCAGGGACCACCGCACCTTTTTATTGTGGAGGCCCATTAGGTGGACTGCATGTATTCATGTAGACCCAATTAATTAATGGATTGACGATTTTCATGCTTCAGTTAATCCCTTTTCTACCCGAAAAACGATAATCCTTTTTTAAATTCTAAAAAACCGAATCCGTTTTTCTGCGAGTTTCTTCAACTAGCCCCCTTGTACTGAACTCTGGATGCTCTCTCCAATTTCAGGTTCCATGCAATCTCATTTTGTCGAATGCTCGAGGAAACATGTGGCAGTGCAGGAGGAGGTACTCCGATCAAGACGAACTCCGCCGGCCTTACACATAGGCATTTGCTCGCAGGTTCGCTAAAATGTTGTCATCCTAACCTTCACGCAAAATTTTGTATTTTTTCATGGTCAAGTGCTTAGGGCCATGCAGGGCACTCGTCCAGGCTATCGATCTCGATACCCACTCTTTTACATTATCGCTCAGACGATCCGCTATGCGGTCCGCGGATCATTAGTTCGGCATTTTTCCTTTGTTTTTGTTGTCTAAAAAACAAGCCAACAATATATTTTTATAAAATTTGTGAAATAATAAGTGCATGTAATAAAACGTGTTCACAAATTTGAAAAATCTTTGAAGAATTTAAAATTGTAGATGATTTTTTAAAAGGTTTATGAGTCCAATAAAGTTTGTGAATTTGAAAAATATTCACATATTTGTTAAATTCGTGAATTGGAAAAAGTTTGCATATTTTAAAATAGTGCATTTATAAAATAATTGCCAATTTGAAAAAAAAGAAACAAAATGGAAAATAAAAAATGTTTTCATTTTTGTATGACTTCTATATATTTACTTCATATTATTGTCTGATTAATAATTATTGACCCTTTATTGATTCATTTAAGTCGATTTACAATTCGTATTGAATTGTATATATGGAATACGATTCCTATGTTCTATGTTATTTGAATTGTGATCTAAAATGTGAAAATTCAGCAAGGGTCATGTGCAAATTTACAATTCATTCCAAATTCTCCTACGTTCTAAACATTTTGAAATTTACCCCAACTTTTATATGCATGAATGCAGTGCACAATCCTAAAAAAATCTCCACTTTCTTCTAAACGACGGGTCATTATATTTTGACAGCCCCCCATGCTTTAAGGGAAAAAATCGCAGAAGATCAATCTCGCATAGGGTAGACTAGTTTCATGGGTAAATCAAACCCACATTAGTTCGAGAGTTAAAGAGTCCCATGCCCTACAAGGTGATAAGTTAAGATGTCTTTGCGCATTGGATATCTTCTTAGGGCTGCATGTTGTCATTGATATTTGACGTCGAGGCGACATTGGCAACCGAAGAAGTTCCATTGGTGTTAGCCCATCATCAGGTAGACATCATCTTCTTCTCGAAACACATGTGGTACAGGACACTTATGTATGTATGTGTTTATGTATTTATGAATGATGGTTTTATTTATCTTCCTATATTCCTAACAAAAAAGGGGTGCTGATTTTATATTTCTACACCATGCACAGTCGGCAGTCATACAATTCCATCAAAACCAAGTGTTGATCTTGGCAGAAAGACATGATGTCAAGCACAAAATCATCGACACAAAGCCGAGTCTTCAAAACATGGAAGGTACGATATGTGGTGCAAAATAAAGCTTGATTTCTTTCCCAAAGCTTCACAACACTTCAAAGTTTGAACTTTATTTCGATATAAGCAATTGTGGCTAGGCGCAATAGGCTTCTAGGATCTTGATTCAGTATGTCAACCATCATAAATACCACATTACAGATACCGAATGGATATAAATGTGAACTTATTGATGTTGAACATTATGCTGATGTTTATGACTCACAAGATCCTAATCATGTTTTTAAAATTGACTTCACACCACGAGCACCTTTATTACGTCGGGCCTAAAAAGGGGCCTGAGCCCGGCCCATCATGCTAAAAGTCCACCGGGCCTCGGGCCCGGCCTATTTGTTAACGCGTGAATATGAAGGGCCCGGTCCTGGCCCGGCCGTCGGGCTTGAAATCTAGGCCAGGGCCAGGCCCATGGACAGGGTCAGGCCCGGACGGGTTTTTTTGGCCGACCGGGCCTGGCTGCCCATGGCCAGGCCTACTATGCATATGTGCATTTCTCTCTCTCTCTCTCTCTCTCTCTTCATATGGGTCAAGGAATGCATGCATCAATATAGGAAGGCAACAGCCACGTCCGCCGCCAGTTTTTTTTATTGGAAATGACTTATTTTTGTAAAACAATGCATGCATACATATGGCAAAGCATCCTCGTGTCCCACGGCAGCTCCTTTTTTTCATATAATAAGGGCAATGAGAACGGCGTTCAGTGAACCGGCTTGGACAAAGACGGGGACACGACGCAGGGTTGTAGAAATTCGGAAACACTTCTATTTTTGTGCATGTTTGGCTCATAAAACATCACTATTGAAAAAAGGTTTATAGGTGAACTCAAATAAATGACGGGCCAGTCGAGGCATCCGCTGCAGGCCTACAGCTATATTTAAGAACAAGCATTGGCGGATGCTAAAAGGAGCCGACACGGCTATACAGGTAATAGCGGCGGGCACGGACGAGGCGAGGGTAGGATCGCACGAGGCGAGGGTTCCCTTGCGCGCCACCGCGCGACGCCGCCGGTTCCCTCTCTCTCCGTCGGCCGCTCCGGCGGCGGCAGGGAGGGGGAACCTTGGGTCTGTTCGCTAGGTGGATGTGTGGTAGGGTTAGGGTTGAGGAAGACGCTGCCGAGGCCGTTGCAGTGGTGTCGCATCGGAACAAATTTCTCCGGGCTTCGTTCGCAGTCAGGCGAGGCTTTTTCCTTCGTTTAGGAGCCAGTGGTGTGGGGGATCCCCGGATCTCGTCGAGGTCGCGGGCTATGGTGGCTGGAGGTCCATCAGCACTGGCCGTTTGGGTCCTCAGATGGGTGATGGATACAGGGAGACGAAGACACTTCTTCTTCCTTGTCGGTATGATTTGTTGCTGCTCTTCTCCTTCCTCTGCGTTGATGCTGATGGGAGTTCCTGCTTTGTTCGGGCGGATGGCCCGGTCGCGATGCTGGACCGGTCGGATGACTCGAGTTCTCTTCCTTCCGGAAGGGACACTTTTCGCGGTACTCAAAAACAAAGATGGCGACGGTTGTTGCAGGTGTGTTGGATTGATGTCCATGCCCTCTCAGCACTGGTGTCAAGAAAGGAGGAAGCAGCGTGTCGACAATTGTACCGTGGTCGAAGATGATGACCTGCTTGCGCCTGGTTGCAGATCCTTCTGCTGCAAGTGTCTTCTCTCAAGATTCAGAGATGATGACACTTGGCTCCGAAGATCTTCTTGTGTTATGATTCTCTTAGGGTACTCTACATGTTCATGATCCTTTGTGTTTGCGTTTCAGTGTGCTTGTAAGGATCAACTACTTTGTACGGTTTCATGATTTGAACGAAAAAATTCTAAAAAAAAAGCTGCGGCCACGGACAGGGACCCACCACGGCTATGCAATTTCTAATTCTTTCACGTGTGACAAGCAGGTGTGGCGGGTGAGGTTGCACGCCTGCCACAGTTACCTTGCACAGTTGTTTGTGGCGGGCAGTTACTATCGCTGGCCACACCTATATTTGAGTACCCACGTGCCAAAACATTTCAAATCTTTTCAGAGCATGGGTAACGGATTCTCGCCGTCGCCCGCCACACCTATATTTGGTCAAGTTGGTGCCTACCACGCATGTACTGTGGTGGTGGGCTCTGCCCTGCGCACGTCACTGTTATACACGCCCATATCCACCACATCCCCATCCACAACAGTTAGATCCCATTCCTCACCTTTTTCCTCTCTGTCTCGCCGTTGCCACCGGCGAGATCATGGTCCCCCACCTCGAACGGCATCGAGGAGCCAATCTTCCTCGTCGCCCATGCCGTTCGTCCCCGCCTCGAAGTTCGGCGGCGTCGCCGTGCAAAGCTACCTCGAACTACTTCCCTGTGACCGTCGCCCGCGCCTTCCTCCGCATCCAACATCGTCTTCGTCTCCATTAAACTCGCCGTCCGCCTACAACTCCGCCATCGTCCTCGGCCTCGTCCAGCCCGACACCCGACTACGGCCCGGTAAGCACGCCTGACATTCGTCTGTATCGTTGCTCATCTCCGCGCCTCATAGGATTGGGGCAAACACCGTCCATGTAGCCTCGCACCGCTGCCATCGCAGATCTTTGGCGTCGTAGTCGCAAAGACGCGGTCCCCGACATCCCGCATAGCAGAGGACCAAGGTCCATCTTCTACCTCCAACCCGACAAGGATCTGCAGCCTCAAAACACCTCCAGCACGAGTCAGGCCAGCCCCACTGACCAAGATCAGGCCCGCACCATCCCCTCTCAGGCTAGTCATAGTGGGGAGTAACTTAGACTAGTAACATGCATATGTTACTACTCTATGTTACTATCCTTATAATGAAAAGTGTCATATGTGTAGTAACATACACATGTTCATGTATTGTCTTATAGACTCATTTTACATTGAAAAGCGTTATGTGAAGGTAACATATTAGGTAACTCTATTTGCCTCTCTCCTCATTAACTACTTGCCACATCAATATGTTTGCATATGTGGCATCTATGTTACTACCTATGTTACTTCCACTATGAGGCTGGTCATAATGGGGAGTAACTTATACTAGTGTCATGCATATGATACTAGTCTAAGTTAAACCTTCATAGTGCAAAGTAACATAGTAGTAATTAATGTCATATGTGGCTTCGTTTAATAGCTTGTAGACTCATCTTGTCTTGCGAAGCGCTATGTTACAGTAACATATTATGTTACCACTTCCCATTAACTACTTGCCACATAAGCGAAAAATTCTCGAAGTGCGCTATGTTACTACCTAAGTTACTCCCATTATGACTAGCCTGACCAGCCTCACTCTCAGAGCATGGTTAATAGTATAGCCAACTATCGGCTATATGAAGTTGCCATGTCACATATAGTCGATCTAATAGCCAAACACGTATAATAACAAGTTGCTAAGAAGTAGTACTTTATTAGTACATGACCCACTTTACATCCTCATAATATTTCTTGAAGCCCGTGCTACAGCCGGCTGCTAATCTGCAGCCCGCTTCTCTTCTCTCATATTCTCTCTCATCCAACTCAGCAAAAATATAATAGTTTAATCCTTGCAATCTGCTGATTATACCCTATTATACTTGCTCTCATGTCGGGGCCATCAGGGAGCACCATCGCGTGCCCACCTTATCAAAATTGTCTTGTTGACATTCACGATGATACTTTCGCTCCGGGTAGCCTGATATACTGTGTCCGGCATGTCGGCGGCCCATGTGTTTATAATTAATACTTTGTGCGGCGCACCATGCATGACTGCCTTCGATCGACCTACCATTAATAATTCTCTTGTATATATTTATTTCACAACAGATTAGGTCACTACTAGTACTACAGCAACGCAGAGTCAGACATGATTAAATTTGTCTGCCGTGACATAACGTTTTCCACCTAACGGCCAATCGGTCACTCACTCCTCCAAGAAACGCACGCTACTAGCAGGCCAGCTGATTTAGCATTTCCTTCGTCGACGTCCATCTCCTTGATCGGCCATAGTTTTGTCCTGGGTAACCCAAAGGAACGAGCGACCATATCCTACACATCCGTATAGAAGCTATCAAGCTAGCAGCTAGATTGTACTAGTGCGTACTTGCTAGCGCGCAGGCATGGATCCTTCCCCGGTCGGCCAGGAAGCACGTCGGTTGTGCGCGGTGACCGGCGGCCGGGGATTCATGGCGAGACACCTGGTCGCGGCGCTGCTCCGTTCCGGAGAATGGCGCGTGCGGATCACCGACCTTGGCCCCGACGTCGCCCTGGAGCCCGCCGAGGATGATGGGCTCCTCGGCTCCGCCCTTCGCGACGGCCGCGCCGCCTACGTCTCTGTCGACGTCTGCGATTTGGCCCAGATCACACAAGGTGCTCCTATTACTCAATTATAATATTTTTAGGGTTGATACTCCTGTTATTTTGTTTGAAGGTATTGCCTCTTTAGATATTTCTTTAACTCCAACTCGACATTTTGTATGAGCTTGAGTTCCAATAATATTTTGACCAACGCTAGGCGCCGGATATTTGGGCAGGTCGCGCCTTAGCCATTGGATCTCATGTCCTACAGCCACAAAATCTACCTATCTTTCCTTCTATTGCTTCTTCTACCTCCCCTTGCTCCTCTGTCGCCGCAAAAAAAAAAAAAAAAAAACCTACAGGCGTCGCGCTGTAGTCACTGCACTCGCCATCCTCACCGGCCACCGCACCCTCGCTGGTCGTCCCCACCAGCTACAAATTAAAAGAGTTGTTTGCAGCTCCCTGTAGTCGTCCTTCCCAGCATGGATCGCCGCCCTCGCTGCGTTCCAGCAACCGCCTGTGAGCTTGCAGCATTCGACGCGGGCGGTCGCTGCTCGCTGGAACAGTGGTCGTAGTTCTGCTAGCTCTGGCCAGTCACCGGTTGCAATACCTCACCTCCGTCCGTCATAGCACATTTGCTTGCCGGTTGTAGAACTTTTGATCACTGGTTGTAGCAAATTTCGGCGTCACTGCAGAAAACACTCCGACGATGCAGCAAAAATGGATGCTGGTTCCAGCCTCCGGCTTTGTTGGTTCGAGCAATTGTTTATGCTGGTTGTAGCAATTTTTAATGCTAATGAAAAAGATGTGATGGCCGTGCGATGTAGCAAAACACGGCACTGGTTGTATCCGGATGGGGCACCGGTTGTAGAAATACATGACACCTGTCGTAGCATAGTAAGAAAATACGATGGTTCGTGTGATGTAGCAAAACGCGACACCGGTTGTAGCTGAGTGGTGTGTCGTTTGTAGCAAAATGTGATACCGGTTGTAGCATGTAACAAAAAACGCGGAGTCTGGAGTGTTGCTGGGAACAGCGCCGCCTTCCTTGCAGCTTGTTGTCACCATGCTCGCCGTCCATGATGGCCGCTCTCCTGGGCACCGGTTGCAGCAGGCCACAGCGTGGTTCCAGCTTCCGCCTATGCCGATTACAACACGTCTCCAGTGGCCGGTCGCTGGCTCGTAGCATGGTCTCGTCGGAGTGTGCAACACAACGTCGGAGGGCAACGGGTCGCACGGCCAGGTCGTCGCCCCAGGCAAGCGGTTGTTCGTCCTGGCCGGTTGCGGCACGCAGTCCCAGCACGCCCCGACTCGGCGCCGACGAGCTCACCTCCTAGCAATGGGTGGCTGGTGTGTTGTGGGGGGGGGGGCATTTTCGGTGATTTCTTTAGGAGGAAAACCTAGATGCAGGAGGGAAAAAAGCATAATGAGGGGCTAGAAAAAACTGCGAGAGGATAATGGATGGGAGGTGGGCCTACTAGCAGCAACAGCTAGCGAGTGCACGAGTGCGACCAGCCGAAGCTTCGGCTGGTGTCCCGGCATGAAATGTTTTCCTAATATTTTTACTCCTTTATAAATAAGTACAAAATGTACACACGGTATTTCGTCCTCATTTTTCTTGTCCTCCAGTAGGTACGTCGGCAGTTTTTTTCCCTTGATCTTTGCATCATTGCGACGCACCACCATTCCTATTAATTAGTAAGCACAGTACAAACCAAAGACTACAAGATACCCTCTTCGTTCTAAAATAAGTGTCTTAACTTTAGTACACCTTTGTACAGGGCCTGTCCTGAAGTTTTGGGGGCCCGGGTCGAAACAAAAAATTAGGGGCCCCTAATACAAGGGTCATAACATAATATATATTACCAATAAACACTTAAGTGCGCCCAATTTTAATATTTACATCTAATATTTTTTAGGTATTATAACTTAAAAGTGTATCCTAAGTTCCTAACACCCCGCTTGCCTCGAGGAACACATGACACGGGCTGACTCATTCTTCTATCAAGGACATACCTGTGCACGAACGAAAATTCCAAAAGTTAGGCATTCACTGATCCTACAAAACATTGAAAGACCCGACTACAAAACTACGGAGCAATGTCAAAGGACAATAAATAGATACATAAGTTTGTGTCTCTTCAAATAATTCTTGATGCAAACTCACTTATGGTAGGGTTGATATCAATTTTATACAACAGTTTTTTGTAGATGCATAATATTGCCAAACCATTTAACCATGCAAGATATGCATCATATATTTATACAGAGGTAAATTAATTAATTAATTAGCAACGTACATACAAGGATTGGGGAATAGGTAATAGTAAGATGATATAGCTCATACCAATCCCATCGGTGTCCTTGATTAGACGCACAGCAATGAGGCACTTGTCCTACATTCCACATCGCACGCCCATGGCCTGGAAAGTGGATACCGGCCGGAGGCGCTCGGCGCTGTCAATTGCCATGGCCTGGCGATGTGCATGTGAGTTCTATGTGGCTGGATCCATCTACTGGAGAATACTATCTACTGGATCCATGCGACTTGTGATCCGGAGTTTGGGATGGGGGAATAGAGAGGCAAATAGGGTAGTGAATTAGGGATGCGATCTCCTGCCTCATGAATCACGATCGTACTGATTGGACGACGTGATTGCCTGCGTATGGTTTACTAGCCTGTCTACTACGTCTTTCCTTTACTTGGGCTAATTTCTTTCGGGGGCTATGGGCACCAGCGTACAACATATCGGGAGGGGCCCCCTGGAGTTGGGGGGCCCGGTGCGGCCTCCCCCTGCCCCCCTCAGGGCCGGGCCTGCCTTTGCATTAATGTCAGTACAAAGTTAAGACATTAAAATTACCGGCAGAGAAAAAACTTATTTAGGACTGAGGGTTTACGAAAAGTAAACACGTATGATGAAGTCTACTTTTCCACAACAACGCTTTCAAGAAGGGATAAATACCCATGTGTCATTGCCATCACGTCCGATCAGAGACATTTAGTACATGGATTTCCATCATGATTGCGAAGATCAGTCATTAAAGACCAGTACAACATCAAGTAAATAACGCCTTCAACAAGATAACACCAGGTGTTCGTTGCTGCTGAAATTGGTAGGAGCATCTTCCCACCTTAGACCACTGCCACGGCAGTCAGGTGGTCGCACATGTCTTCGCGTGAAACTCGTTGTTGCCACTCCACACCCCCGCGAGTCACACTGTAGGATCCACACCGTCAGATCCAGTGCCCCGGGTGGTAGAAGCCGGTGGGGAACTGTCGGTGTGCACGATGCCCACCAGCCAGACTCTGTCAATGGCGCCTTGAGCCTCCTCATGTAATGGCCGGTGCCTGTGCACCGGATGATAATCCCCTTTCCACCGTCAATGAGTGCAACATGTGACCACCATCGCCGTGCCTGCAAAAACATTGACGTGCCTGCAGATGCGCTATTGCACCCCTTAATCATTGAGGACTGCCCCCCGCTGCAGTGACCAGCGGAGGCCGCTGCCGCCATGGCTACCTGCTTCTTCGCCGTGGATGATATTGCATGTGTCGTCGCCGATGCATATGTCGGCACCACTAGCCGCTCCTGGAGTAATTCCTGGTGGTCCAGTGAACCAATCCATCCCTTGTTTAGGTAGCATTGAAAATGACTAAGTGTGATCCAGGTCATGTGGCCTTCTCCAACCTAGGACAAAGAGTCTATCTAGCGGGATGGACAGTCTTGATTCTTTATTCTATCTCTGTTCTTGACAAGAAGAAGATCTTGCTTAAGTTTTGACCACAAGAGGTATTTTATATTCGTGTCATGTGCACTGCAGCTTTGGAAGGGGTAGATACTGTTTTCCACACTGCTACCGCGGATCCGATCAAGAACAACTTCCCTCTCCATTACAAGGTCAACGTCGAGGGTAGGCCAGTTTAATTAATCTTTTGAACATCAGGCAGCAGGTAGATTCAAGTTAATTACTCATAAATTAAACATCATTTTCCTGTTATCACAGGGACAAAGAATGTCATCGAGGCATGTAACAGATGCAAGGTTAAGACACTCATATACACTAGTTCCAGTGGAGTTGTATTCGATGGAGTTCATGGCCTCTTTGGTGCAGATGAATCAACACCATATCCAGATAAGGTTGCCCCACATAATTGAATAAATCAATTTAATTTAGTTGCTTGCTCGTCACTCCCTCAACTATGTCATCTTTAACTAGCTAGCTTTATAGTATATATCACTAATTCTAGTTTTTAATTAGCTCTCAGTAGCATATTTTCCTTCGATCTCTTTATACAAATGGCACAATACGTATGGCTAACCTCGCAGTTTTTTTGTTATCAGTTTCCTGATGCATACACACAAACCAAGGCAGGAGCCGAAAAGCTGGTGATGAAAGCCAATGGAAAAGATGAGCTTCTCACTTGTTGTATACGTCCTGGCAGCATCTTTGGGCCCGGTGACACGATAGTGCCAACTTTAGTTTCTTACGGAGGAATGGTCGTAAGTACATCTATATTGCACATAATTTGATAAGATCACCAAAACAAAGTCCTAAACTAAATATTTTCAGTAATCTTAGTTTCCTACCTCTGTTAATATATAGAATATTTTGGATAAATTTGCAACACGCAACCCTTATTTATTGCTTTGTCATGAATATGGGCATACAAATTATCAACCTCACACGTTGAGGTAGGATATAGTAGAATCAGCACACACATCGTGCTTTTTCCGAGAACATGGAATGCAATTAGACTTATTTATCAATGAAAGGGGTAGATAACATTACAAAATTGGGTTAATTCGAGAAGAAGTGCTTGAACTAAGACAACTAGCAATCTTCCATGCTAACGAGGCTTAGACACAACCCATTCCGTCCTCCTAGTACTACCAAACGTAGTCATCTTCAACCATTGCACGAAAAGCCCTGAGTATGTACCTCTATGCCCGCTGTAATGGAACCAGCCATGATTACCAACCCATGGATACTTGGTGGTGAAGACATGTCTCAAGGGGTAGTGGACCTTGGCCTCACGACTACTAAACTAGATCAGGATTTTTGGCAATGTCACTACAGATGGGTACAAGAACGGAGGGTGCCTCCATTATAGGATACACACTTGTCATGTGAAGTTCTTTTTTCATTTAAAGACACAAACATTTTTGCCACTTAAAGACACACACACACACACACACACACACACACACACACATGAATATTATCTAAATTCATCTAGTTTTACAAAAGAGAACTTTAGATACAACTGGATTTATTGTGCTCTAGTTTGAAGTATATGACCTAGTATTTATTATTGCAGATCATTATTGGTAATGGCAAGAATTGTGATGATTTTGTATATGTTGAGAATGTGGTGCATGCTCATATATGTGCCGAGAAAACTCTTTCTACGAAAGACGGTGCAAAGAGAAGTGGAGGCAAAGTATGTACATTTATCGCCGAGCGGGATAAAACTGATTCACCTTATTATTCTCATGACATATTTAATTTTTTATAGGCCTACTTTATAACTAATATGGAGCCAGTGAATATGTGGGACTTTATTTACATGCTCTTGGAAGAACTTGGATACAAAAGGTGATATTTCCCTATTCCCTTTAGATCTTACAATATAAATTCCATAGTTCACATTTGTAACCTCTTTTATCAACAATATATCTAAGTCACTTTAACATGCAGATACATGCATGTACGATATTATGCTTCTGAACTATGTCCACTAGTCGATGAAAGAAAATAATGTGATCGTCCTATACCACCAACATCGCATGTTCCTACATTTGCACGCACAAACAACATTTTTGTATTTATTTAATAGAACTGAGACTTGAGGACATAGTACATGTATATAGCTACGTGTACATCGTGGTCTTGCATTTTGTAGAGTAAATAGTCACATTTTCCATTGTTATGTATAATTATAGTGTATATGTATTAAGGTACCAGGCAACATAATGTTACATTAATAAGATATATTTTCATTAGGACAATGGTGTATTTCTTCTAGTAGGAGTAATAATAGATCATATAACTAACTAATGGTACTATTTTGTAGCCGTTTCAGATTGAGAATACCTTTATGTCTTCTCAGGACGATAACATTTCTTGTAGACTGGAGCTACAATAATATATTCTCCCACTATGGAATGCGTCAACCTAGCATGCTAACATCCACAAGAATTAAGTATGTGACGCTCAATAGAACATTCAACTGCAACAATGCTGTTGAACAACTTGGTTACAAACCAATAGTATCACTCAAGGTTGTTACTTTAAATTTTGTTTGTTTGATTTCTATACTTAGTAATTTCATTTTTTTTACTAACACCTTTTATGACCTTCGGTGTTAGGAGGGAGTAAATATGACTACCGAATTCTAGAAGCGCATAAGGGCGCGAGATATGCACCTTTCTATTTGAGAAGGGAGAGGTTGCACGATTCAACAAACGTCAACACCTACACCCAACAATGTCTAGATGTATGACTTTGTATCTGAAATCGAAGTGTGTATGCGATATTGGACCATAATAAGATTCACAATTTATGGTACCTATCACCATGAACTGCATGTGAAAGAAAAACATATACATGTAAAAGTTGAAATTGATTAATTTGTTATGTGGTTAATCCTATCACTCTTGAAGCCTTTTTTTCATTAGAAACTAGTAAATGTGCTTTTGGTGTGGAGTCAATTTTAAAAACATGATAAGGATCTTGTGAGTCATAAAATCAGCATATTCTTCAACATAAATTAGTTCACATTTATATCCATTCAGTATGTGTAATGTGGTATTTATGATGGTTGACATAGTGAATCAAGATCCTAGAAGCCTATTGCCTAGCTACGATTGCCTATATCAAAATAAAGTTCAAACTTTGAAGCATTGTGAAGCTTTGGGCAAGAAGTCAAGCTTTATTTTGCACCACATATCATACCTTCCATGTTTTGAAAACTCACTTTTTGCCGATGATTTTGTGCTTGGCATCATGTCTTTCTGCCAAGATCGACACTTGGTTTTGATAGAATTGTATGACTGATGACTGAGCATGGCGTAGAAAAATAAAATTAACACCACTTTTTTGTTAGGAATATAGGAAGAAAAATAACACCATCATTCATAAATACATACACACAAACATACATAAGTTTCATGTACCACACGTGTCTAGAGAAGAAGACGATGGCTACCTGATGATGGGCTAACACCAATGGAACTTCTTCGGTTGCCAATGTCGCCCCGACATCAAATAATAACGACAACATGCAATCCTAAGAAGATATCAAATGCGTAAAGACATCTAAACTTATCACCTAGTAGGGCATGGGACTCTTTAACTCTCAGACTAATGTGGATTTGATTTACCTATGAGACTAGTCTACCCTATGCGAGTTTGACCTTCTGCGATTTTGTCATGTAAAGCATGGGGGGCTGTCAAAACATAATGACCCGTAGTTTAGAAGAAAGTGGAGAATTTTTTAGGATTGTGAACTGCATTATGCATACAAAGGTGGGGTGAATTTCAAAATGATTTGAACTGAGGAGAATTTGGAATGAATTTTAAATTTGCACATGACCCATGCTGAATTTTCGCATTTCAGATCACAATTCAAATAACATAGAACATAGGGTTCATATTCCATATGCACAATTCAATATGAATTGGAAATTGACTTAAACAAATAAATAAATGGTCAATAATTATTAATAAGACAATAATACGAAGTAAATATATAGTAGTCATGCAAAAAGGAAAATGTTTTTTTCTTTTCTATTTCATTTCGTTTTTTTAATTGGCAACTATTTTATAAACTTACTAACATATTTTAAAATATGAAAAAAAAATCCAAATCATGAATTTTGCAAATATGTGAATATTTTTTCAAATTCACAAACTTTATTGGACTCATAAACCTTTTGAAAAACCATCTACTGTTTTAGAACCTTCAAAGATTTTTCAAATTTGTGAACATTTTTTATTACATGAACCTTTTTATTTCACCAATTTTATCAAAATCATTGTTGGCTTGTTTTCTAGACAGAAAAAATGTCGAATTAATGATCCAGGGACCATCATCTGATCGATAATGTAAAAGAGTGGGCTTCAAGGTCGATAGCCTAGACAAGTGCCTTGCATGCCACTAAGCACTTGACCATGAAAAAATACAGAATACTGCATGAAGGTTAAGATGACAACGTTTTAGCGAACCTGGCGAGCAAATGCCTATGTGTAAGGCCAGCGGAATTCGTCTTGATCGGAGTACCTCCTCCTGCACTGCCACATATTTCGTCGAGCATTTGACAAAATGAGATTGCATGGAACCTGAAATTGGAGAGAGCATCAAGAGTTCGGTACAAGGGGGCTAGTTGAAGAAACTCGCAGAAAAAGGGATTCGGTTTTTAAGAATTTTAAAAAAGGATTAGCTTTTTTAGGGTAGAAAAAGGGATTAGCTGAAGCATGAAAATCATCAATTCATTAATTAATTGGGCTCACAGGCATACGTGCAGTCCACCTAATGGGCCTCCACAATAAAAAGGTGCGGTGGCCCCTGCACCCAAGCTAAACCCTGTGTATAGGGGAGGGGGGTGATTTGTAATGCTTATTGCGAGGAAAAGCCACCGCGTCACTCAGATGCTGGAGTATGTGAGCAAAACCAGTGATACATTGCTCCGTCTGGTGGCGACCGTGTCTGTTTGACGCACACACGAGGCTGTTGGTAAAAAAAAAGTGTGATGCTACGAGAGAGAACCAACATTTGGTTTGAATTGTCCACAATGTTTTTTATTTCAAATAGTTTAATCTTAGTAAAAAAATATTCACTAAATTTTAAAAAGTCTAAAATTTGAAATTTTGCATAAATTCCAAAACGTTCAGGCATTTAAAAGATATTCAAAATTTTGGCAAGTGTTCCCGTATTTAAAAAATGTTCGTGGATTTGAAAAATATTCACGAATTAAAACATGTTCGCGGTTTTTTTTAAAGGTTTTCATATTTAAGACTTGTCAATTTAAAATATTTTGTATTCTAAAAATATTTGAGGACTCGAAAAATGTTTTGGTATACAGAAAATGTTTGCGGTGAGTTCCAAAATATTCATGACTACAAAAAATGCTCACTTTTAGGAAAAATGTTCGCCCAGAATTTTAAAAATGTCCTCGTATTCAAAAACAAGCCAAAAAAGTGTTGCAAATCTAGCAAAGAATGAAAATACAAATTAAAAACTCGAAAGAAAAACCATAAAACCGTTGAAAAAATGGCTAAAAAGGAGAAACAAAAACATCAATAGGTAACTTGCCAAACCGCCATGAAGGTTACTCTACCGGATCCTTCAGACCACTGATCCCTCCAGGAAGGTTCTAAAGCCAGAGCCCAATCCCGGATGGTTTCCTAAAACCCCTTCCGAATAACGGAGACCTCCTACTCAGCAGGACCTACTATGTGACACGTTCCGCGGCCAATTACCGGCCCCGACTGGGCTGGCCCGTTTAGGCGCTCTGACATTCACGCGGCGCGAATTCCTAAAGAATGTACAATCATGGATCCTATTTTCCTCAATGTTTTTCAATCATCGTCTTCTAAAATGTGAACAAAGTTTCTAAAAAGTGACCAATTTTTTAAACTGTGAACAGAATTCTCAAATACTGAACATTTTTTTAACACTTAATGAAACATGTGAACAAATTTTGAAATTCGAAAGAAAATTTGAAAAAATGAACATTTTTTATAAATTGTGAAGAAATAGGAAAATGCGAACATATTTTGACATTCAGTACATTTTTGCATTTGAGAAGGGAAGTTGAAAACAGGGTCTTCTTGCCCAAGTTGATCACCAACTACCGGCTACCTGGGCTACCTTCCTCAATATGCGTCAGGAGATCCGAGATCCACAGATGCATTAAGAACTGCAGCACGATCAGGTGGAGCACCTATGGAGGCTCAAGGGCAACGCCTAGCTCGACGCATGATGAAATATGAGTTTTTATTTGTGTTTGAATTATGAGTTTGATTCGTTGAACTATTTGATTTGTATTGACTTCTGTGATGAACTATGTGATAAAAATTAGTTTCTTTTGTTAAATTTGTGCCGAAGCATGCCGAAAGTGGGCCGAAATCGGCGGCTAGGGGCGAACTTGGGGAGTCGAATGGCAAACATATGATTTACCGCCGGTTCGCCATCAGGCGGCGCTATTTCAAGCCCCTGGGGGCCGAACGGCTGGAGATGCTCCAAGAGAATCTCCACTCGTCTCTCCCAAGAGGTTGCTCCGGCGGTAAGAAAACGTCCCAATCGTGCCTCCATCTCCTCACTTTTCGTCGGATTTGGACAAAATTAGAGCCGGCGCTCCCAGGCCAAACCCAGCCCACCAAGAGGCACTTGGAGGGCCTCGACGCTATTTTCTGCATGCAAATAGCCCATCATCCATTCGGTTTGGTGGCTGGAAGCGCAACGACTAGAAAAAAGTTCACCCTGAAAGCAAAAATTACGCCGGGCAACCCCAACCCGCCCAAAAAACGTCTCTTGGAGAGTTCGACGACTGGAGATGCTCTAATGAAGGTACTCCTTCCGTCCTTGAAAAGTGTACTTCCAACTTTGTTGGAGGGTCAAACAATCTCAAAGTTTGACCGAGTTTGTGCAAAATATATCAATATTTGTGGAACCAAATAGGTATATTATGAAAATGTATTATATTATGAATCTAATGCTACTAATTAGATGGCATAAATGTTGATGTATTATTGTATAAATACAGTCAAACATAAAAAAGTTTGACTTTCCAATAAAGTTGGAAGTACACTCTTTTAAGGACGGAGGGAGTAGGTGAGTGTCAGCGATAGAGACATACTAACACCCATGCATATAGGATGTCTCGGGCATGTACACACACGGGCAACCATTCTTTTGTACTACTTTTGTTTATAACAGGCATGCAAATACTGTGTACAGGTTGTCTCGCACACTTCGTTTATACCTCAGGTACAGGTTTGGCCACTATATTAAAAAACAGTATAACGCAATCACCTACGCCCCTCCACAGTGATTTGAAGTTTTAAACCGTCAGATTTATTAACTCAACGCTTCAGATATGCTCCAAACGCACCGTGCGTCCCAGGGGCTTTTTCCCGCAACACTGTGACTCATGGTCCGCCTCAATGTGTCCGGGCCACTGCTCCCGAGAGCGACCTCATCTTCCTCTCATTAATCGGGCCGAAAGTTGTTAAATGGGCCTTGATTTATTTTTTACCCTTCACACGGAAGGTCGTCAGGCAGAGCGCCGTCGACTAATAAGCAAGAAACCCTAAAAAAAAACAGAGCGGGCGGAGCCGCGTCGTGGGGAAGGCGTTGTTGGAAATATGAGCAAATTACTACGAGATTTAATCCGAATAAACAGAAGATAAGTCATGACTGCAGCAACAGAGATTAAACTAATCATGTGAACTAGCATAGCAGATGAACAGATCACATCTAGGACACATACTAGAAACATGAATTCTACCACGATCTCGAACAGGAAGGATAGAATCACATATGGTGCAGCGGGAGCAGCACCGCCGGCGTTAACGTTGTCGCCCATGCCGTCGAGGATGAGGTTGCCGAGGTCAGGGAAGAAGTCGTCATTCGCGAAGTCGTTGCTGCCAGCAGTCGCGCGAGTGCGCTCCCCAAAAGCCTGATCGCCCCTCTCCCGTACAGGATCACGAGAGGTGGGGTTCTGGAGGCCTGCTGTCCCTTCTCCCGGTGCACGCCGAAAGGAGGGATGGAGAAGACTTGCTTGGCGGCGCAATGATCTGGAACGGTGGTGAGAAACCATACGAAGCGCGGCGGCGGCTAGGGTAGACGTCTGCCTAACTATATAGTGCGGGCCCACGTCCGAGTATAGACAACGTGCATAGCTCTGTCCTCGGCTCGGCCAACCCGCGGCGCGGCGCGTCGTGGCGAGGCGAGCGAGGAGGAGGAGCGCGCGTGTAGGTCTCCTCTTCTCATGCTCATACAAGTGGTAGAAGAGCTCACCTTATAAAGAGGTGCAACTCTCCCTCAACTTATAAGGTGGGACTAAACTTTAGCCTCACTCACTCCACTCACATGTGTGTATGAATGGGCCAAGAGAATTTCAGAATTTTAGTTGGGCTTTGGGCCAAAGGCTTACTAGCAAAAATTCCAACAGGCGCTGGGTGCAGTCGCCGCCCTTTTTTCATGCAATTAATTGCACGGAAGGTGAGTCGCCGCCGCCCTTCCGTTCTCTTGGCTTCCCATTGTTGTTCATGGCCCTTTCTGAACTGTCCACCTCCTCTTCCCTACTTGACGAGGCTACTTATGCCCTTCTCTCTCTACTACATCTTTCCTCTCCTTCTTGCCTCCTGAGCAGCCATGGTTGATGCCTAGGTTCTCTCTACTTGCTTCTCCCTCATCATGCTATAATAGCTGCTAATCGCTACTTTGTTTGGAGATCATGGCTACAGCGCCGATAGGCTGGTGAGTGCTAACAGCGGCGACGAGGGACGAGGAGTAGGGCACAACGTCAATGGCTTCAGGACACAAAGGAGGACAACGAGAACACAACACCACCCGAGCCATGATACGAGTGAGATACTGGGCCTCCACTCGAACTGTGGTGTTGTTTCTCCCTTCGCTGATGGATAGTTCATAATATCACTGCAGCGATATGTTCCAATTCTTGACCCTAACACGTTGGAAGGGACAAGAAATTTGTAAGCTACCTGTACTAGAAGGCCTCCCACCTATTTCTTGTGAATTTTGGTATAAATTCAGTGTTCTTATTGACCAGGTGGAGTTCAGATTCTCTCAAAGTAATATGCAGGAAAGCTCTTCCGTATGGTGATTTATTCCTTTCCAATGTAATTAGTCTGTGGTCGCCAAGACTCTAGTCATCCATCACACAAATTATGTGTCTTAAATAGTACTAATAATTTCAAGGGCCAATTCAGTGAACAACACCAGTGAATTCGTATTTGTGCCCCTTCAGTTTCCTCACTGAATTGAAATTCCAATTCTATTCAATACAGAGATCGTAATATGGACATCCAAACAAAGCGTAAACCCATTCCCAACAGATTTCCAGGTAGATTTATATGGAGAGGGTGTCTCAATAGGGTCCCGCCTATTTGAGCTTGTTGATAATAATTGTTCAGAAAATATATTTTCAGTTTGACAAGCTAGCCAGCATTTTCTAGGATCTTATTGTGGATCCTTATTCCTGGCTAACATGTGTGATAGTTCAAGCACTCGACTATTACATGTTGTCATCCTTGGCGTTTCGTATTGTAAAATTTATGGCGCTTCTTTAAGTATTGGCCAGACTGAATCGTTATCTTTGACGGACACTTTATCTTGTATTATGTGGATACGTTATGTGGATACTGCATTTTTCATTGTAGATCTTGATTGAATGGTAAAGTTCCAAATCAAGTTAATATCGAGTCTAATGTCTGTCTTTTACAAATTACTTTTTGTTAGCAGATAAAAGATAAAGGGTGACGACTGACACACATTCAGTTCCTAAGGTATGTGTCAACTCAAATTCTAAGATATACAAAGTTGCTGTCACCTCATTGACTCATTGTCGTTTTTCAGTGCTCTTCTCTTGTGCATACCTGCTCTTACAGAATACTCATTAACTCTAATTTGATCTGTCATGTCCAATCATTATGAGGAAGAATTTTTACTTTATCTAACAATTGAAGTGTCCCATGCAAGCTAGGAATGCATTTAGTGCTTGGAAAATGCAAATGTGGATGTCTGCTGCTCAGTTGCGTCTAGGAATGAGAATTTGTAACTTATGTTCTTGGTTGATTAGTAGATAACATGTGCTTTAATAATACTATATTGGGCTTATTGTTTGCCTGTTCCGGCTGGTGCTGGAGCATATGCTACCAGTAAACAGCTTTGAACTGCTAAGTCGAACTTTATTTTTTTAGTTTAACTCGAACTGATTTATGGAAATACTAGATAATGAGTAATGTCATTGTTATTGTATAATTTTTCTCCCACAAGTGGGAAATCTATTAGGTGTACACGATAAAGCACTATGTTGCGTTGACAGTATGAAACGTCCCTTTTACTTACTTTCTAGATTGTAGCTGTTGTTTACAACGGTTGGTTTCTACTGTTTGTGACTGTGTTCAGTCCCGTTTACCAAATTTGTGCCACCACAATGATGCAGATCGATTTGTTGGTCACATGTGTGTTCAACCGGTCATCCGTGATGCAAAGCAAAGTTTCATCGCAGCAGCAACAAGCAGGTTGGAGTTTGTCCATGATGTGCTATCAGCAAATATTCACAAAGTCGCCAAGGTCTTTAGCTAGCATACCACATCGGTTGTCATTGGCTGATTATGTACAAAAACTAACACCACTACTTATACTTTGAACCAATGAAATTTTATCGTATATTTTTCTGTGATTGTATTTGTAACGGACGGGCGCGGCAACGCGCTCCTTCATGGTCTAGTACATTTGGTAGTGCAATGTGCAGCGTGGGCAGTGAATGGGCTCACGGTTGTACTCGGTTCGTGCCTGCACGGCCACCACATAGATAGGTAAGCGTGTGTATGGATTACTGGCCATCCTGCTACGTTGTACTACAATCCATACTCCATACTCCACCCTTTAGTGCTTGGAAAATGCAAATGTGGATGTCTGCTGCTCATTTAAATGTTTGTACGCTCGGCCCTTTGCAGAACACAAGTCCCATGAAGCTCACGGACGTCGTTAATTGAGATTCCACTCTATGCGGTGCACCGATGCAGGCTTCCACGGGTCGGGACTCGTGCACCTTTGGACGGATTTGCATGGTCAAGATTCTCACTCGGTGTAGTCCTTTCAATGCACGTCTTAGAAATGTCACAGGCTCAGGCTGCCACCGCCCACTCCCTGAAATGTCACCTCATTGCTTTCTAGGATGGCGGCCTACTATGCGTAGATTGGAATCCTACACTACGGTAACGAGGCAATGGTGGTGGACGTCCGTCGTTGTGTGGCCTCTACCTCCACAACTCTTTTTTCGAAATTACTATGTACTGGACGATTCTCAGACGACCTGGTGATCGATGGCTGCGGCCCAGGTGAACCCAACTGATCGATGGCTGCCATAGATTGTCGTCCACAAATCGGGCACAATCCATTGTGTGTGTAGCAGTCCTCCTCTTTTTTTAAAACTCCCTCCATTCGTTTTTACTCTATATCGAGTCAAATTTTATAAACTTTGACCAAATTTATATACATTTTTTATCAAAACGGAGATACTTTGAGTTCAGACAAAATTTATATGCAGACTAAAAAGAAACAGAGGAAGTACATCTCATCGTGTGATCTTGCGTGTGAATTTATTGTATTTGCATGTGGATCAGAATTTTTCTTTTCTTGTTTCTACTTGTTTATTTTGAATTTTGATCCGATTTTTTGGGGTCGTCGACATATGTATTGCGAACATTCGTGATTTTTTTTAGAATTTTTTGACATATGTATTGTTGAGTATTTTTTTTTCTCCTCTAAGTTTTGATCATTTTTAGCCGATTTTCTAAATTTTAGAGGATCAAACGTCTGAGTAAACCTTAATCAAGTATTTTTACTCCATGTGCAAGATTCGCTTGCTGCTGCCATGGTGTACGTAGTCCAGTGCCAATGCCAGGCCGCAAATAATCTTGAAACGCGGGACGCGGCTCCCATGTAAGCTCTGAGGTGCACATCGACGCCCACATCGACGGCGACACCGTCCTTTCTCTGCCACAAGGAGCTTGTCCAGGTTGCCATGTGAAAGTATTGGTAGTGGAAGAGAAGCTCACCCTTCTCGCGGCAAAATATTCAAAACTGGAGCACATGTTAATAGGTTCGAACAAAAAAATTTGTTCTGAAAAAAATAGAAACCAAAAATAACTAATAACTAAAAATATCATAAACAAAAAAAGAAAAAAGAAAAGCATAACTATGCTTCCCACGGAAGCATGTTTGTGCTTTACTTCATTGGGAAGCACAATTTGGTTGCTTTTGGGGGGGG
>LR738714.1:866880327-866924886 GCA_902687465.1 Secale cereale | reverse complement strand
ACTTTTTTCCGAGTAGCACAACTATGCTTTAAGATATTGTTGTTGATAGGAAGCACAGATGTAAAAATATTAAAAGAAAAAACATTTTTTAAGAGAAACTTATGAACAACCATACAAAAATCCAAAAAGAAACATGCAAAAAAAAAAACGTGCTTCCACAAATGCACTCAGCGTGTTGGCCCTCACACGCCCCGCTAGGAGGGCCATGCAAGGATAACCAGGTAGTTGGCCCCGGAAACCTTGCTTTGATATCGTAATTTGTTGTGCTTGACTTCATCCATCAAGGCCACATTATTTGTTTTTGGAAGAGGTCAATCCTCCGTAAGTAACCACAAACGGTCAGACTAAAATGATGTAGCCGCCATCTCCTCTCCAAGAAACAAAGCTTAGACGCCCTCTTTCTGGTCCTGTCGCCGGCCCGTCTTTTTCTTCAGTGGCTCTAGGGCCGTGGAGGCATAGTGGACCAAGACCTTTGCTGATGGGAGAGATCTTGCTTCATACTTAGGTGTTTGTATGAGTTAGTTCAAGATTTTTGTCTTGCTCAGGAAGACGAGGTGGTGGGGCTTCCTAAAGATGGAATAATGTTCTCTTCTTTAGCCCTCATTCCGGTGATGTGTCTAGTGTTGTCTGAGGATGTGAAGGTGTGTCTTCGTCGTATCTTGCGGGATTCGGTCGGTGCTGATCTTTGATGGATCTATTTGAATGCAGTACTCTTCATTCGCGTGTCTATAGTTTGGATCATTTTGATATATATTTCTTTTCATCGGCGATGGTTGCTGTTCTTTTGTGTTGGTCTTGTGGGGCCTTATCATGACGACTCTCTGACCGTCTACTAGAACAAGTTTGGACCGAATACGGTGAGGGAAGGGTGATGGTGGTGTTGTGCCTTTAGCTCGCTCCAGTGCTCGTAGTCGTTGCTAAATGATTTACACATACATGGATGTATCGATTTGGTTTCTTTCTCCCTGCGTTCCCTCTCTCCTTTTCTTTGCTTTCCTAATTTTATTTAATCTCGACCAATGCCGCACAAAAATAGAACCAATACATATATTGTAATTTGAAATAATATAAACAAGATCGATACTTTTTCCAAACCATGTCATTCATTAACTCAATAAATTAAATCAATTTTTACCAAAATCTTAACTAAACCAAAATTTATTTGGCTTCTCATATCCATATCCATATTCAAACCAAATTAAATGTTACCAAAATCTGAAATATGATTGATGAGTGTAAAGTATATATATATTTCTTTTAGAAAAAGAAGGATGACCCACGGCCTCTGCATCTGGGAGATGCATGCGGCCACTTTATTGATTATTCTCGAGGACCTTACAAAGTATTACAACAATATGCCTGAATCCGCCATCTTGACAACATATGCCGCCACTCCTATCCAAATGATGAAGGCGTGCTAGCTGAGCCACTATCCAGACCGCTCATCTAAGCCTAACATCAAAATGATGAAGGAGTGCTAGTTGGGCCACTACCCAGACCACTCACCTAAGCCTAACATCAAAAGCCGAAAGCCCCAGCCGAGCCACAGACCGGGTCTGGGGTACAAACCGGTCCGACGCACTCGTGTGTCGTCGCCGCCATCTTCCACAGGTCCATCTTCAGAGCAAATATTGAGGCTTCTACCTTGTCTGGCCACTCAGCCATCGACGTCACCACGACACCAGACAGCTTCGTCCTACTGCGCGAGTCCATCGCCACACATCGGACGCCGAATCTCCGCTGCGCCACGCCGCGGAGATACGCCACCATCAATGAGTAGAATGAAGCACCGCTCCGCCGAGTCCGGCAGGGCTGCTGAAGACCCAGCACCGTGGAAGAAGGACTCCGAAGCTGAACACATAGGCGGCAGAGCGCCAACGCACCGCCACCAGACGAACTCCGACCACGCCACCAACCGCCGCCAAGCAACCAAAGCATCACATCCACCCCAAGCTCACCACGAACGACAGCCCCAAGAGGGTGACGACGCCCGGAGCGCCGCTGTCGCTCGATCCGGCAAGGATTTAGGCTTTCGCCCGGCATACGAGCTGGGAGGAAGGAAGAGGGGAAGGAGGCAACCTGGACGACGCCTACAAGAAGGGTACGACGCCCTCGGGCGTCGCCGCCGTCGTGGCCAGCACTGCTGGCCTCGGATTTCTCCGGAGCCACCTCCCACCTCCAGCCGCCAAACATGTACCACTCCGGCCACAAAGGCCGCCCAAAGCAGGACCATCAGAGGCAGTCTTGGTTGAAGTAGACGGAGGCCTTCAGATCTGGATCGGGCGCCGCCGAGACGCCCGCACCAGAGCCGCCACCTGCCGCCGCCCCCGCGGCCGAGGAAGAACGGCCAGCACCAACGAGCACCGGTCACCGCAGACCCGGCGTCGATCCACCAGCCGAGGCCGCCGCCACGGATCCAACGCCCCCCGAGGAAGAACGGAGCGGCCGGATCCTCGCCGCCATCTTCACCGGCGGCTGAGCGGCGAGCCGGCGGCCACCTCCGGTGGCGGCGAGGGAGATGAGAAGTGGGGGAGAGGGCCGGCGACGGGCTAGGGTTACACCGCCCGAGTCGCCCCTGCAGGAGGGACGCGGGGGCCGTGGTCATCCTAAAGAGTGTAAAGTATATGCCTGACGAGATTGATGTTGAGCCACAGGCAACAGCTCTCCCCAAAGTAAAGCACAGTAGCAGCAGCACTAGTACAACTACTAATCTCTCCGGCCACCTTTCCCCGGATTCACTCTCTCTCAGCTGCAGACCCTCCCAAACCCCAATCCCCCAACCCCGTCCAACAGCGAGCCGGCCGGCGGCGGTGACCACCGCGGCCAGCCCCTCCACGCAGACCGCAGCGCCCAGCCGCCCACAGCCTCTCCCTTTCCCAGGTGACCCTCCTCCTCACTCCTCACTCTCTCCCACCCCCCGATCTGAGAAACAAGGTGGCGTCTTGGCCTCTTGTTTGCCCGTGCCCGCACGCACTGGAAAGAGAGAGCGTATTCCACACGAATCGGGCCTATTTCTTTTTAATAAAATGGAAAATTATGAGATTCAGGCAGAGAATACGTATTGGGCGGTGCAAGCACTGCATAAAGTTCTGTTTCAGTCGCTGATAGGCCATTTGTTTTTTCATATACTGCAAGTGTGAGGAGCAGGAACTTTGTTGCTCAATCATTGTAAAACGCAGATTAGTGTTCCAGTCAACCAAAGCAGAGAGTACATGTGGGCTGTGTCAAGTGCCAACTCGCTCTCAGTAGTACTTTACCTGAACAGTTGAAGACCGTGGCATTTCGTAAGCGATACTATATATAAACTGAGGGCGAGGACGGCGGAGGTAGTGGCAGCTCGTGGAGCTGCCGTCTGATACAGATCAGTCAACAGCTGCTACTTGTGAGGATGGTGTAGGCCTTCAGAGTGTCCCCATCCCGGGATTTGGTGGTGCCGACAGTCCTTCTTCCCCGTCAAAGTCTTCGTCGGATGGTGGCGAGAAGATCTTGTCTCGTCTTGTCAGCTTGCTCGTACGGGAGTGGACATCCCCCGTCACAAGGACCGTGCGCATATGCAACTACTGGGATCGAGGAAAGTGGAGGAGACGACACAAGACTACTTCGATTGGGTGGTACTTCTGTAGTACCTAGTCTCGAGCTCCGTGGTGAAAACCATAGGTTTGACCCTAGTTGGTCATATCTGGCAATGGCGGCGTTCTTTTGCGTCGTTACCCTGATGAGGGCATTGCTCGGAATTGGCTCGGACAACATCTTCAGGGTGAAAACCCATGATCTAACCTTGGTGGTTGGATTCGGCGACGGCGGCGCTTGAACGTCGTTCCCTTCCTGGAGGCGTCGCTTTTGAAGAGCCTTTCTCGTAGTCCTTGTGTTGTGAAGAGATGGTTGACGCCGATGGTCACTGCTGTATATCGTTTATCGTTGCTTTCAATTCTTCGGGTTTTCTTTTCTCCACCTAGGCATAGCTTTGGTCTTTTATGACTTTGCTCTTTGCCGAAGTGATCGTGTGGGTGCGTGTGTTGTGTTGGCTGTGTGCATCCTAGTTGTGCAGAGGCCGGGTGTGTACTCATTATGATTGTATCCCTCGATGCTACACTATGAGTCAATAAAAAAGCACCCTTTATCGAAAAAATATAAACTGAGGGAGTATGGCTCAAGTTTCTTCCAATTAGGGTGGTTGTCTTTTAATAGAGCAAAAACCGATAAGAGATATGCCAATTATCTTGTGGTGTTAAATGAGTATGAAAGCGGGATTGAGATTCAACACACATTGCATTAGCCATCTGAGGGCGTATATATACAGTTACAGGAAGCCACAGCGGCTAGATCGTGTGCCACTACTTGCACGTACACAATGCCCACTCACGCACTACCTAGGCCACGTACATGAGAGAGCAAGCGCGGTGACCATGCACACGCGCTCGTACACTCTGTATACTAACACCCCCCCCCGCAGCCTTAGCGTCGGGTGTAGACACTAGTAGAAAACAGGGCATTGGTCCAGCCCATTAGCCCCGGTTCAATCTAGAACCGGGTCCAATGGGGGTACTGGACCCGGTTCGTGAGCCCAGGGGGCCGGCCGGCCACGTGGGCCATTGGTCCCGGTTCGTCTGGACCTATTGGTCCCGGTTGGAGCTAAAAACCGGGACCAATGGCTCTTGCTCCTGGCCCACCACTATTGGTCCCGGTTGGTGTTATGAACCGGGACCAAAGGCACCCCTTTAGTCCCGGTTTGTAGCACCAACCGGGACCAGTGAGTTGCCTATATAAACCCCCTCACTCAAGAGCAGAGCTCACTGCTCTGTTTTTTTTTCTCGCCGAGGGGGAGAGGGGTTAGTGGTGCTCTAGCTCACCTCCTATGCACACAACGTGTTCGGTGGAATGCCCGAGCCACACTAGTTAAGCTTTTCTCCTCTCGAAGCTCTATTTTCTCCGAGATTTGTCTAGGTTTAGCGGTCTGTCACGTCCCGTCCCCGTCTTCGCCGCCGTCGATCGCCCCCGCCGATCTCGTCACCGGCACCACCGTGGTGAGCCTCTTGTTATGTCCATGCTTTTCTTACTTTTATTATTGCTTTAGATAGATATTTGTCTAATTTTCTTACGTTTATTATTGCTTGTTATTATATAGTGCGATGGTTTTGATATCCGCCCACGTGGGCCCTCGTCCGGTCTACGATTCGGATGTGGTATATTATCTTTAATTTATAACTATTTGTTTTAGTGCTTATGATAGTTATGCCGACCAACCTGACATGCATAGATGTTTTATTATGTCTAGGAGGTAGTTGAACCGGAAATTCCAACCGACCCTCTTGTGGAGAGGTCAAATTTAGTTGAAGAGGAAAACATTTCGTTAAAGAAAAAATTGGAAAAAATGGAGGAGGAGAAGATGGAATTGGAGTTGCATGTTGCGGAAGTTATCGATGATCACAAGATCAAGATGGAACCTATTGTCGAGAGGTTAAATTTAGTTGAAGAAGAAAACAAATTCTTGAAGGAAAAAATAAAAAAAATTGTGGACGAGAAGATGATATTGGAGTTGCATGTTGCGGATGTCGTCGATGATCACAAGATCAAGATGGATGCAATGCGGTTGAAGATTAAAAAGATTAGAAAATATGCCATTAATACCGAGGCTTGGTATCATTATGCCGTTGGATCAATTGTTACCTTGGTTGCGATTATGATAGCATTTGTTTTCGCGTTGAAATGTTTTACATAGTTTCGATGTGTATGGAGAGCTATATTTTATTAGATGAGAACTATATATGTATGTACTTTGGTTTTAATGTGATGATGAACTTTTATCCATTTGGTCACTTAATTATCTATTTATGATGTTTTGTAATGGTTTTTGACACACTTAATTATATATAAATGCACGCAGATGAACCGCCAATGGATGTACGGTGACAGACACACCTCCGAGTACATTAAGGGCGTGCGTGAGTTTCTAAATGCGGCAGAGGCAAACAAGCAGAATGGTTTTATGTGTTGTCCATGCACTAAATGTGTGAATACGATGTCTTACTCTAACCGAAAAATCCTTCACTCCCACCTGCTTTACAAGGGTTTCATGCCACACTATAATGTTTGGACGAGGCACGGAGAAATAGGGGTTATGATGGAAGACGGCGAAGAAGAAGAGTACGATGACAACTATGTGCCCCCTGAATACGGTGATGCTGCAATGGGGGGAGCTGGTGAAGATCAAGAGGAACCAGACGATGTGCCCAATGATACTGCAACGGGTGAAGCTGCTGAAGATCAAGAGGAACCAAATGATGCTGCAACGGGTGAAGCTGCTGAAGATAAAGGTCACATCGCGCTCGACGCCGAGCTGCAAGGCGATCTCCTCCGTGGCCTTGGACTTGGCATAGCCCAGTGCTCCATTCAGCACAGCCTTGCCCACGCTCACCGCCGTTGCTTCCATGCTTTGCTATCCTCTCCCGACTATGAGTGGACCAATGTCTATTAGCGCAAGACCTTTTGTAAATGCTATAGCGGGCTATTTAAAACAATGGTCTGAACTGAAGAGCAGGTAGCAGATGGTGGCTTCACAGGAGAGCCCGGCTGTAAGGTCAGGTCCCTAATAAAAAATAAAAAATAAAAACTTATTTTGGGCAGATGTGGATGCAGATCTGAATCAAGCAACCTGATTATTTAACTGTTCAACAAGGATTAGTTGTAAGAAGAATTGGGGATCGGCTGAGGTCCTAGTAATTAATTAAGGGAGCCTGCACCCGCACATCTGAACGTGAATTGTGATAGACATTGACAGAGGGTAAAGTGACAGTGACACCAAGTTGGCTGTTCTTTAGCTAGCTCTATGAGAATATTTGGGAATGGACCCAGGTCCTAATTACAAAACTCATCGGTCGGTGGACCCTTTGTTCAAATTCCATATATATATTTCGCAACTGGGATAAAAAACAATAGTGCGGCAACTAAATAGGATAGAATAGAAGGCAATCAATCATAGGTTGCTTCACAACTGATCAAGCATAGCATATACTTCCTCCGTCCGAAAATACTTGTTATCAAAATGGACAAAAAGGATGTATCTAGAACTAAAATATATTTAGATACATCTCCTTTTATTCATTTTGATGACAAGTATTTCCGGACGGAGGGAGTACTAGGATAGAATACAATCAATTTACTTCACTTCGATTTCACATATGCTTGCTTTCATGGTAAGTATTCGAGAAACGGCAGGGGGGTGGTGCCTCGACATGGACATGGTGCGAACCTGCAAAACCAGAGAAGAGAAAAGTTTCAGAAACAACATTAATTATTAATCATTCCCACATCATTCACCAGCCATGTACATGTACAGCATATAATAGGATTTGTGGCCACATCGAGCTGGCGTGCGTTCCACTGATCCAAATTCTAATCACCCAAAGGTGAAGAAAAGGGGAAACCGGCAGGGAATTCTTTGTGAATAATCGAACTCTTTTGGTTGATATACTACTAGTTGCTTGTTGTGGTGGTTCAGAAATGAATCCAAAACTAAATGAAGTCTATTGGTCTTAACTCTTAATACTACAGGCAGTCAGTCAGGACTGGAGTAAACTAACGGGAGAGGATGGGGATGCCTTGCTCACCTTTGTGTGAGCTGTGTGTGGAGTGGACTGTACGTGTTTGTTTGTCGCTTAACTGTGTGCATATATACGTCCTCTAACTGCAGACCTCAACTTGATTTGCCGGTGAAGAACACAACCCGATCCGTAGGTGAAAGTGAGAGAGGATCCGCTGTGACATTCGATCCAACACCAGCAGTGGATCCCTTCCCTTGGGCGTCGGAGGCGGCCAACGCCAGCAGGAATGAAGAACGGCCCGGCCGGGCTCACACCTACCTGCTCCTCCTCTGGGGCATGGCACCGGTGACAACAGCCATCAGGCTACTAACGGCAAGAAGACACAAACATGTGTCCGCAATGCCCTCCTGCAGGAGAAGAAGTCAGCCGAATATGGATTTATCATACTCCAATTCTCCAATCAGAGCAACGAAACCTTGAAATCGGTAATCAAGGAAGGTAAGAAATAAAAATTGGCAAATCTTGGGACAGAAAGGCCACCGTACTGAAATATAGATTGACAGCCCCGCGCCTCCGCCTCCCCTCCCCTCCCGCCGGACAGAAAGGCCACCGTACTGAAATATAGATTATCATACTCCAACACGCACGCAGACCCTCGTAGTCAACGGAGACGTGTCCTCCCACCGAACATGCATCACCGAAAATCTCAAAATAAATCCAAAACTAATGCAAGCAATATGACTTGAACCCTGGCTAAGGATACCACTATCCTTCTAACCATTCAATCACAGGTTGGTCCGTGGAAACAACAAAAGTTTAGGAGGTACCGTTTGTAATTTAGTCGCACACAATGCTAGGTTTAAAATTGAGGGATCAAATCCGCAGTAGGCTATACATTTAGGGACAACAGGTTTACCTATCTAAGCACTACTAGAATCGAGTAATTTGCCGAGTGCCATAAATACTTGGCGAAAGGAAGGAAAACAAACGGCAAAAGGTACATTGTTGGTCCGTGGAAACCATTTTTTTCTGAGGTATTGTTCATCCGGAGCAAATGCTCCCTAGAGAGGGTGAATATTAAACTTTCGGTAATGATAACTCCCGAACGTTCGGGATTTAAGCATAGCAACCCGAACGTTTTAGCTGGCAAGTTTAGTTTGCGTGAGATTAGGGAAACATGCAATTTTCTGACAAAAAAACGAAAAAGGACAAAGTTGCCATCCCCTATGAATTAAAGTTGCCATGTAAAAACGTTCGGAACGAAATGCTCAAAATCCGAACGTCCGGCAGTTATTGGATTCCTTTGAGCCACAGAACGGGAAAGGCTAGGAGAAAGAGACTAAGAGCATCTCCAACAGCGGCGCAAAAAGAGGCGCGCACGCTAAACTTCCGTTTTCGCGCGCGCGGGGCAGAATGGCGCGCTCCAGCGGCGGGGGAAAACCGCGCGCGCGAAATGGCGGCCTCTCGCGCGCAATTTTTGCGGGGCCGCCTCCCGCGTGCCTATAAAAAGCAGCGCGCGCCGCTCCCTCGCTCTACCGCTCCACCGCTCCCTCTCTCCTTGCCTCTCGCGCCGCCGCCGCCCCAGAGCGCTGCCCCCGCCGCGCCACCATGCCGCCGCGCCACCGTTCTGCGTCGGGCTACCGCGGCGTCCGCGAGCGCCCGAACGGCGGGTTCTACGCCGAGATACGCTCCGGCGATCTTCGGCTTAGTCTCGGAACCTACGACACGGCGCACGAGGCCGCCCGCGCGTTCGACGCGGCGGCGTGGCGCCTAGGCAGGCCGCGCCGCCAAATGAACTTCCAGGACGTCCACACGCTCGAGCAGGCGTTAGACGTCGCCCCGCCGCCTCGTCTAAACTCCGCACAAGACCGTGCGGAGCACACTGCGCTGCAGCGCCGCCTCCTCGTCGCCTAGGAGGACGAGCGGCGCATGGCGGAGTGGAGCCGGCGCCACCCGGAGGACGTCGCCTACGAGCAGCAATATTGGGCAAGTCGCCGCGAGGAGGACACGCGCCGGCGCCGCGAGGAGCGGTTGGACAGGCGTCGTCGGAAGGCATTGGCGTGTGCGCAGTCCGACCTCGTCAATGCAGGCGGGAGGTCCTTCTTCACTCAAGAAGATGAGCGTTGGTTGGGCTGCTGGCTGTCAACCTCTGACGACACCTACGACGAAGCCGATGATGGTGCAGATGACGGGAGCGACTGAGATTAGTTTTTTATGTTTTCGAACTATCTAGCGCCGAACTATCTATCTATGTTTTCGAACTACCTATCTAGTTGCAATATATATGTAAAATAACTTTGTATCTTTTTATTTTAATGCAATCTATGTATTAAAAAATATTATGCGCGCGCTGCATTTTTGGCACTGCTGGAGCCACGCGCGCTGCATTATAGCGCGGCTGTTGAAGCCCGCGCATGTCCCCGCGCTAAACCTGCCGAAGCGCGCGGCAAACGCTTTTTTTGGACGCGGCGCATAGCGCGGCTGTTGGAGATGCTCTAAGAAGGGGCGCTTTGACTCATAGCTTCCTCTTGTCATCCGACCCACAACGAGGGTACGAGACCAAACTGAATCCACGCTGAGGCTGAGCTCAGGAAGGGATGGACAAGTACACCGGCATCCCCGGCTCCGACGTTATGCGCAGCGACGTAGACGGCCAGCTCGTGTCCGTCATGTACATCCCGCGAGGGGAGCAGGTGGACGAGGCCGTCCGGCGGGAGATCATCAGGCACCGGTCGCTGCGCCACCCCAGCATCGTCCGCCTGAGGGAGCTCGTCCTCACCCCGACGCACCTCGCCGTCGTCTCCGAGCACGCCCCGGACCTCCACCGGCGGGTCCGCGACTCCGGCCGGTTCAGCGAGGGCGAGGTCCGCCCGGTCAACTCCTCCATTATTGGTTCCTATCCTACCAACCAATTCAGTAGCCATGGTGTTTCTTTCTTTGTACCTACCAGACGTCAAAGCTTGTAGTGCCATTTTTGCAGGCGCGTCTGCTGTTCCGGCAACTGGTATCAGGAGTCAGCTACTGCCACTCCATGGTAAACTAGTAGTACTATTCCACTGCCAATTACAGCTTATTGTAGAAACAATGGCGGTAGCTAGGCTAGGACTAGGAGTACTGAAACTCTGCCGTCTAAATTTTTGGTAGCAAGTATGCTACTGTGACCTGAAGCTGGAAAATATTCTGCTGGATGGGAGCTGCGCCGTGCCTCCTCGCCTCAAGATATGCGGCCCTGGCGTTTCAAAGGTACTCAAAGATAGAGTGCTCGTTTTCACTTCGGCAGTAGACCAGTAGTCCACATCATATTTGCTCTGCTTAGCTGCCAAACTCGGAGTTGTACTTTCTGCCTGAACCTCTCTTGCTTCATTCTTTCGTCGGTAGCGTAATTCGCAGCCCGAAGCGCCAAGAGCGTCTGACCAAACACGGGTGTACATTGCTCCTGAGGTTTTTCAGCAAAGGGGATATGATGGCAAGGTATCCATACATACATACATATTGGAATTCAGTTCAATGTTGATATGTTACACATACATACATGGATTCGATTGAAAGCTCATACATATCAGGAACTATTTCTCTGTTAATTTCTCAATGTAGATCGCCGATGTGTGGTCCTGTGGAGTGACGCTTTACGCCATGCTAGTCGGCGCATAACCCTTCCAGTGTCCTGATGACGAGCCTATAAATTTTAGGAAGATAATTCAGGTTAATTTCTCTGTTTCAGCATCTAACTCTCTGTTCCATCTTAATCCATTCCGATTAGACAACTAACAAGAGCTTGATAATGACAGAGGATACAGAGCGTGGAATACTCGGTTCCAGATGACCTGCACGTATCTGCCGAGTGCCGCGACCTCATTTCTAAGATCTTTGTTGCTGACCCAGCTGCTGTGAGTACCTGCTATGTGTATGTAATGTTGTTTGAGGAACTATATATATCTTGCATAGTGTTATATCATTTCCTTTCAGATACTACTACTGAATAACTATTGTTCTGATTGTGAAATACAGAGAATCACGGTCTCCAAGATAAGAAACCATCCATGGTTCTTGAAGAATCTCCTGGCTGATGATGGCACGATGAGCTCTGAGGAGGCAGAGCAGCCGATGCAGAGCATGGATGAGATCATGCAGATCCTAGCGATGGCAGAGGCACCATATCCCGGCGATACTGGTGATGACGTGGAAGAATTTGTAGATTCAGACCCCTATATTGACATCACCACATGCTAGAGTACGCCTCATATATATTTTGAAACAAATTGCATCTGTTACAAGGTATGAAATCTCAAAACAATATATATAGCACCTGGAAAACTATATAGCCACAATAACTCGGTGGCAAGATGGCCAAAAGGGAATAAATTGGAGTTCCGACAGTTGGGCTGCCCATGCTTGATCGCTCCCCAAATGTTAATGTTGTTAACGCGGTGGTTTCTGTACTTCAAATATTTCACAATATTTTAGCCTTTTGGATTAAATAACAATGTTGTTGTAATATTGTTTGAATATGGGGCCAATATGAGAATTGGTACTACCTCCGTCTAGGTGAATAAGTCATTCGCGTGGTTCTAGATCATCGATTTAAGAAATTAAATATGTATTTTATGTTATGAAAAGTATATCACTAGATTTCTACATGGATGTAGTTTCTAAATATATATTTTTTATCACATATAATACATATTTAGATAGTTAAATCATCGACCTAGAATTACGCGAATGACTTATTCACCGAAACGGAGGTAGTAGGTTATGTTGAACAATGTTCAATTTTTGAACCCTTTAATTACAGAGTATTTAACAAAAAACTATCACAATTCGTGGAACCGTGCCTACAAACTACCACTTTACAAATTTGTGCTGAAAACTACCCCTTTTTATTAATCTTTGACTAAAAACTACTCGTACGGCATGCCCATGCGGCCTGTGCGCCGGGGCGGGCAGGCGGCGCGGCAGTGGCAAGGTGGAACAGACGCGCGCCGCGGCACGCGCGGTGACGTGACTGCTGCTTGCGGTCTACCTGTGGCTCGAGGAGGCCGCAGCAAGGAGAGGCAGTGGGTGCTGCTCGCGGACAGCCGGCTACCCGGCCGGTCGTTGGAAGCTTCGCGTGGACACCGGCGAGGTGTGGCTGCTGGCCACGGCGGACAGCTATGGCTGGCTCGGCCGAATTCGTGCCTGCATGGTTAGATTACCCTAAGTGGTAATTTGTATATTCATGATTAGATGGGACACTGACCACTGGGCCCTACATGTCATAATGGTCAATGCTTACGTATGGGCCAGCCCTGTCATAATCGAGTTTAATTTCGTCCAAATCAGTCGCTAGTGTTTTTTGTAAAGAATTAGTGAAAAAGTGGTAGTTTTCGGCATAAATTTGTAAAGTGGTAGTTTGTAGGCACGATTTCACGAATTATGGTAGTTTTTTGTTAAATACTCTGTAATTACAGGACACGAGACAAGTTATATGGCTTACCACATAAAAAAGCATGATAAACACTTCCTATTTTTGTTACCTGGATCAGTAGAAAAATGTACCTTTGCCAAAGGTTAGGGGAAGGTAGTCTTTTCTCACCACATGGCGTGATCAGAGGAGGCGTGTGGAAAAGGACTGATATAGCTTTGGACAGGTACGAGTGCCCTAATTTTTTTATAGATAAATACTCCCTCCGTCAGAAAATACTTGTTATCAAAATGAATAAAAGGGGATGTGATGTATTTTAGTTTTAGATACATCCTTTTTTGTTCATTTTGATGACAAATATTTTCGGACGGAGGGAGTAGTCATAACTTTTGAACCGAGTATCCAATTTACAAGTGTTTTCACCATTGTGTTTCTCGCATTGGTATCTTTGAAACTGCCTATGTTAGTGTGTGTGTGCGCTTCAGATGTTAAGTACTCAAATGTTTTTTATTTGCAAACAGTTGAGTTGTGAGAGCCATGTGCACCATTATTTCAGTTGCAAGACTTGAAACTTCGCAATAAATGATAATTATATGCATTAATCGTTGCAAACCAGGGCTCTATCCTCTCCTTTTTTTACAAAGTGTGAATCTGTAATGTCTGCAGCATCCTCATATTTATAAAATGCAAGCATCATTTTTAGTTATTTGCTTAAAAACTCTTGAAGATATATGGCCAAGTACCTTCATTTTTAACCTGTTGTAAGTATGACTAAGTGAGGTGTGTTTCATCAATGCCTTTTCCTTCATTTTCTCATAATTTGCCAAAACATCGCTAAAAAGAATAACAAATTAGCTCACTTGAACATAATTACACTCACAAAAACTAAGTTAACAATTCCCACAAAGCATTTTCCACAGGTTGGTGTCTGTCGGGGGAAACTGTCCGCCACGAACACCTATGGGACCGGAGCCCCTTGTCTGTGCGGTACGAGGGCGGAGGGAGCACAAAGAGCAGATCGAGGCAAACACGCGGGCAGTTTTACCCAGGTTCGGGCCGCACGGATGCGTAAAACCCTACTCCTGCTTGGTTGTGTATTGAGTTGAGCGCTCGGGAGCTTGAAGAAGCAGCTACACCGTGCGTGAGAGTAATCTAGGTTTCGACCCGAACCCCCCCCACGTTGTGCATGGGCCTCCTTTTATAGTGCAAGGGGTCACCGACAGGTGTCAACGTAGGAGTAAGGGGTAAAAATGTAAAAGAGGTGGTAGTTGTAACAGTGCGGGAATAGTGGAGCTACAGTACAGAACAGTGGTCTATACCTACTTTAACAGTGGGGGACAAGGGCATTTAATGCCCGTCGCCGTCGACCCCAAAAGCTCCCGCCGTTGCGTCTCCGTCTGCCACGGCGATGGATCCACTGCCGTGGAGTGCCACCGTGTCCCCCAGGCTGCACAGCCATCCGCCACGCGTCCCTGGAGTGGCCCCAGGGCGACGCGTGGGCCGATGAGCTGGAGCGCGGGCACACAGCGCACCTCCCCCGGCAAGCACCTTGCCGGGGATCTCGACCTTGCCGGGCCCGGAAGCTTGCCGCTCCCCGAGCCCTTGCCGGGTCTTCTAAGATAAAATCTTCTATTCGTCCTGACAAGCTCCTCTTGCCAGGGCCTCGTGCTAGTTAAGCAATCTCGAGCCTGGGACGGCCTTCCCGGCAAGCTCCTCTTGCCGGGGTCTTGGTCTTCTGTCTTGTATACTTTGTTTTTGAATGGCTAGATAAGGGGCAGGAAGGTCTCCGGCAAGCGCGTGGTGAACCCTGCCGCGGGGAGCTGCCGCTGCCCGTGCACAAGTTGGGGTACTAGGGTACCCCTACCTTAGTACACCGACAGTGTCCGATTGGATTAATTTGTGGTCCTTATTTTAACATGTGGAGGTTTATGAGCTTGTCAACACTCGTTGTTATCATTTGGAAGTGATCTCAAGGTCTTCGTTCAATAGATTTTGATGATAGTCCTTTATTAATCTCTATTGGACGTGGATGTGTTTCTTTTCCCTCTACAATGCACTTAAACCTTTGCAGTAAAATGAGTATATGGAGCAATAGATGCAGAGGTCAGGGGTACAGCCTCCGTTTGAAAAATTAATAATCAAAAGGGGGAATACCATTGGCCTCTGCATAGATGATGCACACAACTATATATTATTAATTATTAAATAATGCCAAGCAAAGTTAAGCATTCAGCCCAATAATATTGGAGAACAAAAATAAAAGAAAAACCCTATGCCTTACTCATATGATTGGTCTCGTGCTAGCAACTCCAGTTACAGTCTCGAATTACCACCAAAGTCTATCCTAAACTATGAAATCATCCACTTTACAACCTTGAACTACCAAAATTGGATAAGAAACAACCCTGGACTAGTTTTTTTTACTGAGTCCAGTCAGCCGCCATATCACCCATGTCCCACTTAACCCTGTCTAGTTTTTTTTTTATGTTTGGCAAACACTTGTTGAACTTTACAAGATTGAATATGAGGGTAATTTGGAATTTTTTATTATATTTTTTTCAAAAAAATCTGGGTAACTCCACTTTTTGTCAAATTTTGACTGGAAAGGGCTCTGAATGTGTATTTCGTTCCATTTTTTCCTGATCGGTATTTTTTTTGAAACTTTCCCATATTGAATATGAGGGTAGTGTGGATTTTAAAAAAAAAGTTCGCAAAATTTTGGGTCCTTTCATTTTTTGGCCAAATTTTGTCCCAAAATTACCATGAGTTTGAATTTACATTCCTTTTCTTTATATTCAGAGAAACTTGTTGAAAATTTCCCAGATTGAATATATTGTTAGTTTAGATTTTTGGGGAATTTTTTTCAGAAATTTCTGTGCACACCCCTTTTTTGGCTCTGGAATTGAGTTTTCATTCCAATTTTTTTTCATCTTCAGCAAAGCTTGTTGAAACTTACCCAAATTGAATATAAGGCTACTGTGGATTTTTGGGAAGTTTTTCAAAAAAATTTGGGCAGTTCCATTTTTTGGCACATGAGTGACATGGCGGTTGACAGGACTGTTGACTAGTAAAATACTAGTACATGTTTATTTCTTGTCCGGTTTTGATAGCTCAAGGTTATAAAATAGACAGCTTTATAGTTGAGTGTTGCAGACTATGATGGTAGTTTAACTTTGTAAAATGGACTTCTCTCGAAATAATAAAACGAAGGATTGACTAGAGCTTTCAGAGCCAAATCCATTGCTCATCTGAAGTCTTGCGTATTTTTTTTCCGAAACGGAGGCAAAAGATTTGCCTCATCCACTAATTAAGCAGAAGAGAGTTGCCCAGTTAATTAATGGAAAACCGGGCGAAAACCATTACAAACCCACTGAGCGGCACACTCTAGATACCGACACACACCTCAACAATGAGGGCCTCATCGAGACGGCACGCATGCGTCATCGGCATCACTTCTCCCCTAGTAGGTCTCATACGCCACCCCTAAACCTTGAGCAAACGACTCCGACTTCACCGTAGACGATTGTCGACCCAGCCCATGCTGCAGAGGCCATGTGGGACCAAATGAAGATCCGTGCCAAAACTCAGCTACCTGCGGCAAGACAACGCAGCTCAAACTCTGATGGATAACAATGAAGGAGAACTAGGCAAGGTTGGCATCGTGGAAGATCACCAAACAGACCACCCATCGCTCGTCATCGTATACCACCGGGACCCCGCCACAGCAGCTTCGACTTCATAGCAACAAACGGCCGAGGCAATCCCACAGACACGCCGGAGAAAAGCCGACTACCACAACGGACGCCACATCTCCGACTTCGCTCACCCCTCATCACTGTTGCCACAGAAGTCTCGCGTCTCTCATTCTTTGTTGATTTTAATTTAGCTTGACCTGACAATCAGATGCACTCCCGTGGCTAAGTCACATGCTGGCCTGCGAAGAAGGTATACATTTGTGAGTTGGAACACAAAATCACAAGACTAAACTTCCTGGTTTAATTTAAACGAAATGTAGTGCAGCTACTAAACTGCGCAGCACCATTCCATGATACGGATATGCTTGATGCCAATTGAGAGTGCGCTTAACTGACGGCCACACATTACTTTATTGATTAGTGCTAGTTGCCACTTAAGTATTACGCCTATGGCTTAAGCGTGGCTAAAGCGTGTTTGCCCCCAGGCGATAGATCCAGATGGGCGATGCTACATTATTGTAGTACTAACCCACTTGCTAAAGTGCTATGAACTGAGCATAGCTCCATGGTTAGTTTTTTTATGGTGCAACCAACTCATCAGAATTCAAGTCCTAAACTTCGTACTGGTGGTTGAATTTCTCTACTGTTATTTCAGACCTTTCGACAATGTGCTTACGGTGAAAGTAGACGTTTCCGTCTATTCATAGGGGTGAATGTATGTGTATATGCATGACCGTCTACCTCTGCACTGTGTTCAAAACAATTGCTAAAGTCCCAAGTTCAAACAGTTAAAATACAGAGTGCCAACGGCAACCGGCACAAAGCCTCGGTCGCTATCAATTTGAATTATCCAAGCCTGCAAGCGCAAGTGGGCGAGTGGACGTACGCCACGACAGGAACGACGCGTTAGCATGTGGAATTGAATTAAATTGTGGCGAAGGGATCTACTCCTAGGTGGTGACGCGCTTCCCTTTTTTCTGCGCATCTCACCACATGGACCCAATCGGAAGACCCAACTCAGCCTCTCCGGTCCGGTCAAGTTACCACCCTTCTTCCTCCTCGGGCTGCTCCGTATAAATCTACACCGGCCTGCGGCTATCTAGAAATTCATCTCGTTGCTCTTCCCCAGCAAAGGATTCATCTGGCTTCGCTCTCCCCAGCAAGGACCCCTCGACTGTTCCCCTCAAGGTCAGTATTTCATTTTGTGAATCTTGTATTGATTATTTTCAGATGTTGGTAGATCCGGTGAAGTTTTACCTCTTTATTAATCTTGCATAAGAAATCAGAAGTTTCATGGTAGCACTTAATCTGCGTTTTGTGGCTCCTCACGTTTCCTAGCTCCTCAGAAATGGCCACCGGAAGTAATAGTACCCAAGAGAGCAAGCAGCCAAGCCCCGAGCTGCCCAAGCAGCTGCCGTTCGACTTTCTCAAGAAGATCACCAACGATTTCGCCGAGGACCGGAAGATAAGCGGAAGCCCCTTCGGTACACTCTACAAGGTCTGGTTTCTCCCCTGTTGTTTTCCTCTGCTTCCGGTTAGTTAAGGTTGATGCAAGTATGCTAAGACAGAGCATACACACATATGGGGTTAAACAGGGGGTTGTGCCGGATGATGACATAGTGATTGCCGTGAAGAAACTTCAGGAGAACGCCCCAATGCCGGCTGATAAGCAGTTCAACAAGGAGGTGCAGAATGTCATGTCTCTCAAGCATGACAACATAGTGGAGGTCGTCGGGTTCTGCAGCGAAACGCAGAAGAAACTGGTGCAGTTTGATAAGAGATACATCCAGGCGGACATCACTGAGAGCTTAATCTGCTATGAGTATTTACCTAAGGGGAGCCTTCAGGAGAATCTTTTTGGTATGCCAACATATCTTGCATCCCTGTTTCAGTCCTTAACATTTACATTCTTTCAAATATTACATTTCTGCTAGGAAATCACATTCTTATGCTGCTTATAGTTTCAAATCACATTCTTTATCTTTTTACCCTGATATGCAGAGTCCAAAGAGTCCACTAAACCAGAGATTAGTTGGGACACACGCTTCAAAATAATCAAGGGGATCTGCCAAGGCTTATTTTTTCTGCACAAGTTGGATATTCCCATTGTCCATATGGATTTGAAGCCTGAAAATATACTGTTGGATGCAAATATGGTGCCAAAGATCGCGGATTTTGCACTCTCAAGGGTCTTTGGCCAAGAGCAAACCCGACTGTGTACACAAACAGTTGTCGGATCATAGTAAGCTTGCCATGAAATTTCATAACTTTAGTTTAGTAGTCCTTAGTTGCATCATATATTACCATTTGCGTATCCCTTATTTTCCTGTTTAACTTGTGATGTTAATTCCATCCAGTGGGTACATGGCTCCAGAATACCTTTACAGAGGTGAAATCTCAGCCCAGTCAGACATATACAGTTTAGGCCTGGTGATTATCGAGATCGCCACCGGTGAGCAGAATCCTCGCGAAAAAGACCAACCATCTGCGAGAAGTTTTGTTGATAAAGTAAGAGAAATTATTACTTCGTTATTTGAGAAGGGAAGCATATTTCATACATTTTATTCGTGCATTATAACTAAGCATCTTGATTCAACTTCTGTAGGTGCGTAAAGAATGGACGCTGGAGAACATAACATCCAAGTATTCATCATTGGATCATGAAAGCCTCCAACAAGTTAAAACATGCATTGACATCGGAACAAACTGTGTTGAGATTGATAGGACAAAAAGACCTCGCATAGAAGAAATTGTCGACTCGCTCAAAGGACTACGTCCAAGCCAAAGGGTTACCGAGGTAATATTACAGGGTGCAAATTAAGAACTTTTGTGAGATGATATAATATTAAAGCTGTATGTTGAATTTACATTTGGGATGCTTGATCACTTCTTTTTCTATGGTAACTAAAAGCTGATAACTACCACTTTCCTCATAGATTGTAGTTATGCACACATGTCTTAAGTGCCGAAATTGCACCATATTCATGTATATGCAGCATTGGAAAAAAACAGTGCGCTATAGCGTATAAATAATTGTCCCGCTAAATAAATCAAAGTACAATGCCTCGCTAATAGCGTATTTTTAGGAGTGACGCTATTTTCTGTAGCGTGCTGTTTTTTTCCTTGATATGCAGTATGTTTGATACATTCATATGTTTTACATTTTCTGACATCAACATATTCGATTTTATTCATGTGCTGTTGTTATTCTGAATACAAAGTAGTGCACATACACACTTGAACATTTATCAAGTAAGGGAGTGTATGTATTTCCAGTTTGAGTGTCGAATATGTTCTGGATGTTAAAATTTGCCTATTATAAAACATGTTCTGGATGTAGGAATTTTTTAGTGAACAAATTTAATTTCATGTCGTCGATGTTTAGAAAAACGCATTTTTGCATCTTCAGGTGTATAGCATAAAATGTTCTGAATAAGATATATGCATAATCTTGTTTACTATACTGGTGTCAACTAAATGCACAATTTACTTTGTTTCCTCTCATTTTTAATACACATTTTACTGTATTACTTAAACATACGTTTCCTAAGTAAATCAAACATCTGAATTAGCATATTTGGTCTACTCAGGACATTTCAAATTATTCTAACTTCCTATCTATACAAACTTCCAGGTCCCCCGTCCGTCTACAAGTACCAAGAAGACGATTAGCTCCTTTTTTGGTCATAAGAAATGAGACATGCACGCCCTGTTATTGCTGGAAGACTGTACCTTTAATTTGGAAAGAAGACCCTTTGTTGCCTTGTCATTTTGTGAAACATTGAAGTGTAAATTTTTATGAGTAATGTGTCTTTTATTATTATTAATCAACTACTGCGGATGCAACGGTAGTTTCAGCGTTGTCTCTGTATACGTCAGTTTGAAATAAGAATCTGCTTCTCTGGCCTGCCAAGTTGTTGACTAAGATGGTACAGTACAAGTTAGCTTTGATTCATGAGGATTACATCCACCAATTTCAATCAAAACGTTAAGAGGGAGCGACTGGGTCAGACGTCCTATCCAGATCAAAAGTAGCACTACTGCATAGCCGTTTGATATGATTGGAACCACATACGAATAATAACACGCTGGATTACCGAAAATACAACGGTGAACATGGGTGCAAGCAAATGGACCTGATTAGATTTTTTTAAAAGAAAAAGTCAAATGTTTCTGATTTTTTTTTAGCAAACATGGTCTAGTGTTATGCATGTATTTTCGCGACAAAATGACTCAAGTTGTATTCGGGACGAATTAAAACAAAAACAATACAGAAAGTTTACTACTCCATTCACATATTTCGCACCTGCAATCTTGTTTTTTTTGTCAACATTTTCACATAATGCATTTTGCCGTGAAACTTTACGCGCATGTACAACTCTAGATTATGTTTGCAACAGAAAGTTCCAGAAATACCATTTAGCATGAATGGTAAGCTCTCTCAAAAACAATGAAAAATAATAGTTTCAGAAATATTTGACTTTTTCCAATATGCTTTGTTGCTGAATTTGGTGCACGCAGGCCCATGTCCCAAAAATTCACAGCGGTCGCATTCCTCCCTAATACTCCCTCCGTTCCCAAATATTTGTCTTTCTAGACATTTTAAATGGACTACAACATACGGGTGTATGTAGTCATATTTTAGAGTGCAGATTCACTCAATTTGCTCCGTATGTAGTCACTTGTTGAAATCTCCAGAAAGACAAATATTTGGGAAAGGAGGGAGTATAAGTGTACTTGTCTTTCATTAGCTGCCCATTCACTAATTTTATTTGGCTACCTCACGGCCAAAATGACGTAAAGAAATCAGGTAGGAGCTCCGTTCACATGCCTTGTTGGCGACTTGTTTTTTTAGGCTAGACATGTTTTTTTGGAGGCAACACAGAAAAGCGAAGGTGCCACGACAACGATATGCGCCTCTGCATTTCTGTTAGGTCTTGGAGACAATCCACCTGGGCCAACTGAACCGGCCTGGGTCACCAGAGCACATTTTTTAGAGAATGGTCCAACTAAAAGCCCAGCATCCAGGCCGGTCTTAGGCCTCCGTCTTCTACCAAGTTCGAGTGAAGCCCCAAATGAATGATTTCAGGATTTTCCAAAAACAAAAGGTTATAATAATTTATTTTAACCCCCAAAATGATTTATTTATCATTTTCAAATATGAACATAGACATTTTCTGTGTGGTCGGGCAAGGTCCAGACTTGGCATTTCAGGCCATTATTTTGACGACTTCACAAAATTCATGTTTCGTATTAATCGTTAATAGTAGCTTCATGGTACCACCGTGAGAAATTATTAAACTATTACCCTTAATTAAATATTTCATGCTTAAAAGTAATCTTCCTGGACCAATGTACACAATATGTTTTTTGTGGGCAATAATAGGAATATATTAATGTAGCTTTATATAATATTAATTTGTCTTGGCATACTTCTTTCCTCATATAACAGCTACAGCCTACAATTATTCCACAACATTTTTATAAAATGAGTTAGATACTACAAATGAAACATGAGAAAAATTCATTCAGAATGTATAAAGCACTATATTTTGGACTAGAGGGCGAAAATATTTTATCAAAGGAAACACAAAACTCAAATAAAAAATTTATACTAGACAATTATGATGTCAACCTCACTTGTTTGCAGGCCACCCCACTAGTTGGGAACAAAACTAAAGTAATAACTCTATTCTAAAATCTTTTTAAATAATGACAATTAAATCAGTACCAACTCGTGAAACCATATAATATAGTTGGACATGGAATGTAACGATCAACATCTGTACCACATGTCCTCGACCCAATATATTTTAATAATGCAAGTATAAACGTTAAGGGGGTTAATAAGAAATGAAAATGAAAGATAGTCCGGCACTAAGGCGCTAATCCCTAGGCCAAGAGGAAGGCCCCAGTTTGAATGTTGTTGTAAGAGGTAGGGATTGCCGTGCAACTAAGGGCATCTCCAGCTGCGCCCCCAGGAAGGCCTCCTCAGGCGTTTTTTTTGCGCCGGCGTCGAAAAAACGGTCCAGTCGCGACCCCAGGAGCCCGATTTTCGCCGGCCTGGGCCGAAAACAGCACCGGCGGAGCTAGGCCGAACCCGACGCGCTGGGGGGCGCCCGGGGGCGCCGGGGCGAACTGTTTTGGCGCGAAAAAGCCGCGGGCCAGCCGCGTCAGCGACACGGCGGCTCGTCTTCCCCCAACTGCCTCGGTTCCCGCGGGGAATCAATGGCAAGGCTGCCGCCGGTCAGCCTTGCCATTGATTCCTCACGGGTGGCGCGTCACGGGACGGCACACCGACGCCTCCCCTCCCTCGCACGCGTACACACGGGCGCGGAGCGGCTATAAAGCCGGCGGTCTCTCAGTCGCCTGTGCCCACACCAGACTCGACCCCTTGCTGCCGCCCAGCCCCTCTCCCGTCTTTGTCTTTCTCTCCCGAGCGCCACCGGCAGCCCCTCTCTCTCCCTCCCGTCGCCATGGCAGAGCGCTTCCCCGGAGACGAGGCGGCGGCCAACGGCTTCGGCCGCCGTTCGCTCCGTGAATAGGAGTCCTGGCTCCTGTTCCAGGCGAACATCCCGGCATCGCCGGACATGCGCCGCCTCCAGTCCGCCATGGCGACGCCGGGCAGGGGTCCAGCAGGGGCGCCCGCGTCAAGGAGGAGAAGGCCGGCGACGACGATGGCGGCGACGGCGGCGACGACTTCGGCCCGTTTCTTTTTTAGATTAGGTTAATGTAATGAAAATGCGTGAATTTAACGGAAATTTGCCATGTTTGGCCGAAATTTAACTTGTTTTTATCATAACTTCACCGAACGGTCCTTTTTTTTATTTTAATACGCGCCTGGGGGCGGCCCTGAGGCCGACGGCTGGTGACCGACTCACCCCCAGGGCCATTTTTTGCGCCGGCTGACCCCCAGGCGGCGCTTTTAGACGCCCCCTGGGGGGGCCAACGGCTGGAGATGCTCTAAGATGCGTATAGAGCCAGGGGCGGAGCCAGTGTACTAGCGTTGGGTTCAGTTGAACCCAATATTTTTTTCTGGCCGAGTATACGTATACATATGCGTACTTGCATGAACCCAGTAAAATTAAGTGATTTTTGAGTTTATTTCAGGATTTCCGGCGATGCGCTTTCAGTGGGAGGAGATGTTCCCGTCGACGACGAGACGCCTACGGTTACTTCGTAAATCTCAAAGATGATATGCCGGCTCAGTCTCTCGAAGGTGCTCATAGAGATAGGGTGTGCGTGTGCGCGTTCATAGAGATAAGTGTATGCGCGTGTATATGAGCGCTTGCGTTGCTAAAAAAAAAGGCTGAACACATTAGCTTAGAAAGTAACGCTAGAAGCCCAAAAGTCCACAACGCGAACTTCCACCGTGCAAGTGTACCACGACTGTTCGTGGCTATGCTTGAGCCGGTGGAGGTTGTTCCTTCTCACATGGCTACGTACTGTACTGCCGTCCCCCGTCTACGGTTGTTTCGTATTGATCCGGCCGGCCTTAGAGTGTTTGCCATTGTGAGACGTCGATGAGGACATCAAGATTGTATTGGCGCATGTTCGTGGGCGGCAAGCATGATGGAGCCGATGGTTGGTCCGGCATTGTGGTTGTGTGGGATAGAAAATGGGCATTTAGTTCCTGTTTCAGAGGGCCTTTAGTCTCGGTTCTGGAACCGGGACTAAAGGGTCGAGACTAATGCCCAAACCTTTAGTTCTGGTTCGTTCTCCACGTGGCCGCTGTCCGGAGCTCCACCTTTAGTCTAAAGGTATTTTTTTGAAATTTTTTCCTGATTTTCAAATTTCTGAATTAATTGAATTTTATCTCTAATCACCCCTCATCACTGCTCAATTCAATCCCTAATCATCCCTCATCATTACAAATCGTCTAACTTCTCGGTCGGTCACCCATCCTCTCACTACTCCAGCCTGAGCATGCTTAATTTTTGAGTTCTATTTTCTCCTTGTTTCCAAGTCTGCATTTGTTGTTTTTCTGACAATATTAAGATGTCAATCCTATTAACCCTTAGGAGTTGAAGTTGAGCATGAAGTCGCACGTTACACCGTTTGAGTTTGCAACTATTATTCATAAAACCAATAATTATTTAGTAACACTAATATTTCTTGACTAAGTAGTTTGACCATAGTTTGACCAGATTTGACCAAAATTCAAAAAAACTAAAATAATTATTTGGTAACATAAATATTCTTGAATAATTATTTAGTAACACTAATATTTCTTGATTAAGTAGTTTGACCAAAGTTTGACCAGATTTAACCAAAATTTAAAAAAAAACGCAATTTGAGCATAACTTTTTCTCTTTTAAAATTTGAGGATTCTACAAAATTGCAAAACGGCCTACAGTGGTCACAATCGGATGTGGATTTTCGTGCTGAACATTTTGATATATTATACTTCTTTTTCCGACATCGTATGCAAAAGATATAGTCGTTTTACTTTTTCATCACACTTTAATGCAAAACATGTCCAAATTTATGTTTTTAATTTTCCTAACTAGTAGATGTAGTAACATAACTACATCTCGAAGGATTTTACTTTTTGAAGTTTTTATCATTTTTGTTATTTTATTCAAAACTGAAATGACGATACACCGGGGAGGGGGGGGGGGTAGAGTTTGAACCCATTTAATCCAGGATGGTGTCGATCCAATCCTACCATCGACTACATCTGATAGCACCATCCCAGCAAGAGTCACAACTAAGGTTAACCAAGCCAGAGTCACGTTCTATTAAAGTGGCAAAAAAAATGCTTTTTAATATAGCAAATCTAATTATATCAACTATTATTATAGGCTAAACAACTATTAATACAAAATAGTACAAGACACTAGCAAAATTCATATTAATCTTAATTTATATTATTCTAAAAATAACCAAATTAATCTTAATGTGACAACAATCTGACATGTGACTAGCAGCAAAAAGAATTAAATTAATAACTATTTTTAAACTCAAATTATTCACAATCTAGTGTTTGAAGCAAATTTGAACAAATTCATATTTAAAACATTCAAATTTGAAAACTAATGGCACAAATAGAAACTAGACAAAATTTAGAATCTAATGCGAAAAGAATCGCTCAAAAACATTAAATATCCTAAAAGATATAAGCAATTTGAAATAGAAACTAAAAACATAAAACAAATGGAAAAACAAAAAATAACCCCTTTAGTACCTGATGGCTTCTCGTCCCTCGTTGGTTACCCCAAATGGAAGGTTGAGATGTAGCGTAGCGGCAAATTTCCCTTGGCAAAGGTACAAAGAATCGAATCCCGTGAGACTCCGAGGGTCGACAAGTAGGTGTCAACGGCGCCAAAAACTTAGCGGTTGACAGGACCTGCACACAGATACAGATAGCTTTGCTCCCAACGAGTACAGAGAGGTTGTCAATCCCTCCGGCCTTGTTGTTTACAAAGGATCAAACACAAGAGATAATAATGATAGCTATGACTGCAACTAGGAAATAAAAACAGGAAGTAAATAGAAGGTGTGATCAGCGGTGGTAATATGGACCGGGGTCCCATGATGTTCACTAGTGATGTCTCTCTCCCAAAAGACGATAAAACAGCAAAGCGAGGTAAATAAATTACAGCTGGGCAATTGACAGGATTATGTGCGCAAACCAATGCTAACTATGCTGCAAGGAAAGGTAGAGGCTCAAAAGCATGGGCGGTACGCCAAGGCAAGTAGACCGAAATCCATCTGCATCTACTACTAATCATCCACCTTGAGATATCTATCCAGAACATCTCACTGGTATTAAGTTGCGAATCCCACCCAAAGTGGAAACTCAAAGCAACATACAACTGCATTAAAAGAACTTTGCGTAAAGTAAACAATTTTTGCACCCGCAAGTACAAGCACCGTTGTTTTCCCTCTTGTGGCAACAGCACATCCCCTAGACTCATGTTTCTGTCACTCAAGCTAGTCATCAGGGGCATGAACCCACAATTAAGCATAACGCTCCCTCTTGGAGTTACTACCTACTACTCGGCCAAAGCAATAAACAGCAACGGAGAGCATGCAAGAATTACTCAAGAACAAAGATATAAAAGAGGTGAATCAAATATATTACTCAAACACAATCTGAACATAGTCTCATAATCCATCAGATCCCAGCAAACTCAGCAAAGCAACAGCAGAAAGATTACATATGTGCCTCGATCATGTAGGGCAGCTCACGAGATCTAAACCATGAAGAGCAAAGAGGGGAGGAGAACATCACATACCTACTGATCATGGACCCATGGTCCAAGGTGGACTACTCACGACTCATCCGGGAAGCGTCCATGGTGGTGGAGAAGCTCCCGGTGGTGGTTTTCCCCTTCGGCAGGGTGCCGGTAAGAGTTCTCTTGATGCTCCCGATCTTGGAAGCGCTGCGGCGGCGGAACAGAGGCGAGATCGCGAAAAAGGGTTCCGTCCTCGAGGGTTTCGGGATGAGAGGAATATATATGCGAAGGGGGGCAACCAGAGGCGGAGCGGGGGCCCCAGGCGCCCCCTGGCGCGGCCAGGGGTGGGGCCGTGCCAGGTGGCCGCCTGGGCCTCCCCTGGCTCCCCTCTGGCCCGGCTTTGGTTCTTCGCGAAGCTTCCTGTACGTTGATTTTTCCTGTATTTTTCCCGGAATTTTTGGGGCACTTTTAATATGGGGGAAACCTGAAATAGAAAAACAGCAGAAAACAGGAACTGGCACTGTGGTGCACTGAGTTAATAGGTTAGTCCAAATATGATCAAAAGTGTATGGAAGTGCATCAATATCATAGCAATATCACACAAAAGAAGCATGGAGCAAGCAGAAATTATAGATATGTTTTGGACGTATCAGTACCGGTTTGAGACATGAACCGGGACTAAAGAGCATCGCACCCTTCAGTACCGGTTCGTGTCCGGGACTAAAGGTCTAATCTTTAGTACCCGTTCGTGTCCTGGGATCCGTCCGGGCAGCAGCGTCGGTGTCATCGCAGTCCTTCTTGAAGGTGTTGCTTGGTACACAGCAATTCAGAGGCATATGAGCGTGGTGAGAATTCTTCGGAGGGTGCAACAGTTGCTGGAATTCGTCGCTTACGTCAATCCGGCGCTGTTGGCATTTGTTTCTCTTGTTTTCTCTTGTTTTCTCTTTTGGGTTTGATTGTGATGTTTGCCCCATCAATGGTCTCGCAGCTGTATCGTATATTTGCTATATTAATATAGCGGGGCGAAAGCCTGTTTCGGAGGCCTGTTCATGGCGTCGTGCCCCTTCAAAGGTATTCCTATTCTTTTATACGCTTACACGGGCAGCCGCCAGCAGCACAATCTTTCGCCTTTCTTGCTTCCTTGACTCTCTCCCATTTGTCTCCATACGCCAGCTATGAGCCGACAAAGGTAGATCAGCGGAGGCAAGTGTAAACCAATAATTCTGAGGTACCTAATCGCATCCTCACATCTCCTCGCTGTTATAAACATGGCATAGTTTCCTAGTTGCTTCCTCCCCGTACTTTGATTGATCTAAGTAATGGAGGGGGGGGGGGGTGTATTTTTCAAAGATAAACTGTTCACTAGATGGAGAAGGTCATCCATTAAAGGTAGGCAAAGTGCACACAGAGAAATTAATTTAAATGGGTTGGCTTATGATGTGAGTGATAGGAGGAAAATTTCGGGGTACACAGGAAAGTCTAATAAACAAGATGAGATATATATTTAACTAAGAGGCCTCACAGGAAACTGTTTAATTTGGATTTGATGTCGACTAATTTAATGATTATGGTGATTGGCTTGAGTACAATGACAAGGTACTTAATGTATTTTGATTCAAAGATTTATACCCTGATTCAAAGAATTTGGATGATCTTGGTGGTACTTCATTCACTTGATTGCACTTAATTTAAGCTTATTAAACTAAATTATCATTTTCTTTTCATGTTTTTAGGAAGATGAGAAGCTACTGATTGAATTCCAAACTCATTTTGGTATTACTCTATTTATAATATACAAGGAACTCATTTTATAATTTCATCCAACAGGTATGTCTTGCACTCTCACCTTTTGATGTAACACATGTGTGATAAGTAATACTCCCTCCGATCCATATTAAATGGTGGCACTCTAGTACAACTTTTTACTAGTTGTACCAGAGCGGCGCCAATTAATATGAATTGGAGGGAGTATCATATTTCTATTCTTATGTTATTATTTAGTGCTATACTCTTGTTGTAAACTTTTGTAAAATTAGACTTACACTTAATCCTCATAACAAGTCAATGAGTGACTCCGAATGACAAAATTTTCTGGCTCCGCCCTTGTATAGAGCTATGAATATATCAAAGCTCTCCTATGGACTAAGTGATGGCGCATCTAAATTTCTTGCTGATGAAAACCTAGGGCACTTAAGAAGGCACATCATTAGAATATACATGTCAATTTTTATACAATGTAGGTTTCCTACCAAGATAATAGTATGAAGCTCACAAATTTTACTCCTTTATTTCACACGGACATTTTTACAATAAAAGCACTTGGTCTTTCTAAAAAGGAAATTAGTGTTACGCCTCCATGGCAGGGTTGTCCCTACATCTCTTATTCGTTTTTATTTGCCACCATGGATTCATCTATAATGAGTCTATATATACATGGTTGGTGCCAGTAATTGTGGTGGCCTTCAACACTTTAGCGGTTCTCAACAGCAAAGTTTAATGCATGGTGCAACAATTGAGGATGAACGATGTTGAGGGTGATGATTCAAAGCACATGATGTGTCGGGTTCAACCTGTGTATGCTATAATACATATTCCATGAAGGCTAGTGGTGTCTTGTTCCTTCATCTTACTAGGTGTGGCTGGTTTTCTCATGATTTCCTCAAATTAACTGGGCACCGACTTTTTCTTAATTAATAAAAAGACATAGATTTTTTCCTTGAGTTTCAGAAAGTAATTAACCTCAATTATTTGTCGAACTGCCTTTTCATACACTTGATATTTGGTCAATTAATCAAGGTTATGTGCTCTTTATTGCGTATGAATATATCATGAGCAATTTTAACATAGTCCTTCTTACCTCCTCTTTTTAATGGGAGGTAAGAAGGTAAGAGTTAAATAGACCCACTAATTAATAAAATCAATGACTCAGATCTATTATACACTCTTACCACTCATGTGAGAAGATGGAGTAAGAGGTACCATGTTAAAAAAAACTCATATATCATTTCTTCCCACAACATTCTCATAAAATGTGATTGTACAACAAGGGGGCAACATACATTATTGTCAACTCCTGTTTTGCAGAAGCTTTACAAATAATTAAATGAGAACAACTCCAGACTGAGCTAAACACCAAAGTTGTCGCAAAGAGAAAAAAATGTGGGTTGCCCAGAAAAACATTGAACAATGACCCGACACAGATGAACACCCGGATAATGCAGGGCACTGACACGGTTTCAACCCGTTACTTCTGATGTTTCAGCTGGTGACTCCGCGATTAACCTGCAACACGGGAAAAAATTGTGATGCTGTTGTTAGGCAATTGAAAAGGATTAAAATAAAATATCAACATATAAGAGGGTAGCGATGGTTAGTGCGAGTAGGACATGAAGCGTTAGCTATAGTATATAGTTACCTTGAGATTAGTCATGCTTCCCCTTGACATCGTATTTGCACATCTTATTCTTGGCACAGTGGAAGGTTGAGATGTAGCGTAGCGGCAAATTTCCCTTGGCAAAGGTACCAAGGATCGAATCCCGTGAGACTCCGAGGGTCGACAAGTAGGTGTCAACGGCGCCAGAAACTTAGCGGTTCACAGGGCCTGCATACAGATACAGATAGCTTTGCTCCCAACGAGTACGGAGAGGTTGTCAATCCCTCCGGCGTTGTTGTTTACAAAGGATCAAACACAAGAGATAATAATGATAGTTATGACTGCAACTAGGAAATAAAAATAGGAAATAAATAGAAGGTGTGATCAGCGGTGGTAATATGGACCGGGGTCCCATGATGTTCACTAGTGATGTCTCTCTCCCAAAAGACGATAAAACAGCAAAGCGAGGTAAACAAATTACAGCTGGGCAATTGACAGGATTATGTGCGCAAACCAATGCTAACTATGCTGCAAGGAAAGGTAGAGGCTCAAAAGCATGGGCGGTACGCCAAGGCAAGTAGACCGAAATCCATCTGCATCTACTACTAATCATCCACCTTGAGATATCTATCCAGAACATCTCGCTAGTATTAAGTTGCGAATCCCACCCAAAGTGTAAACTCAAAGCAACAGACAACTGCATTAAAAGAACTTTGCGTAAAGTAAACAATCCTTGCAGCCGCAAGTACAAGCACCGTTGTTTTCCCCCTTGTGGCAACAACACATCCCCTAGACTCATGTTTCTGTCACTCAAGCTAGTTATCAGGGGGCATGAACCCACAACCAAGCATAACACTCCCTCTTGGAGTTACTACCTACTACTCGGCCAAAGTAATAAACAGCAACGGAGAGCATGCAAGAATTACTCAAGAACAAAGATATAAAAGAGGTGAATCAAATATATTACTCAAACACAATCTGAACATAGTCTCATAATCCATCAGATCCCAGCAAACTCAGCAAAGCAACAGCAGAAAGATTACATATGTGCCTCGATCATGTAGGGCAGCTCACGAGATCTAAACCATGAAGAGCAAAGAGGGGAGGAGAACATCACATAGCTATTGATCATGGACCCATGGTCCAAGGTGGACTACTCACGACTCATCCGGGAAGCGTCCATGGTGATGGAGAAGCTCCCGGTGGTGGTTCTCCCCTCCGGCAGGGTGCCGGGAAGAGTTCTCCTGATGCTCCCGATCTTGGAAGCGCTGCGGCGGCGGAACAGAGGCGAGATCGCGAAATGGGTTCTGTCCTCGAGGGTTTCGGGACGAGAGGAATATATATGCGAAGGGGGGCAACCAGAGGCGGAGCAGGGGCCCCAGGCACCCCCCTGGCGCGGCCAGGGGTGGGGCCGCGCCAGGTGGCCGCTTGGGCCTCCCCTGGCTCCCCTCTAGCCCCGCTTTGGTTCTTCGCGAAGCTTCCTGTACGCTGATTTTTCCTGTATTTTTCCCGGAATTTTTGGGGCACTTTTAATATGGGGGAAACCTGAAATAGAAAAACAGCAGAAAACAGGAACTGGCACTGTGGTGCACTGAGTTAATAGGTTAGTCCAAATATGATCAAAAGTGTATGGAAGTGCATCAATATCATAGCAATATCACACAAAAGAAGCATGGAGCAAGCAGAAATTATAGATACGTTTTGGACGTATCAACATCACCAAGCTTAATTCCTGCTCGTCCTCGAGTAGGTAAATGATAACAAGCATAATTTCTGTGGTGACATGCTACCAACCATATACGAACTTTTTAAGTAAAGCAATCAAGGCATGTAATTCAATTCAAGTCATAACAAGCAAGAGTCTATATTAGCATTGTAACAAGCAACATAAGAACATAAAGGTGCAAGAGCTCTCGCTGTCCGTGACTCGAATGTCTCCAAATGGTGTTTGCGTGCAAGAAAGGGGATAGGGATATATGAGAGAGTAAAACATAGTTTTTGTATTGTTGAGAACTTAATCTACTAAAGTTTCACACTTGGTCTTCTTTGGAATCTTATCTTGACTCATCCCCAGACCACCAGCCAGGTACAAGTCAAAATGATCCACTCCCTTTCGATATTTTGAGCACTCATGCAATGGATGAGCATAAGCAAGAAAGTTGACACTTAGGATGGCAAAGAGAGAAAAATGATGAAGGGGAAGACAAAAAAAGGTGTGAAAGGCTCACATCAATGAGGACAATCATAGGCGAGAGAAAGCCAAATGATAGATATGATGTGAGAAGTAGGGATTGCCATGCAACGGATGCACATATGAGCTAAGGTAAGCTCTCCAATGGAACTAGTGGGGGTGCATCCAACTTTCTTGCTCAAGAAGACCTAGAGATCTTTTGAGGAGGCTCATCATTGGAATATACAAGCCAAGTTCTATAGTGTGAAGGTCCCCACATAGCTATATGCATGAATGATAATCTCTATGGAGTACAAGGTATAAGATGGAGTACGAGTGTGGATCTCTCAAAAGGAATAGTAGTGTGCCCCCTTCTCTCTTTTTATTTCTTTTTTCTATTTTTTTTATTTTTTTGTGGCCTCAATGGCTCTTTCTATTTAACTCTCATTTGTCCTCTTTGGGATCTTTTGATTTTGTCCTCTTTGGGATCTTTTGATTTTGTCCTCTTTGGGATCTTTTCCTCACTTTAGGGGCAACACTCTATGTATTACAAGAAGTATAGAAGATCTTTCACACTTTACAAAAGTACTCAACATAAAGAAAATGAAACTATCATGATGTATGCAAATGTATGCCTCTGCCAGTGTAGCAGGATATGCAATGATACTAGCGCGTCATGTAGCAATGATTAGGGCAAGGCCCAACTAGCATGCGGCTCATCGATCAAGCAAAAAGCATGTATGACATGAAGATCAAGTCATGAGAAGATGGATGTTGCATGGCAATGTATCTCGAAAAGGCTATGGAAATGCCTTGATAGGTAGGTATGGTGGCTGTTTTGAGGAAGGATATAATGAGGCTTATGATGACAGAGCGTATCGTGCCAAGGATTTGGATGCACCGGCGAAGTATGCGCCAACTCTCGAGGTGAGAAAGGGCAATGCACGGTACCGAAGAGGCTAGAAAAATATGGCTAGGTGGAAGTATCAACTTTCGAATACTCACATTAGTCCGAAGAACTCATGCACTTATTATCGATAACTCTCAATCTAATTAGGAGGTTCACAAAGAGACAAGTACCCCAAGGAGGAGTGTATGGGGGTTTGGTTATCCTTGCGCATCCTCGACTCATGGTACGTGAGTGTACTCTAATATTCGATCCCTCCAAAGATTAGTGATCCATCTAGTAGCTAAAGTTCTCAACTATTTTGTAGGTTTTCAAAAATAAACACGGATTGCCCAAAATACGACATCTATCACTAATAGGCTAAAGCTCTTGACACCAAAAGTTCAGACATTACTCATGGCAATACCTCAAAATTATTGCAAGTTACTACTAAAATTAAATAGCAACCTCAATTACCTACTTTAAGTTAAGACACACAACTCAGTGCAACAGGCAAACTCTCTTAACAAGATAAACATGAAAACTCAAGAGAGTTCAGCAACCAACTAAACAAAAGCTCTTTAAAAAGAAAAGCATGAAAACTAAGAGCTAAATATGACAGCAGCTATGGAAAGACAAAGAACACACACAGCAAAGATAAGCATGAAAATCCTATGTTGTGTTCTAGGTTGAAGTGGAGCGTGTTTCTCTCCCACACAAAGAAAGCTGGGTTCTAATGTTATGAACAACAAGCAAAGCTAAAGAAAACTAAAAAGGAAACTAAGAGCAAGACGCTCCAAGCATAGCACATAACACATGAAGTGATAAGAATATAGTGGAACCAAAGAAGAACAGATAATTGTTGATGGAGAAGGGGATGCATGGGGGCATCCCCAAGCTTAGACGCTTGAGTCTTCTTGAATATTTCTTGGGGGTGCACGGGGGCATCCCCAAGCTTGAGCGTTTGACCCTCCTGAATCTTCTTTTATCATCTTCCCTCGCACACTTGAAAACTCCCTTCATACATGATGTCTACTACACGCTTCTATTCCTGTAGACAGTGTTGGGCCTCCAAGAGCAGAGGTTTGTAGGACAACAGCAAATTTCCCTTAAGTGAGTAACCCAAGGTTTATCGAACTCAGGGAAGTGGAGGTTGAACGTACCCCTTTCAAGCAACCCTGCAATAAAGATACAAGAAGTCTCTTGTGTCCCCAACACACCTAATACACTTGTCAGATGTATAGGTGCACTAGTTCGGCGAAGAGATGTTAAATGGCAAGTGTTATGGATGGCAAAAGATGTATTTGTAAATCTGAAATAAAAATGGCAGCAAGCAAACATGTAACAAAACTGGAAGTAAACGGTGTTCAATTGATGAAAACAAGGCCTAGGGATCATACTTTCACTAGTGGCAACTCCCAACAACATTAACATAATCGAATCACATGATATTTCCCATAATGGAGACGCACTCGGAGGTCATTCCTTTGTGGTCAAGAGAGGACGAGAATTATATAGGGCTACAAAAGCTAACCTCTAAGTTTGTAGTTCTGTATCTATGGATTTCCCAATGTCACCGCGGCCATCCAAAGAGAGTACCACAATCACCACAACATATCTCAAGGATAGTCAAAGACAAGCACCAAGAGACTCTCAATCTTCAATCAACACACAAAAGAGGAAATCACCCATGAAAATATTTTTCTAATCCATGTCCAATAGACCGCTGTCACCTTGGTCTCGGGGATTATACTAGATAAAGACAAGTGAGTACATCAATCCAATACATAGAGGAAGGGGAAATATCATGGGATCACCCTAGATTAACATAGCCTATGATCACAACGAAGATCACATCATGGGAGAGAGAATTGACCACATAGCTACTGGTAGAAACCTCAGCCCCGAGGAGGAACTACTCCCGCATCATGGAGGGAGGAAGCAACGTCGATGGAGATGAATCCGGGGGCACTTCCCCGTCCCGGCAGGATGCCGGCACAGGAATTCTGGTCCCCCGAAACTTGGTGGCGATGGCGGCGGAGATCGGAATAGCTTCTGGAGAAAAGGGTTCTGGAATCAGGGTTTCCGCGACGGGAGGTAAATATATGCGAAGGGTGGTCACCAGAGGCGGAGAGGGGGCCCCAGGCGCCCCCCTGGCGCGGCCAGGGGTGGGGCCACGCCGGGTGGCCGCCTGGGCCCCCCTGGCGCCCCTCTGGCCCCACTTCTGGCGCATGGAAGCTTCGGGAGCGCTGATTTTTTATATATTTTCCCGGAATTTTTCTGGCAATTTAAGTAATGGGAAAACCTGAAATACAAAAACAGCAGAAAACAGAAACTGGCACTGGCGTGCACTGAGTTAATAGGTTAGTCCAAATATGATCAAAAGTGTATGAAAGTGTATCAAAAGTATAGCAATATCACCCAAAACATGCATGGAGCAAGCAGAAATTATAGATACGTTTGGGACGTATCAACATCCCCAAGCTTAATTCCTGCTCGTCCTCGAGTAGGTAAATGATAACAAGCACAATTTCTGTGGTGACATGCTACCAAAGAGTCTTTCACAATCACATGAGAAATGCTTATTGAGATAATGAATCTTTAGTAATTAAGTTGCCTCATGAGAATATCACAAAGAACTGAAAGTTTACATTATGATACTGAAACACCCAATAGATTTGTAGTGAGCATGGTGTGCAAACATGACAAAGTGATACCTCGCTTGCCCCCTTTAGTGAAGCAAAACATAAATGCAGGAGCACCTCCGAAGTTTAAGTGACGACTAGATACAATGATTTCAGAATAAGCGCTATCACAATCATGCAGAAGACAATGGTACTTTGGGACAATGCACATTACACTCAGAATGACAATCATGCTCTCAATAGTTGGTGCTTTGAAGAAAGAAGGTGGAGACTCTCTAACCGTGGATTTTGATGGCAAGGTTGAAAACCCGTGGCTGGAAGCAAAGACTAAACAAGTACCAGAGCTCGTGGTTTTAAAAACAGAGATAAAAAGCTTTTGGGAGGTGCATAATTCGTCAATGAATGCTAGTAGACAACCCAATCACTTCTTATGCTGGACAAGTTGCGAGGAACGGCTCCCACGCGGGGACGATCACATCCCCTTAATCTCCTTTGTTTATCACTGCCAGAGTTTTCTGATTTCTCATGAACAATGCATGAAGGAGGGTTTGTTTGTTGCTATTATCTTTTGTGAGCTGGGCGCACTCATGCCAGTCCCTCCTCGTATTAGGGATTTGCAGATTAGACGTGCAATCCTGGGGTAAATTTTGTCCAATCATAAGAAGATCATGAATTACCTACTACTTCCTCATGAGCTAAAACAGAGGCACAAAGGAGAAATGCTTTTGAATAATTTTGAGATGGTACAAGAAAGTCTTCGTTAGGAATGGCAAGTAAATACCATATATAGGAAGGTATGGTGGACTCATATGGCATAACTGGTTTTCAAGGATTTTGGATGCACAAGCAGTCAGTCCGCTTAGTACAGGTGAAGGCTAGCAAAAGACTGGGAGCGACCAACTAAGAGAGCAATGACGGCCATAATCATGCAGAGCGACAAAGCAACATTGAATCGGGCATGGAAGTTATATCACTACTCAGAAATTAAAGATCATCAAGGCTTGATAGACTTTCTTTACAGTCTTAAATATGCGTGAGCATATGCCAAGTCAATCAAAATAAATTCTTGGAGGAAGATATCACTAAACCATACCACATCATAGGCAAACAAATCATGCTGGTACTTCAATAACACATTAAGAACCCCCAGCTATTTGAGACTAACCATAAGAAAACATGAACTACTAAGCACCATTATGCACATAGCATTTTTATCATAGACATATCAACCAGTGCAACAGAAGCCAACTCTCTTAACAAGATAAGCATGATAACTCAAGAGAGTTCCAGAAGCAACAACCTAAACAAAAGCTCTTAAAAAGATAAGCATGAAAACTAAGAGCTAAGCATGACAGCAGCTATGAAAAGATAAAGAACACACACAAGAAGATACGCATGCAAGCCTATGTTGTGTTCTACAGTGGAGTGGAGCGTGTTTCTCTCCCAAACAATGAAGGCTAGGATCCAACTTGTTAAGAACAACAAGTAAGACTAAATAAACTAAAAAGAAAAGAGCAAGACGCTCCAAGCATAGCACATAACGCATGAAGTGATTAAAATATAGTGGAACGAAAGACGAACTGATAATTGTTGATGGAGAAGGGGATGCACGGGGGAATCCCCAAGCTTAGACGCTTGAGTCTTCTTGAATATTTCTTGGGGGTGCACGGGGGCATCCCCAAGCTTGAGCGTTTGTCCCTCCTGAATCTTCTTTTATCATCTTCCCTTGCACACTTGAAAACTCCCTTCATGCATAACTCATCATAATCTGATTAGCGAGGTTAGTACCCATAATAAAATAATTTTTCCCTACTGGAAATAAGGATAATCTTGAAGAACTACTGTTTCTCAAGCTTGCCAAAAGGTTTTTGCAAAGAAAAAGCAAGCTCAAGATTTGCAAAACGAAGAAAAGGCAAAACAGGACAGAATCTGTGAAAAACAGACCAGCAGGTAGTAAATAATTTTTTCGGGGCACTTCTGCAACTCAAATCAACAAACTCAGAATAGACGCCCGAAAGCCAATTGTATAGAGCACGCTGTCAAAACAATTCAGATCAAAAAGATGATCTGGTGATTTTATACGAATTTTTCTGTCCCAGGACATAATCTGTTTTCTGGACTGCACGTCACAACTTTTGAACTTTCTTGCAATCGGAGGCTAAACTTGGCACAAAGCTGAAAAATAAAGATACAATGATGTTGCTACAGTAGTAACAAACATCAAGACCACTAAAAACTGAAAGAACAAACTGAAAGCAAAGATAACAAGGGTTGTCTCCCTAGAGCTCTTTCTTTATAGCCATAAAGATAGGCTTAAGACTTTAATGATGCTCTCGTAGGAATAAGAGTTGAGGAACAAAAGAGAGCATCAAGAAGCAAATACCAAACACATTTAAGCCTAACATGCTTCCTATGCATAGGAATATTGCAATAGAATAATTCATTGAAGCACAAAGCAATAAGCATAGGAAGACAAAACAAGTGCAGCTTCAAAACCTTCAACATAAAAAGAGGGAACTTGATATTATTGAAATATCTATAAGCATATGTTCCCTTCTCATAATAATTTTCAATGGGATCACGAATAAACTCAACAATATAACTATCACATAAGGCATTATTTCCATGATCCAAAAGCATAAAAGTATCATTACTCTTCATATAAGCAAAATCTTTTTTATTAGGAATAGTGAGAGTAAAGCAATCATAACCATCATGGTAATCATCATATTTAGAAGGCATATCATAATCATAATAAATTTTATCCTCAATAGTAGGTGGACTAAAAATCTCACATTTATCATTGTAATCATCATATATAGGAAGCAAAGTATCATCAAAGTAAATTTTCTCTTCAAAAGTTGGGGGACTAAAAATATCATGTTCATCAAACGTGTCATCCCCAAGCTTAGAGCTTTCCATGTCATTAGCAATATTGATATTAAAAAAAACATACGAATAACATCACCACCATCATGATTGTTATGCAAATAATAAAGTTCCAAAGGTTTTTTAATTTTCTCTTCAAACACATCATGTCCAAGTTCAAGGTAGAGCTTATAAAGCTCTCTCATATTTTTGTTGTTTTCCATTAAGCAAAACTAGTGAAATAAAAACAAGAATCAAAAAGATTTAATTGCAAGATCTAGAGAAGGTACCTTCACTTACCTCACTTCCCCGGCAACGGCGCCAGAAATAGCTTGATGTCTACTACACGCTTCTATTCCTATAGACAGTGTTGGGCCTCCAAGAGCAGAGGTTTGTAGGACAGCAGCAAATTTCCCTTAAGTGAGTAACCCAAGGTTTATCGAACTCAGGGAAGTGGAGGTTGAACGTACCCCTTTCAAGCAACCCTGCAATCAAGATACAAGAAGTCTCTTGTGTCCCCAACACACCTAATAAACTTATCAGATGTATAGGTGCACTAGTTCGGCGAAGAGATGTTAAATGGCAAGTGATATGGATGGCAAAAGATGTATTTGTAAATCTGAAATAAAAATGGCAGCAAGCAAACATGTAACAAAACTGGAAGTAAACGGTGTTCAATTGATGAAAACAAGGTCTAGGGATCATACTTTCACTAGTGGCAACTCCCAACAACATTAACATAATCGAATCACATGATATTTCCCATAATGGAGACGCACTCGGAGGTCATTCCTTTGTGGTCAAGAGAGGACGAGAATTATGTAGGGCTACAAAAGCACACCTCTAAGTTCGTAGTTCTCTATCTATGGATTTCCCAATGCCACCGCGGCCATCCAAAGAGAGTACCACAATCACCACAACATATCTCAAGGATAGTCAAAGACAAGCACCAAGAGACTCTCAATCTTCAGTCAACACACAAAAGAGGAAATCACCCATGAAAATATTCTTCTAATCCATGTCCAATAGACCGCTGTCACCTTGGTCTCGGGGATTATACTAGATAAAGACAAGTGAGTACATCAATCCAATACATAGAGGAAGGGGAAATATCATGGGATCACCCTAGATTAACATAGCCTATGATCACAACGAAGATCACATCATGGGAGAGAGAATTGACCACATAGCTACTGGTAGAAACCTCAGCCCCGAGGAGGAACTACTCCCGCATCATGGAGGGAGGAAGCAACGTCGATGGAGATGAATCCGGGGGCACTTCCCCGTCCCGGCAGGATGCCGACACAGGAATTCTGGTCCCCCGAAACTTGGTGGCGATGGCGGCGGAGATCGGAATAGCTTCTGGAGAAAAGGGTTCTGGAATCAGGGTTTCCGCGACGGGAGGTAAATATATGCGAAGGGTGGTCACCAGAGGCGGAGAGGGGGCCCCAGGCGCCCCCCTGGCGCGGCCAGGGGTGGGGCCGCGCCGGGTGGCTGCCTGGGCCCCCCTGGCGCCCCTCTGGCCCCACTTCTGGCGCATGGAAGCTTCGGGAGCGCTGATTTTTTATATATTTTTCCCGGAATTTTTCTGGCAATTTAAGTAATGGGAAAACCTGAAATACAAAAACAGCAGAAAACAGAAACTGGCACTGGGGTGCACTGAGTTAATAGGTTAGTCCAAATATGATCAAAAGTGTATGAAAGTGTATCAAAAGTATAGCAATATCACCCAAAACATGCATGGAGCAAGCAGAAATTATTGATACGTTTGGGACGTATCAATACAAAACTCATCATAATCTGATTAGCGAGGTTAGTACCCACAATAAAATAATTTTTCCCTACTGGAAATAAAGATAATCTTGAAGAGCTACTGTTTCTCAAGAATGCCAAAAGGTTTTTGCAAAGAAAAAGCAAGCTCAAGGTTTGCAAAACGAAGAAAAGGCAAAACAGGACAGAATATGTGAAAAACAGACCAGCAGGTAGTAAATGATTTTTTCGGGGCACTTCTGCAACTCAAATCAAAAAACTTAGAACAGACGCTCGAAAGACAATTGTATAGAGCACGCTGTCAAAACAATTCAGATCAAAAAGATGATCTGGTGATTTTATTCGAATTTTTCTGTCCAAGGACAGAATCTGTTTTCTGGACAACACTTCACAACTTTTGAACTTTCTTGCAATCAGAGGCTAAACTTGGCACAAAGCTGAAAAGAAAAGATACAATGATGATGCTACTGTAGTAACAAACATCAAGACACAACAAAAGCAAAATAAAACCTAATTCGTTGTGGGTTGCCTCCCAAAAGCGCTTTCTTTTATGCCTTTAAGCTAGGCATGATGCAAAAAGAGAAGATCAAGTTTTAACAAGAGTAAGAGAATAGCTAGCCCGTGTAACGGACTCAAAAGGAAACTTAATCTTCTTTCTAGGGAAGTGTTCCATCCCTTTCTTGAGAGGGAATTGGAATTTTATATTCCCCTCTTTCATGTCAATGATAGCACCAACGGTGCGAAGAAAAGGACGTCCCAAAATAATTGGACAAGAAGGTTCACATTCAATATCCATAATAGTAAAATCAACGGGAACATAATTATCATTGACAATGATAAGAACATCGTCGATCTTCCCCAAAGGTTTCTTTACGGAAGAATCAACAAGACGAACACCAAAAGAACAAGGATCAAAAGGTTTCAATTCAAGCATATCATACATTCTTTTGGGCATAACGGAGGTCCTAGCTCCAACATCACATAAAGCATAGCAAGAGAAGTTATTCAACTTAATTTTAATAATAGGATCCCAACTATATTCTAGCTTTCTAGGTATGAAGGCTTCTACCCTAAGCTTCTCCTCCCTAGCTTTGATAAGAGCATTAGTGATATGCTCCGTGAAGGCAAGATTAAGTGTGCTAGTGTGGGGATCTCTAGACATCTTGTGAAGAAAACCAATAACTTCAGAAAGGGTGCAATTTTCAACATCAAGGTCACTACTATCAAGTAAAGTGGTAGTGGTGTCCTTTAGGCTCACTTGTTTGGTAGCTTCTATGGTCATAGGAGTTCCTTCTTCTACGGTTGAGGTCATAGCATCACCATTAATAGGTCCAATGGGACTAGGAGTGCATTGGGTGCTAAGAGTTTCGATATCCTCAACAACTTGAATAGTAGCAACAGTGTGGTGGGTAGGAAGGTTCTTAATTCTATCTTCTTCCTCCTTTTCTCTAGCCCATCTCTCTTTAAGTTTAGCCATCATCCTAATGTTTTCATTAATTTGCACTTGAATAGCATTCATAGGAGTGGTCCTCCTCTCCTCAAGAGGAGAAGTTCTAATTTTAAGCAACTCTACCTCATGGGCTAAATTATCTACCTTCGAAGAGAGATTATCTAGTTTGTCTAGTTTTTCTTCTACACTCTTATTGAAGGCCTTTTGGGTAGTGATGAAGTCTTTAAGCATAATCTCTTGTTCAGAAGTGGAGTTCTTGGTGCTAGGATAAGCATTGTTGTTCCCATAGGAATGAGAGGGGAACGGTCTAGGGTTGCTACCAAAATTACTCCTATAAGCATTGTTATTGAAATTGTTTCTAGAGATAAAGTTCACATCTACTTGATCTTGAGCAATCAAAGAATTTAAAGGAACATGATGAGGATCAATAGAAGATTGCTTGGAAAGTAGAGACATGATCAAGTCAACTTTTTCATTTAGGGAGGAAATCTCCTCGACAGAGTTTACCTTCCTACCTGTTGGAGCGCGTTCGGTGTGCCATTGGGAATAATTGGTCATCATCTCGTCGAGAAGCTTCGTGGCAGCACCAAGTGTAGTTGACATAAAGGTTCCTCCCGCGGTCGAATCTAACAAGTTCCGCAAGGTAAAGTTCAAGCCTGCATAAAAAGTTTGGATAACCATCCAAGTAGTCAAACCATGAGTAGGGCAGTTCTTGACAAGAGATTTCATGCGTTCCCAAGCCTGGGCAACATGTTCATTATCCAATTGTTTAAAATTCATTATGTTACTCCTTAATTGGATAATTTTAGCAGGGGGGTAATACTTCCCAATAAAGGCATCCTTGCACTTGTCCCAAGAATCTATACTATTCCTAGGCAAGGATTGAAACCAGATTTTAGCTCCTCCTCTCAAGGAGAAAGGAAAAAGCTTAAGCTTAACAATATCACCATCTACTTCTTTGTACTTTTGCATATCGCAGAGCTCAACAAAATTATTTAAGTGCAAAGCAGCATCATCTCTAGCACCGGAGAATTGATCTTTCATAACTAGGTTCAGTAAAGCAGGTTTAATCTCATAAGAAGGTGCTGAAGTGGCAGGTGTAGCAATAGGCGTGCAGATAAAGTCATTGTTGTTATGACTAGTGAAGTCACACAACTTGGTGTTCTCGGTGGAACCCATAGCAGCAGCAAGCAAGATAACTATTTTTGTGATTTTTGGCAAGGGACACTAAAGCAAAAACTGAAAGGTAAACTAACAAGACTAAAAAGCAAAGATAAAAGATAGCGTGCAACTCCCCTATCTTGAAGAGTGGAGTCCCCGGCAACGGCGCCAGAAACTTGCTTGATGGCTTCTCGCCCCTTGTTGGTTACCCCAAGTGGAAGGTTGAGATGTAGCGTAGCGGCAAATTTCCCTTGGCAAAGGTACCAAGGATCGAATCCCGTGAGACTCCGAGGGTCAACAAGTAGGTGTCAACGGCGCCAGAAACTTAGCGGTTGACAGGACCTGCACACAGATACAGATAGCTTTGCTCCCAACGAGTACAGAGAGGTTGTCAATCCCTCCGGCCTTGTTGTTTACAAATGATCAAACACAAGAGATAATAATGATAGCTATGACTGCAACTAGGAAATAAAAACAGGAAGTAAATAAAAGGTGTGAACAGCTGTGGTAATATGGACCGGGGTCCCATGATGTTCACTAGTGATGTCTCTCTCCCAAAAGACGATAAAACAGCAAAGCGAGGTAAACAAATTACAGTTGGGCAATTGACAGGATTCTGTGCGCAAACCAATGCTAACTATGCTGCAAGGAAAGGTAGATGCTCAAAAGCATGGGCGGTACGCCAAGGCAAGTAGACCGAAATCCATCTGCATCTACTACTAATCATCCACCTTGAGATATCTATCCAGAACATCTCGCTGGTATTAAGTTGCGAATCCCACCCAAAGCGTAAACTCAAAGCAACAGACAACTGCATTAAAAGAACTTTGCGTAAAGTAAACAATCCTTGCACCCGCAAGTACAAGCACCGTTGTTTTCCCCCTTGTGGCAACAACACATCCCCTAGACTCATGTTTTTGTCACTCAAGCTAGTCATCAGGGGGCATGAACCCACAATCAAGCATAACGCTCCCTCTTGGAGTTACTACCTACTACTCGGCCAAAGCAATAAACAGCAACGGAGAGCATGCAAGAATTACTCAAGAACAAAGATATAAAAGAGGTGAATCAAATATATTACTCGAACACAATCTGAACATATGATACGTCCAAAACGTATCTATAATGTCTGCTTGCTCCATGCCTCTTTTGGGTGATATTGCTATGATATTTATACACTTCCATACACTTTTGATCATATTTGGACTAACCTATTAACTCAGTGCACCCCAGTGCTAGTTTCTGTTTTCGGCTGTTTTTGTATTTCAGGTTTTCCCATTAGGAGAACTGCCAGAAAAATACCGGAAAAATTATATAAAAAAATCAGCGTTCCAGAAGGTTCCCGGCAGCCAAAGTACAGCCGGGGGGGGGGGGCACCAGGGCTCCAGGCGCCCTGGTGGCGCGCCCCCCTGGCCGCG
>LR738714.1:866842715-866854370 GCA_902687465.1 Secale cereale | reverse complement strand
TGGGAACGGAGGACCAACTTTCTTGTTTAGAATCAAACGCGGGACCAACTGGTTGTGTGTCTTCAACACTGGGCTGACTAACTAGTACATGGGCCAGCCTGCTAAGTTGGTGGGCTCCAAGGTTCAAGACTATCTTTTTACATTGTTGGCCCTGCTTTCAAGCCTTGAGAAGCTCCGCCTGGACCCCTTCAAGAGTTTATTTAGAAAGAAAATAATATTGTCTCAAAAAAAGAATGGAGATTCACTTGAATTTCGGGAGCCAAAAATGATTTCCTCTCTGAAGTCCCGCTCCTTTCCTTGTTTATTGGTACATTAGAGCATCTACAAACGGACCTCTCAAACCAGTCTCATACATCTGGGTGGACTACCCGGTCACTGCTCGATCACGATTTTTTGACCTAGACCGGCCCCTCAAACTATCCTCAAACGTCCGGTTTGATCGACACCCTCATATCTAGCCCAAATATGAGGCGGATATAGAGGCGCCCAGGCGCGCCCGTGCACGCCCGCCACGTTGGCCCCGACCCATATTGGCCCACCCAACTCCACTTAAAATCCTCGACATCCGCTCGCCGGACCAAACCCTAGCCACTTCATTCCCTTGCCCTCCACTCCCCATCCGCCACACAATCTCGTCTCTGGCTACTTCCGGTCGTCTCCGGCATGGCGGGCAGCGGACCCGAGTCCTTCACCTCCAGATCCGTCGATCCCGAGCTCATTCCGCGCGGCCCCGAGGAGGATATGCCCGTACGGCTTGCGCTCCGCCGCGCCCGGGAGGAGGCCCGTGGACGGCTGTGCTCGGACTCCATCTGTCGGGAATCCATTGCGTCCGCCCAAATGGGGCATGGATCCGGCGCAAGGCCGGCCGTAGCTGCCTCGCCGGAGGCAGTGTGGTCCGTCTGGCGTCCGAACGCGAAATTGGGGACGCACCATCGTCCCACGATGCCATGGCACGATGTGCACGCCGTCCAAGGAACCGGGCGCGGGAGGCAGCGGGCCCTCGTGATAGCGGACGTCGGAGAGGCGGGGTCGCATTCTCCGGCGCCCAGTATGGCGCATCTGTCTGGGCGCCGCAACCACATCGTGGTGGGCGTCAGCGGCTCGTCCCCAGACGGATTCATCATCAATCTGACTTCCACTGGCATCGTTCGGGTTCCGGTCTACGACGAGGAAGAGTAGGGCATGGGAGACGGCGGGTCCCTGAGTCCCGTGAGCCAGCTCGTGTCCCATGTCCTACCCTACCTTTCCGTAGACAGGCCCAACACTCTGAGGAGCGCAGCCGGCCGCCGGACATGGCCTGGGCGGAGCCGGGCGAGCGGGGAGCGGACCCGGACGAGCTCTGTGTAGATTAGGTTTCACGTTGCATGTAATAATATGGATTTGAGATTTCTAATTTGAAGTATTCGGATGTGGAATGCGTTTTTCAAGGGGTGATCGGTCACTGTCCGTGGACGTATCCTGGCGCGTTCGCACGAGTTTTAGGGATCATATTTGTCATATTTGTCATGTTTGGCTGTAGATGCTCTTAGCTTGGCCAGATAAGATCTACACCTAGGTATGGCTATGTCACATGCACGCCTGCAAAGAAAGCATAGCCCATTCTGATTAAGAAGAGACAAAATTGCAAGACTATCTTGTGGTAACCTAATGGCCGGACCACCTGGCGTAATTTAAACCCACTGGAGTGCAACGACTAATCTAAACAGCACCGTCTCCTTGTTTAGAACAATATCTACAACAGCCCACGTCCTCATGTGGCTATAATACGGATATGCTAAGTCATACATGTTCGCCAAGCGAACAAGGTTTTAGTTTGTTCTGAAGAGACGAAAATCCAGACTGTATTTTCTTAATCTAATGGCCTGGTCTCCAGGTGTAGTTAAACCCAGTCGAATGCACTGAAAGATCAGTTCTGACCTCGAAACTGCGGCGGCGGCGGCATGGTGGGCCTTTATGGCCTGTTCCATGTGCGTTGACGGTGATCGGTGGCGGTCCTGTGCACACGCTGTTGGATGGTGGGTCCTCGAGCGGATCCGGGTGAAAACCCTACTCTTGGTACGTTGCCAAGGTCGACGATGGTGGCGTTTTTTTCTTTGTCGTCCCCTTTTTAAAGGCATCGTCGCAGAGAAGCTCTTGACCCCCTATCCGCTACCTCTGAGGTAAACCCTAGATCAATCGATCGGATGATGATGGCACTCATGTGACATACCTCTCTTGAGGGCATCATTCTTGGAGGTGTGCGTAGGCTCGAGGGACCAATGGACGGCATCAGCGGTGGAGCGGTGGTCCTCGTGAATCACCGACGTCGTGGAGTCTCGCCGGCGAGGAGCAGCCGGCGACGGATGTGTGATGATGAATGCGCGTAGGGAGGATGTGTTGTCCGCCACCGTGGGGGGCATCAACAGCAGGCCTAGCAAGGTCGATGCGTCAGTACCTGCTTTGAAGATGGATAGACGGAAGACGACGGCGACGACCTATGAGAGTGCTTCAGACCAGTTTGTGCCCAGACCCGGTATGTGGCTTGGTCGGGGCCTCCAGCTTTAGATGTTAGGCTAGGTGAGAGGTCTGGATATTTGGCTCACACTTTCTGCACCCCTTCATCAATATATAGGACTAGCGACAGATGTTGTCAAGATGGTGGCTTCAGACATATTGATGTATTACTTTGTAGGGTATTTGTGAATAATTAATAAGGTGGTTGCATGCATCTCCCAGATGCATAGGCCGTGGGTCATCCTTATTTGAAAAAAAGAAACTACAAACGCTGGGGGTCATCATCCTCTTCTAAAAAAGGATTTTTTAACACAAAACAGCTTAATCATTTGGAATTGCAGCAGATATTGTATGGCCGTTTGAGCTGGTCGGTGCAAAAAGAGCAGCTGCAACACGCTGTGTAGGCTCATGCTTGAAAGTTCGTGGAGTGTGCGTTGGACATGGGCACATGGCATCAACAAGATCACGGTACGTAGAGACTGATTCTCCCCTGTTAAAAATCGGGCTCTAGAGGGAAGAACGTACGTACGCGCTTACGAGCTTTGATCAGTTAATGATGCTCTCTTTGTACTTTCGATAAATAATAATGGGTGCCCACTTCGTTGAGCCCAAATGTGTTTCCTTTTCCACTTTGTAAACGTGCAGCTGGAGTATGCTCCACGAGGGCGTGCACAATCATGTCTCCCTGTCTGCCTTTGGCCAAGGCATGCCTCACGAGGTCGATTATGTATGCCTGGCGGAAGATCGTGTCTTGTACTAGTATTAAGATTTAAACCTAGTGGGATTCGATGCTAAGTATGGTCCATGTTTATTGTAAGCAGTTTCCTTTCCTCTCAAAAAAGGCCTCATCATATGTACTCCCTCCGTTCTCAAATATAAGTCTTTCTAGAGATTCCAACAAATGACTACATACGGAGCAAAATGAGTAAATCTACACTCTAAAATATGTCTATATACATCCATATGTTGTATTTCATTTGAATGTCTAAAAAGACTTATATTTAGGAACGAAGGGAGTATATGTCAAAAAAGAAGTGTGGCCTTGAGTGCTAAATTTGTGATAGTGTGGAGCGCATGAGGTGGTGACTAGGAAAAAAAACATTCAGGCGCCTGTTGGCCCCACTTTGACGCCCTTCCCCTCGCCACCGTTGGTCGACGTTGTCGCCAAGGAAAAGCCCCTGCGGTAGGCAGCAGCGGTGGGATTCCCTCTTCTTCCCTTCTCCTTCTCCCACCCCACTCACGGATCCTACGCAACCCCTACAACAATGGCTCCCATGTTACCGCCCCGACCCCCCCTTTGCTTCCTGGGTTCTAGATTCTGCCAGGACTGGCTAGACCTGGTTGTCCCGGTGGCCACTGACCCCATTCTCTTCCTACTCATGGAGGCGCCGGTGGTCGTCGTAGCATCACTACCGGAGAGGGTTCCCCCACGCCGCTCATGGAGGTTGCCACAGTAGGTGCGGACACCTCCAAGAGGGTTGTGGCCGACCATATTTGGTCATGGTTGTGCCGTTGCGGTAGATCCCGGGGCATGTAGGTGATACACGGACTAGTATTATGCATATGATACTGGTGTATGATACTATCTTCACAATATCATAGTGACCTCATTTATTGTTATGTGTGACACACACTAGTACATTTTTTAATATGATACAGATATCGTATCATGATACTCAATCATCTCCTTTCTCATTTAGTTTGGTGCCACCTCAGCAACAATGCTTAGCTGTCATGCATGATACTACCTATGACACTCTCATTGTGCACAATCTGAGTGTTTGGTCACTACGACTAGATAGGATGAAATCACTGCCCATCCGCCTGTGTGTCACCGTCTGTCCGTTTTGGCTCAGATTTGGACATTGTAGATGTGGAATAGATCCGGTTAGCGGCGCGATCCAGGCTTAGATGGTTCCTCTACTGCTCCTTGTGTGGGTATTGTCTTGGTTTCCATACGTTGGTTAGGTGTTTCAGATCCTTGGATGTCGGGGCAGCAACCCCAGATGGTGAGGCTGCGCAGATGTCTCTATGATGAGCAACGCCGTAGCACTGGTGGGTCTTTCCTTTTGCCGTGGATGGCGATGATGGGGGTGTGGCAGGGGTGATCTAGGTTTTGTTGTTTTTTCAGCGATGGCGGCTACCAAGTCTTGATCTGGAGGCCTCGATTTAGTGGCGGTATTCCTTTCCTTTGGTTGGGTTGGCAAGCTTGGTACTCCTCAGTGTGGCACCCTTGAAATTTTAAGTGAAAGCTCCACCCTCTAGCAGTAACGATACTTGTGGGTGCCACATCCTTCTTGGGAGTGGCACTGTTATTCCCCTCCCATTGCCTCTGTGGTGGTGCGCCGCGTGTCCTGTTTGGGGGCATCGGTGTGGATCTCAGGTACCTTCCAGTCGGGGTCTTCGGGCAAGCTTTGATCCTAGGACGAAGCTTCTTCCACTTCGGTGCACCGGTCTTGCTTGCCACCGGCCTCGTTCCTTGTTGTCCGTGGGCAAGATCGACACTCCACGGCCCGGAACGAGAGGGCGGCTCTCTCCAATGGTAGCTTGGTGTGTGCAGTGCAATGGGGTCCGATGATTTCCCAAGGAGGCACAATTTCGTTCCTACTAGTAGTTAGTAGTCTTGGATGATTCCCGGTGTTGTCGGTGTTGTGGGGCTACTCCTATACTCATACTCCATTTTGAGTTGATGGTATTTGCGTCACTCTCTCGGCTGTCGTTTTTATTTTTGATTCACTTTGTATCGGTTCAGCCATTTGTTATGATTTATAAAGTGGGGTGAATGCCTGTTTTGTGACGAGGTAGTAATTAATTCCGAAACTAATACCTGACATTATTAGTGAGCCTGATGGTATCTACGGTATGTTAAATCCATTCTTGGTACTGTGTATGTGTTCTTATCCAACATACATATTTTCTTGATAAAAGGAAACATATATATTAATATTAGGTTCATACGAAAATTATACAAAACCCAGATAATGAGAACACGCACAACAAATTTAGGGCATCTCTAGCCGTTGGCCCCCAGGAGGGGCTAAAAATCGCCCCCTGGGGCGCACCGGCGCTAAACCGCGTACTGGGGGCGTGATGGCCCCAGTCGCGGCGCCCACGTTTTTTTTGAAAATGTCATATTCGGCGCAAACACGGCTCAAATTTAACGCAAACCTCGGCGAGTTCGTTCAAACTTAAACATATTTTACAAAAAATAGAAAAAAACTAGCGCGGGCTGCCCCCGCCGTCTCCATCGCCGCTCCTCGCCGTCTCCCTCGCCGCCCGCCGTCCGCCCACGCGGTTCTACATGCCGAGGAGGCTGTAGAACCGCGTGTAGTCGCTGCCGCCGTCGCCGTCGTCATCGTTGTCGTCGTCCCCGCCTCCGCCTCCGCCGTCTCTGCTGCATCCCTCCCCCGGTTGGCACGGCGGGTTGGACGGTCCGGGGGCGTCATCGTCGTCATCGCTATCGAGGACCACGACGCCGTTCTCGTCCTCGCGCCCATGTTTGCGGGCGGCGATCTCCTTCAGGGCCCGGCACTGCCGGACCATCTCGTCGCGGAGGTAGTCGTTGCGCGACCATCGCAGGGCATCCTCGTCGGAGAAGCTGCGCCGGGCTATCTCCTCATACTCCGCGGGGAGGCCGGGCTCCGCCTTGGTCTCGACGAGGACGCCGGAGCTGCGGGTACACGCGCTGACAGGCGTGTCCTGGGGCTTCGGCTTGACGGGGCGGAGGCGGAGGCAGGGAGAGCCACCGAACGAGGAGGAGGTCGCCCCGGGCTCCATGCGCCTCGGCGTCCAGGAGCTTCCACGGCGGCGTGAGAAGGACGGGGGAGAGGGGTACTCGAGGCGCGGCGTGTTGCCGCCCTCGATGTACTCGAGGACGGACTCCAACGTGCGGCCGGGCACGCCCCACCACCGGCGCCGGCCGTCGGAGTTGAACCTGCCGGAGGGCACGACGGCGTTGGTGGCCTCGAGCTGCTGGGCATAACGACGGTGGAAGTAGGGCTCCCAGATTGGGCTGTCGGGGACGTACCGGGGCCCCTCCCTCGACGCGCGGATACGTGCGATCTCTGCACGCCGCACCGCCCCGGTGGGTGGCGGTGGCACCGGCACGGCGCCGACGCTGATCCTCCAAGTCTCGGGCACCCGCATGTCCGGCGGGACCGGGTACTCGGCCTCGAAAAGGAGGCGAGCCTCGTCCTCGTGAAAATGGCGGCGCCCGAATCCATTCGCCGCTGCGCCGTCGCCTGGAATGCGCTCGGCCATTCTTCTCAACTGGAGACGGCGAGAGGAGGAAAGGGGGAGAAATTGGCGCGTCGGCGATGGAGTATCTGTGCGAGTCTCCGGCGCGCTGGCGGTCGGCTTATATAGGCGGAGGCGCCGCGTGGTAGGCTTGGCCGGCGCGTTACGCGTGGCGTGATGGCGTGGCGGCCGAGGGACACGAGTCGCCCAGCCTTCACTGCGCCGCCCGTGAGGCATCAATGGAGACTGACCGGCGCGGCAGCGCGCGCAGCTTTGGCATTGATTCGCCGCGGAAAACGAGGCGATGAGGACGACGAAGCAGCGAGAAGAGAGTCGAGTCGCTGACGCGGTGGGCCCGTGGCTCTTCTCGCCAAAAAGATTTGCCCGGCGTCCACGAGCGACCCCCAGCACGCCGGGTTCGGGTTGGGTCCGCCGGCGCCAATTTCGGTCCGAGCCGGTGAAAACTGGGCTCTTGGGTGCGACTGGGCCGATTTTTTGACGCCGACGGTCGAAAAATCGCCTGGGGAAGCTTTTTGAGGACGCGGCTGAAGATGCTCTTAGTAGGAGAATATAAAACAAAGGACATGACCCCGAAAACAAGCCGGGACAATCACCAGCACGCAACAGCATAGCCGCGACATCAAACACAGTCATTTGGCAACGCCTGTGTGTCGTCGGACAAAAGGACCCATGTTTTTAGAAGTACGATACATGAAGACAAGCAGAAGGCATATTCGTATCTAATCTGTCAAAGTGCCACTGGTATCAAACGCGAACATATGCCCGTTCAAAACTTCGGTCGCCGAGTTAATTTCAGTAGTCCAGTGCGGTAACCACCCATGCACGTTATTATGTGGTACTCCCTCCGTAAACTAATATAAGAGCGTTTAGAATACTAAAATAGTGATCTAAACGCTCTTATATTAGTTTACAGAGGGAGTACTAAATAAGGAAAAATATACTTTTTTTTCGATCAAAGGGGCCACACGGCCCCATTTTCATTATGAAAATGGAGTTGTTTACAACGCATCAAATCAACCATTACATCACTGATATATATCACCAGGATGCTTCAGCCTATCAAGCCTAACCATCACACCACTGATATATATCACCATACCAGGATGCTTCAATCTGTCCAAAAACTAGCCATGAAAGGGTCTAGTGCTACGCTAGCTACAAATGTATCAACGGATTAAAGGACGACAACCAAATTAACATAAAGGCTTCGAAGCCAGCAAGCATTTCCAGCGGCTAGCTTCACAAAATCCTTCTCACATGCGGCGCCAAACCATGTCCTCCTCTGAAGATATCACGAGTCACCCCCACGATACGTTTAGACACCTGATGAAGCATGCTTTGCACCCCTCTTTTCTGCAGATTTTTCCAAGAGTCAAGTAGGGTACAAACAAGAAAGATAATGTCAGTAGGATCTCTAGGCATAACATTTTGAAAACAGGATTTGTTTCTTGTTTTCCACATAGACCACAAGAGAGCAGCAGTACCCAATAAAACAACTACTCTATCTTTGCCAGTATAGCTAGACAACCAGTTCTGGCATAGGTCTAAAAAAGACAATGGAGCTCTCTGGTTTCATGGATCTAGCTAGGCAGGCAAACCGTTTCCCACATACATTATTAGCAAGGCATCTACTCACATGGACCTTGTGGGATCGAAAGAAAACTCAACTTAGCCCCGAGTGAAAGTCAAATTGCCCTGCGATATCTGTCCTGCTTCTGAATCTGCATCGCACCTGGTGCTACGTTGCTATCCAGCTTCAGTGATTTGGAACGTGTTCGGCCTGAATGACCTTGCCTCCAGTTCTCTGGACCTCATCAGCTTTGTGGAGCAAGCTGAACAGCGTTGGCCAGCCACTAGTAAGTTTCATATTCTCTTTGCTGCCGCCGCTGTCACCACATTTTTTTTCTTTTTCGAAAAGGGGATACCCTGGCCTCTGCATCAGAGCGATGCATACGGTCACTTTTATTAAAGTAATAAAAACAAACAAGGTCCTGAAGTCTGCAGTAGAAGGCTCCCTCGGAGCAAGGAAAACAAACAAATCAGCCAACAGCCACAACCGGCAGGCATAAGCATGATAGGAAAACTAATTGCCTATTCTATTACATGACTGTCATCCAAACTGGTTGAAGATAACCCGTGCTACCATCGCCCACCGGATAGATCCAGTAACCAAACGCTCCCTGGCCTCCGTCGGAGTGAGTAGCGACCACATACGGATCAATGCAGTGGCTCGGAATATAACCTGCAAAAAATGAGTATTTGTTGCTCTGTTAAAAACCAAATCATTTCTGCAATTCCACACTGCCCACAGCAAAGCACATACTCCCACCCGGATATGTCTCGCTAGTGCGGAATCTATCCCGTACAGCCACTGCCCAAATAAAGAGCTAATGGAAGTCGGAGGTGAAATATTAAAAGCAATCTGTATTGTCCTCCATAATATCTTTGCCATCGGGCAATCGAGAAAGAGGTGTTTAATAGATTCATTCCGATCACAAAACGAACATCGCGAAGACCCAGTCCAGTTACGTTTTGCCAGATTGTCCTTAGTCAGAATCACTTGTTTATGCACAAACCACATAAACACTTTGATTCGCAAAGGCACGTTAACCTTCCAAACATGCTTCGAACTAGAAACAACGCTAGCATTAATGATATCTAGATACATCGACTTGACCGAGAACACTCCATTCCTAGTCAACTTCCAACATAACCGGTCTGGGTTTTGAGATAGCTGCACATCCATCAGTCGCCTGACTAGATGGAGCCAAGCTTCCCAACGGTTGCCGACTAGCGCTCTCCGAAAGTGAATATTGAGAGGGGAAGACTGAAGAATTGTCGCAACTGAAGCATCTCTTCGTTGCACAATTCTATATAAAGAGGGATATTGCAATGCGAGAGGTGTATCCCCAAGCCAAGTATCTTCCCAGAATCTCGTAATGTTACCATCTCCAACAATAAACTTTGTCCTATTGAAAAAGACTGACTTAACTCTCATCAGTCCTTTCCCGAATGGCGAATCATTCGGTCTCACATTGACCTGGGACAATGTTTTAGACTGGAGGTATTTATTACGCAAAATCTGAGCCCAAGTGGCTTCCGTCTCTGCAGATAGTTTAAACAGCCATTTGCTGAGTGGACATCTGTTCTTCACCTCAAGATTTTCTATACCCAGACCCCCTTGGTCTTTCGGTCTACAAATAATATCCCACTTTGCCAGCCTGTATTTTCTCTTCAGTTCATCACTCTGCCAAAAGAAGCGTGATCTATAGAAGTCAAGTCTTTTCCGAACTCCAACAGGTACCTGAAAAAAGACAATAGAAACATAGGCATACTCGTCAGCACCGAATTAATGAGAATTAACCGGCCTCCGTATGACATCAGCTTGCCCTTCCAGCAGCTAAGTTTCTTTTCAAAACGGTCTTCAACACTCTTCCACTCATTGTTAGTTAGCTTACAGTGATGAATTGGTATACCCAAATACTTGAACGGTAACTCCCCCAACTCACACCCGAACAATTGTTTATAAGTTTCTTGTTCCTCTTTAGCTCTTCCAAAGCAGAACAGTTCGCTTTTGTGGAAATTAATCTTAAGCCCACTCAATTGTTCGAATAAGCATAACAACAACTTCATATTCCGCGCTTTTACCAAGTCATGCTCCATGAAGATAATAGTGTCATCGGCATATTGTAGAATAGAGACCCCTCCATCTACTAGATGAGGTACCAGGCCTCCAACCTGACCGACGTCTGATGTCTACACACGCTTCTACTCTTATAGACTATGTTGGGCCTCCAAGCGCAGAGGTTTGTAGGACAGCAGCAATTTCCCTCAAGTGGATGACCTAAGGTTTATCGAACTCAGGGAAGTAGATGTTGAAGATGGTCTCTCTCAAGCAACCCTGCAACTAAGATACAAGAAGTCTCTTGTGTCCCCAACACACCTAATACACTTGTTAGATGTATAGGTGCACTAGTTCGGCGAAGAGATGTTAAATGGCAAGTGATATGGATGGCAAAACAAAGTAATATAAATCTGTAATAAAAAGTGCAGCAAGCAAACAAGTAGTAAACGTGAGCACAAATGGTATTGCAATGGTGGAAACAAGGCCTAGGGATCATACTTTCACTAGTGGCAACTCCCAACAACATTAACATAATCGAATCACATGATATTTCCCATAAAACATGCAATGGAGACGCACCCGGAGGTCATTCCTCCGTGGTCAAGAGAGGACGAGAATTATGTAGGGCTACAAAAGCACAGCTCAAAGTTCGTAGTTCTCAATCTAAGGATTTCCCAATGTCACCACGGCCATCCAAAGAGAGTCCCACAATCACCACAACATATCTAAAGGATAGTCAAAGACAAGCACCAAGAGACTCTCAATCTTCAATCAACACACAAGAGAGGAAATCACTCATGAAAATATTTTTCTAATCCATGTCCAATAGACCGCTGTCACCTTGGTCTCGCGGATTATACTAGATAAAGACAAGTGAGTACATCAATCCAATACATAGAGGAAGGGGAAATATCATGGGATCACCCTAGATTAACATAGCCTATGATCACAACGAAGATCACATCATGGGAGAGAGAATTGACCACATAGCTACTGGTAAGAACCTCAGCCCCGAGGAGGAACTACTCCCGCATCATGGAGGGAGGAAGCAACGTCGATGGATATGAATCCGGGGGCACTTCCCCGTCCCGGCAGGGTGCCGGCGCAGGAATTCTGGTCCCCCGAAGCTTGATGGCGATGGCGGCGGAGATCGGAATCGCGTCTGGAGAAAAGGGGTCCGGAATCAGGGTTTCCTCGACACGCTTTAAATATATGCCAAAGGGGGGCATCGGAGGTGCCTCGGGGGGCCCAGGCGCCCCCCCGGCGCGGCCCAGGGGGGG
>LR738714.1:866820303-866842679 GCA_902687465.1 Secale cereale | reverse complement strand
GCGCCCACAGGGCGCCTGGAGCCCCTGTGGGTCCCCCCCGGCTGTACTTTGGCCGCACGGTAGCTCCTGGAACGCTGATTTTTTATATATTTTTTCTGGATTTTTCCTGGCAGTTCTCGTAATGTGAAAACCTGAAATACAAAAACAGCCGAAAACAGAAACTGGCACTGGGGTGCACTGAGTTAATAGGTTAGTCCAAATATGATCAAAAGTGTATGGAAGTGTATAAATATCATAGCAATATCACCCAAAAGTGGCATGGAGCAAGCAGAAATTATAGATACGTTTTGGACGTATCAACATCCCCAAGCTTAATTCCTGCTCGTCCTCGAGTAGGTAAATGATAACAAGAATAATTTCTGTGGTGACATGCTATTAACCATATAGGACTTTTTATAGTCATATGACAAAAGCTTACTGAGACAATGATTCTATAGTAATTAAGTTGCCTCATGAGAAAATCACAAATGACTGAAAGTTTTACAATGTGAAACTGAAACATCAAAATGATTTGCAATGATCATGATGTGCAAATATGACAAAGTGATATCTAGCTTGCCCCCTTTAGTGATGCAAAACATAAATGCAGGGGCACCTTCAAGGTTTAAGTGATGACTAGATACAATGATTTCAAAATAAATGATATTACAATCATGCAAAAGACAATGCTACTTTGGGACAATGCACATTACACTCAGAATGACAATCATGCTCTCAGTAGTTGGTGCTTTTAAAAGAAGGTGGAGACTCAGCATAAAAGTAAAAGAATGGTCATGTGCTAGAGCTTTTTATTTTGAAAACATAGAAGCAATTTTGTCAACGGTAGTAGTACTTCATATGTGTCATGCATAAGACATCCTATAAGTTGCAAGCCTCATGCATCGAATACCAATAGTGTTCGCACCTTGTCCTAATTAGCTCAGATTTCCATGGGTTATCATTGCATTACATATGTTTCAAACAAGTGTCACAAAGGGGTACCTCTATGCCACCTGTACAAAGGTCCAAGGAGATAAATCGCATTTGATTTCTCGTTTTTGATAGATCTCAACTTGAGGACATCCATACCGGGACAACATAGAAAATAGATGATGGACTCCTCTTTAATGCATAAGCATATTCTCATAAGAGATTGAGGATTAAGGTCCAAGCTAAAACTTCCACCATGATACATGGCTTTGGTTGGCGGCCCAATGTTCTTCTCTAACAATATGCATACTTATTCAACCCACGGCAAATCATCCTTACTTCAGACAAGACGAACATGCATAGCAACTCACATGATATTGAACAAAAGTGTGACAGTTGATAGCATCCCCAGAAACATGGTTACCGCTCAGCAAGCAACTTATAAGAAATAAGATACATAGGCAACATATTCTTTACCACAATAGTTTTTAAGCTACTTTCCCATGAGCTATGTATTGCAAAGATTGAAGGTTTTAAAGGTAGCACATGTAAATTACTTGGAGTGGCGGTGAAATACCACATATAGGTAGATATGGTGGACTCATATGGCATAACTGGTTTAAAAGGATATGGATGCACAAGCAGTCAGTCCGCTTAGGCTGTGTTTGGTTGGGCTTTAGCTTTCAACTTCTGGGTCCAAAAGCCATAAGCTCAACCAAAGAGGTAAATTTACAAAGCAGCTTTTGAGAATATGCAGCTTCTTTGTAGTGTAAATTTTGAAGCTGAAATATCCCAACTTTTCAGCTTCTCAGCTTCTCAGCTTCTAAACCAACCATTTTTGCCTGTCCCCTAAAACCGAGTAGTATTTACCCATCAATACCACCATTGTTTCACAGCCGTTTCAGCCAAACATCAGTTTCAACCAAACAACTTACATCTTTTTCACAGCAGCTTTTCACAACAGCTTTTTCACAGCAGCTTTTCCACAACAGCTTTTCCAGAATCTGCAGCTCAACCAAACACAGCCTTAGTACAGGTGGAGGTTAGCAAAAGACTGGGAGCGACCAACTAAGAGAGCAATGACGGTCATAATCATGCAGAGCGACAAAGCAACATTGAATCAGGCATGGTAGTTATATCGCTACTCAGAAATAAAAGATCATCAAGGCTTGACAGACTTTCTTTACAGTCTTAAATATGCGTGAGCATACGCCAAGTCAATCAAAATAAATTCTCGAAGGAAGATATTACTAAACCATACCACATCATAGGCAAACAAATCATGTTGGTACTCCAATAACACATTGGGAATCCCCCAGCTATTTGAGACTAACCATAAGAAAACCTGAACTACTAAGCGCCATTATGCACGTAGCATCTTTATCATAGACATATTAACCAATGCAACGGAAGCAAACTCTCTTAATAAGATGAGCATGATAATTAAAGAGAGTTCAAGCAACCAACTAAACAAAAGCTCTTTGAAAAGATAAGCATGAATACCAAGAGCAGAGCATGATAGTAGTTATTAAAAGGCAAAGAACACACACAGCAAAGATAGACATGAAAATTCTATGTTATGTTCTAGGTAGAAGTGGAGCGTGTTTCTCTCCCACATAAAGGAATGTTGAGTTCCGACTCGTTATGAAAAACTAAAAAGAAAACTAAAAGCAAGACGCTCCAAGTATAGCACATAACACATGAAGTGATAAAAATATAGCGGAACGAAAGACGAACTGATAATGTTGATGGAGAAAGGGATGCACGTGGGCATCCCCAAGCTTAGACGCTTGAGTCTCCTTGAATATTTCTTGGGGGTGCATGGGGGAATCCCCAAGCTTGAGCGCTTGACACTCCTGAATCTTTTTATCATCTTCCCTCGCACACTTGAAAACTCCCTTCATACATAACTCATCATAATCTGATTAGCGAGGTTAGTACCCATAATAAAATGATTATACCTTGCTGGAAATAAAGATATTCTTGAAGTTCTACTGTTTCTCAAGATTGCCAAAAGGTTTTTGCAAAGAAAAAGCAAGCTCTTGGTTTGCAAACTGAAGGAAAGGCAAAACAGGACAGAATCTGTGAAAAACAGAACAGCAGGTAGTAATTGATTTGTTCGGGATACTTCTGCAACTCAAATCAAAAAACTCAGAACAGACGCACGAAAGACAATTATATAGAGAACGCTGTCGAAAGAATTCAGACCAAAAAGATGATCTGGTGATTTTATACGAATTTTTCTATCCAAGGACAGAATCTGTTTCCTGGACAGCACCTCACAACTTTTGAATTTTCTAGCAATCAGAGGCTATACTTGGCACAAATATGAAAAGCAAAGATACAATGATGATGCTACTGTAGTAACAACATCAATACACAACAAAAGCAAAATAAAATTTTATTCATTATGGGCTGCCTCCCAAAAGCGCTTTCTTTTATGCCTTTAAGCTAGGCATAAGACTTTAATGATGCTCTCGTAGGAATAAGAGTTGAAGAACAAAAGAGAGCATCAAGAAGCAAATACCAAACACATTTAAACCTAACATGCTTCCTATGCATAGGAATATTGCAATAGAATAATTCATTGAAGCACAAAGCAACTAGCATAGGAAGGCAAAACAAGCATAACTTCAAAGTATTCACCATAAAGAGAGGAAACTTCTTATCATTAAGATATTTAGAACCAAGTCTCCCTCTCTCATTATAAATTTCAGTGGCATCATGGATGAACTCAACAATATAAGCATCACATAAAGCATTGTTACCATGATCCACATGCAAAAAGGTACTCTTACTCTCCACATAAGCATAATCTTTCTCATTGGTAATAGTGGGAGTAGGACTATCATAAACAACTTGAACACTATAGATTAATTGTATATTAGGAGGGTGGTGTTCAACAAGGGAGTAATTCCCTCCATGATTATGACAAGTTTCATAAGGATAATTTCTCCTTATGTCATAGGTACCTTTATAATCACTATAGATTGGAGTTATAACATCATCATGGTAGAGAAGAGCATTATCATTGCTAGCAACTATATTTGTAAACATGTTGTCTTTATTCTTACTAGCAAAAGAATTATCAATTATCACATCACTAGTGGGTAAAGGACTTGCAATCCTATCATCCCCAAGCTTAGAGCTTCCCATATCATCACTTTCAGAGTTGGTACCAAAAAGACTTTCAAGATCATAAGTAGCATTATCATCATTTTCCCAATCACAATAAGTAACATGCATATCATAATCAAAATCATCTTCAATAGTACCTACGGACGTATCATCAAGATGATAATTAAGGCAATAAACTTCACCTTCTTCTTTAAACTTACAATCGTTAGGATAAAAGTTCACGGGAGGAATATGCTCAGGCCAGGTTGATACCCATTCTTCTTCCTTCTTGCTCCTCTTCCTCCTCCTCTTCTTTTTCTTCTTCTTCACCTTAGGAGGGAGTGGTTGGAAATGAAGCTTCTCCACATATCCTGGTTTATCATTAGAAACAATGGGGAAACTTCGGAGGAACTCTCCTTTTTATTAGCAGAAATATAAGAGACATTTTTATACTTTGGTAAAGTTCCCTCCTTTCTAATCTTACTTATGTAATCATTTTCATGGCAATTAACAACACAATAGAGATGGCAATTTTGCAAAGTGTTTTTTATTCCTATGGCATTATCATCCAGCCAAGAAGTCTTTTCTGATAACTCTTCACACATCAAAAATAACATAAGCTCATCATAAAGATCAGAGGTGATCATGTTATCACACAACCGGTTAACAGTTATGTTTTGAAAGTTCATGCATTGAAAATTAAAGTGACCCTCTACACGGCAAAGTTCACAAGTAAAAGGATAAAGGTCACACAATTCTCTGGCAATTTCATTTAAATCTCTGACCCAAGTGATTGTTCTTTCATGCTTATGTTGCTTACAATACTTCTCTTCTTCAATCATAGGCCTTTCACAAGGTCTATCCACTCCACAAAAATTAACATGCTTATATAAAACTTCATTTTTAGGAATTGGATCATGCATGTTGCAACCATCATGAACAATTTCATTTTCTTTGCAAGTCTCTTTAAAAGGTTTATGATACTTGATCCAATCCTCCTTAGGCATATTAAGATGTGAAGCAAAAGATTTGAGGAAATCAACAAGGAGTTGAGAATCAAGCCCAAACTTAGCACTAAACTTATTAAAACTTGTAGTTCCAACAAAGGACTTAATGCAATCATACTCATAAATTATACCTGACTCTTTACCTTTGTCGATCTCCCAATCTTTAGTGTTGTGTTGAATTCTTTCAAGGAGTTCCCATTTAGCATCAATCTTTTTGTTTGTGAAAGAACCCGTAGAGGAAGCATCGAGCAAATCTTTATCCTGTCGAGAGAGCCTCGCATAGAAGTTAGTAATAATAATATCTTTGGGGAGCCCATGGTTAGGACATTTTAGCATTAACGTTTTCAGTCTCCCCCAAGCTTGAGCTATGCTCTCTCCGTCATGAGGATAAAAATTATAAACATAATTCCCATTCTCATGAACTTCATGAAGAGGATGAAACTTGGAGTAAAAGAGAGACATAAGCTCTTGCCAATCAAGCAAGTACGAGTTATCGAGAAGCTTATACCAATCTGAAGCTTTATCTATAAGTGATACGGCAAACAATCTCCTCATGACAAACTCCCTTGATACACCTGCAAGCTTAAATAATGAATATAGTTGTGACAGATATAGCAAGTGTTCACCGGGATGTCTGTCTCCTGCATAACGATTAGCCAAAACATGATTGATAATACCAGCTGGTATTTCATAGGGCACAATTTCAGTAGGGGGAGGAGCAACCACCACCGGTGTGGGGCGTCTTCCCGCAAGCAACGATCCAATAACAGGGTTGTCCATAAGCATAACTAGTGAAATAAAAACAAGAAACAAAAAGATTTAATTGCAAGATCTAAAGATATACCTTCAAGCGCTCACCTCCCCGGCAACGGCGCCAGAAATAGCTTGATGTCTACACACGCTTCTACTCTTGTAGACTATGTTGGGCCTCCAAGCGCAGAGGTTTGTAGGACAGCAGCAAATTTCCCTCAAGTGGATGACCTAAGGTTTATCGAACTCAGGGAAGTAGAGGTTGAAGATGGTCTCTCTCAAGCAACCCTGCAACTAAGATACAAGAAGTCTCTTGTGTCCCCAACACACCTAATACACTTGTCAGATGTATAGGTGCACTAGTTCGGCGAAGAGATGTTAAATGGCAAGTGATATGGATGGCAAAACAAAGTAATATAAATCTGTAATAAAAAGTGCAGCAAGCAAACATGTGTTAAACGTGTGCACAAATGGTATTGCAATGGTGGAAACAAGGCCTAGGGTTCATACTTTCACTAGTGGCAACTCCCAACAACATTAACATAATCGAATCACATGATATTTCCCATAAAACATGCAAAGGGGACACACTCGGAGGTCATTCCTTCAAGAGAGGACGAGAATTATGTAGGGCTACAAAAGCACACCTCAAAGTTCGTAGTTCTCAGTCTAAGGATTTCCCAATGTCACCGCGGCCATCCAAAGAGAGTCCCACAATCACCACAACATATCTAAAGGATAGTCAAAGAAAAGCACCAAGAGACTCTCAATCTTCAATCAACACACAAGAGAGGAAATCACTCATGAAAATACTTTTCTAATCCATGTCCAATAGACCGCTGTCACCTTGGTCTCGGGGATTATACTAGATAAAGACAAGTGAGTACATCAATCCAATACATAGAGGAAGGGGAAATATCATGGGATCACCCTAGATTAACATAGCCTATGATCACAACGAAGATCACATCATGGGAGAGAGAATTGACCACATAGCTACTGGTAAGAACCTCAGCCCCGAGGAGGAACTACTCCCGCATCATGGAGGGAGGAAGCAACGTCGATGGAGATGAATCCGGGGGCATTTCCCCGTCCCGGCAGGGTGCCGGCACAGGAATTCTGGTCCCCCGAAGCTTGATGGCGATGGCGGCGGAGATCGGAATCGCGTCTGGAGAAAAGGGGTCCGGAATCAGGGTTTCCTCGACACGCTTTAAATATATGCCAAAGGGGGGCATCGGAGGTGCCTCGGGGGGCCCAGGCGCCCCCCCGGCGCGGCCCGGGGGGGGGGGGGGCGGGGGGCGCCCACAGGGCGCCTGGAGCCCCTGTGGGTCCCCCCCGGCTGTACTTTGGCCGCACGGTAGCTCCTGGAACGCTGATTTTTTATATATTTTTTCTGGATTTTTCCTGGCAGTTCTCGTAATGTGAAAACCTGAAATACAAAAACAGCCGAAAACAGAAACTGGCACTGGGGTGCACTGAGTTAATAGGTTAGTCCAAATATGATCAAAAGTGTATGGAAGTGTATAAATATCATAGCAATATTACCCAAAAGTGGCATGGAGCAAGCAGAAATTATAGATACGTTTTGGACGTATCAATAATCAGTAGAAGCATCCGCCAGAAACCTCCTTTTAGCCAAGTCTTTCAGAGCTCTGCTGCTCCAAAAGATGCCTCTCATAGTTCATCATGGAATTTTTTAGTAATACGGATTCTAGCACTTCTACGCACCGCGGTAAGCTGGATAGATCTTTCGTGACCACTTACGCTTAGGCTTTTGCTGAACCCCCTCCCGATCCTCACAATTGGGTTCCGTGGTCCTAGCCGAGAGCTCCATAATTTGCTCCCCCTCCCCAGTGCTAGTAGCACCCCCTTCCTCCTCTGCCTCAGAGATGGATGGGGCAAGATCGTCACAAAAGTTATTAAGCATCGAAACACCCAAAGCACCTATGTCTTGGTCGTTCATCGGTCTTACCGCTGCTATGTTACGAATCAAATCTAAGGCACATTCCGCTTCAAGGTCCAGCAAATCATTAACGAATGTTGAAATCTCACAATCATTACTACCAAGGGAGATTCCTAGCTGATTTGCAATATGAATAATTTCGCTGTCTGAAAAATGCAGAATGGAATTGGAGGTGTTGACTGACATACCCGTAGTGACCTCAATGTCACGAAGCTTAGCCGCCCTCATGGCGCACCTCAGCTGCATATCATCAACGTCAGGCCTATCCTGGAAGCGACTGCTCATCCGTCGCCCCTCAGACATAGGATCCGGTATGCTTCCAAAGGCGATAACCTCGTCCCTAGTGGCTCCGTGCGTGGTGGAGCCTCCAGCCCCACCCACGCCAGCATGAGCTCCCGGCACTCCCGCCGAAAGCCCCCCAGGAGAGGCGCAGGAGGGGGCCGCCTGCCCCCGCTCCCCACCGTCCCAGGTCCGAGGCCGAGAGGGGACACAATCTCCCGCGCCGACGCCGCCTGGGCCTCCGCCTGGACCAGCGAGGCCGAAAGGACAGCCGAAGTCTCGGCCGGTCCGGCCAACACGTGGCAGGAAAGGATTTGGGCCACCTGCCCCGATCCCTCTCCCGCGACAGCGACATCGCCAATGAACGGCGCCTCCGTCCGTGGCGCCGTCCCCGTCGGAGTCCTGAAGCTCGTCGACGAGGCGGGGGAGGACGGCTCCTCTGAAAGTGCAATCTTGCCTTTAATTATATTTTGATAAATGATGACAACATGCATATATGGGACTAATCATGTTTATCAAGTATATCTCAGGATTATGTCTCAATGCGTGCGTGGATCATGAATACAGACAAATCTACATTGCTCAAGAACGGACATAAAAGATGATAGCTTCTAGCTTGATTTTCAGGTTGATTCTGAGTATAGGGATCCCGCACTATTAAGAGGGGATCAATGGATATTGTGAAAGACTTGCTCAAAACATACAAAGTATCCTCCCACACTGTCTCTACTCTATCCATACCAAGTATAATATTCTGTGCACCTAGAAGTATGAGTAACTAAACCTATGTGTCCAGTTATCTCCGGACATCCGGCACTCTCCGGACGTCCGGACCTTCATAGCCTACCGGACGACCGGTATCTTCCGAACGTCCGGTCACTCAGCGCCTAACGGACGATCGACCTCTTCCGGATGTCCGGTATTCCTCAACAGAAACTATTCAGCGGTTTCCGGTCTCCTCCGGACGACCGGTCCTTCAGCGCCTAACGGACGTCCGGCACACTCCGGACGTCCGGCACTTCTTCACAGAAAGAATTAGCGGATGTCCGGAATCTTCCAGACGTCCGGTCACCTGTACACACGGCAGTATACGTAGCCCCGTCTGGTGATCTGTCAGGCTCCGGACGTCCGGCCTCCGTCGGACGTCCGGTGCTACCTATGCCACCGGACGTCCGGTAATGACCGGACGTCCGACACATGCTGTACGTTTTTCTGTACAACGGTCACCTCTCTCCTCTATGACTATATATAGTCCCTTCTTCCACAAGAGAGGTTGACCACTCACTTTGAGCTTACTCAAGAACACATTCACACTCTCTCTCACCTTGATACACCAAATCTTAGATCCCAAAAGGATTTGAAGACATTTGTGAGAAGTTGTCCAATCAAGTGATAGATCCACTCCCTCCTCTTCGTTGCACCAAAGGAATTTGTGATTTGAGCAAGTCTTGAGCTTTACTTCATTGTTCTTGTTACTCTTGGAGGTTGGAGACTCCTAGGCGGTAGGAGTATTTCGGTGAGGAATCAAACTCTGTGATTACCCCCGGAAAAGTTTGTAAGGGTTTGGAGGCCACCTAAAGGCTTACCACTAGTGGTTGGGAATCGCCTTCATGGTGATATCTCAAAGAGAGAATAGGGTGAGCCTTCGTGGCGTTGGTGTGCCTTCGTGGTAGCACCCACCTCTCTAAACGGTGACGTAGCTTCCCTCCAAGGAAGTGAACATCGGCATACATCCTCGTCTCTCGAAGTTTCGGTTATTCCTAACCTAAACTTTCTACTTGTGGTTACTTGTTCTTTAAGTTATTACTTATATCTCATTGTGTTACTTTACCTACCTACCCGTGTAGCTTGCTTAACTTGTTAAGCATCTTACTTGCAATTGTTAGGCTCACTTTCATATTTAGTACCATTGCCTAAAATTGCTAAGTAACAATTAAAATTTAGAATTGTACCTATTCACCCCCCCTCTAGGTCCATCTCGATCCTTTCATTTGGTATCAGAGCCTCGTGCTCTATTCTTGTGGCTTAACCGCCCTAGAGCGAGATGAACCCCGATGGGACTCCCCTTGTTGTAGATCCAAAAGATCAGGTCTCGACTTCTTTGGGAGTCAAGGCCTTCACCTCTGAGGATCTAGAACGGGCCCTTGCTAAGCAAAAGGAGGAGCATGATGCTTCTCTTGAGGCCTTGGTCAAAATAAGGTTAGCCGCACTAACCACAGATTCCACGATACCCCCTAGTCCGGGTGGTGTGGGTTCGAGGCAAACTGCGCCTATTTCTTCTCTTGATCAACAACCTCCTAATAGTGATCACTCTAATGTTCCATGGCTATATGCAAAACCTAAAGATGAAAAACCAAAGTATAAGCATGGGGGTGAACCTCCCGTGCTTGATAAAAAGGCTGACTTTTCTATGTGGAGAGTTGCTATGCAGGATCATATTAGGTTCGCAAACAATGAGATGATGGACATCTTGGAGGATGGGTACAACCCTGTTGATCCAAAGAACCTCACTCCAAGAGAAATATATGACAAGCATCTCAACGACACTGCAATCATGTTGTTAAGGAAAGGGATGAGTGAAAAGCAAAGGAGACCTTTCATACACATCACCAGTGCCAAGGATTTGTGGGATTGCATTGTGAGATCAAAAACCAGAACCTCCTCACTACGGCTTGCACAATATGAGATTGCCAAAGGTCAATTGCAAAACTTCTGTATGGAGAAAGGTGAAACCCCCAACCAGCTCAACGAGCGTCTGATGATGCTTACCTCTGACATAGAGTCTTGTGACTGTGACAAGACACAAGATGGATTCAACTTGACAAAGCGGTTTCTTGTGGACAAGTTGCTACATGCTCTTGCCCCGTATCACCATCAAATGGTGTGGGACATAAAGCAACACCATGGATTCAAAGAAATGACTCTAGATGACATCATATCCACCTTTCAACTATTTGAAGAATCCAAGGCAAATGCTACAAGACATCTTGCCATGCATGGAAATTCATCTTCCGGGACCAACTTAGCCTTGAAGGCTAAACAAGTGTGTGAAGAAGAAGAAAGTGAGGATGAAGATGATGAAGAAAGTGATGAAAGTGACTCTGAAGAGGGACCCTCATATGAAGACATTGCTCTCTTTGTGAAGAAGTTCAGCGCAGGAAAATTCAAAGGGAAATTTCAAAAGAAGAAGGTCCGAAGTTGCTACAACTGTGACGAGACGGATCACTTCTCCAATGAGTGCCCATATGAGAAGAGAGAAGATAAGCCCAGATTCCCCAAGAACTTTGTAAAGAAGAAATTGCCAAACCCTGTGAACTCCAAGCTTAAGAAGAAAGATGGAAGGGCTATGATTGCCCAAGAAGAATCCGACCCCGATGATGTTGGAGGTGTTGCCGGTGTTGCTCAAGATTCTCAAAACACCTTGAGACTAGTCAACAAAAGTGGTGAAGTTGTCACCTACAACTACATGAAAGACTACAAGGGCAACGCACACAAGTGTTTGATGGCCAACGCCATTGTTGAGGACCATGAGCAACAAACCTCTTCAGACAAAGTGAAGGTAACCTCTCGTTCGGAACCTCCTCTTTTCTCTCCACCAACTCTTGATGATGCGGAGGATAATCATGAGGATAATGATGAGAATGATCCTATGTATGCTAAACTAGAAAAATTCATGTGTTCCCTCAAAGGAAAGAAACTCACTATGTTTCGTATGCTTATGGAGATGGTGGGTAAGCACACCGTCACCATTAAGGAACTCGAAACCCTCGTCACCGAGGAAAAGGAAAAATACGAAATCCTTGAGCGGAAAGTCCTATATGAGGAAGCAAAAAACGATGAACTGTGCATAAAAATTGGTACAAACCTTGATGAATATGTCAAAAAACTTGTTTCCTTGGAAAAGGTTGAAAGCTCTTTCAAGGAGTTGACGAATGATAAGAGCAAACTTATGAGGTCTCATGCTACTCTCTCTAAGGAGTGTGAGCTTCTATCTGTGTCTCTTAAGACTAAAGAAGAAGAGCTCACCCTTCTTACAAAGAGCTTTGAGACACTCAAAGCTACTTATCTTGAAACTCTAGCCAAGGCTTACTCCTCTCCTGTTATAAATGTTGATGCCTGTACTACTAACGCAAGTTATGATCTAGCATCTATTTGTGAGGAAAATCGATTTCTAAAAGCACAGCTCGAGAAAGGACTCATGACTTGTGCTCAAGGACAAAAGAACCTTAATGAAGTATTGAGCCGTCACAGTGAAGTTTTCGCAAAGGAAGGGCATGGGTACGACCCAAGCACAAGCAAGACAAAAACCTCCACTCAAAAGTGCACCACTCCTCTCAAGGAGACGTTCGTACGCGAAGGGCAGAGGAAGAAAGGGGAGAGTCAAGTCAACAAGGTTATGAGTGGAAAGGCCACTAGGGACCAACCCACTCCCATCAAACCTAAGGGTTTCATGCCTCCATCCTATGTACTTCGTAAAACAAAGGATGGAGAGGTTTATGCAAAATTTGTTGGCCACCATAATGCATTTCGTTTCTATGCTATTTGGGTTCCTAAGACCCTTGTGACTAATGTGAGAGGTCCCATTGCAAAATGGGTGCCTCTAACCAAGTAATGAATTGTGTGTAGGTTGCCTTCTCCGGTGGAGTCAAATGGGTGATCGATAGTGGATGCACCAACCATATGACCGGCGACGGAAAATTGCTCTACGATTTTATGGAAGCCATTCAACCATTTATGAGCATCGTGTTCGGTGGAGGAACAAAAGGACAGGTACTTGGATTGGGTAAGGTGGCTATCACAAATGACATGTCACTTGCAAATGTCATGCTTGTCCAATCTCTAAAATATCATTTACTTTCCGTTCGTCAATTGGCTTCTGTTGGATATGATACACTGTTTGGACTAACGGATGTGAAAGTCTTTAAGAGAGATACTCTTGAAGTGGCCTTTGTTGGAAAGTTGGATGGCAACCTTTACACGGTTGATTTCTCGAAAGACAGTACCTTCCATGCAACTTGTCTAATGGCCAAAGCCGACAAGGGATGGCTATGGCATCGCCGGCTAGCCCATGTCGGCATGAGAAATCTTCAAGACCTATTAAAGGGGAATCACATCCTTGGATTAACTAATATTTCTTTTGAGAAAGATCGTGTGTGTAGTGCATGCATATCCGGGAAGCAACACCAATCAAAACACCCACCCAAGAATATTGTATCTACATCAAGGCCTTTGGAGCTCCTTCATGTGGATCTCTTTGGGCCTCCTTCATGGGATAGTCTTGGTGGGAAAAAGTATGGTCTTGTCATTGTTGATGATTACTCAAGATACACATGGGTGTTCTTCCTCAAATCCAAAGACGAGACGAAGTTCACCTTCATTGATTTTGCCAAACAAGCTCAACGCAAATTTGACAAAGAAATCTTGGCAATAAGAAGTGACAATGGCTCCGAGTTCAAAAATTACACCTTGGAAGAGTTTCTCAGTGACGAAGGGATTGAGCATCAATACTCCGCCCCCTACACTCCTCAACAAAATGGTGTGGCTGAAAGAAAGAACCGTACCCTTGTGGAGATGGCAAGGTCAATGTTGGATGAGTACAAGTCACCACATAGCTTTTGGGCTGAGGCCGTCAACACTGCATGTCATGCCTCAAACCGTCTTTTCCTCCGCACAATCTTGGAAAAGACCCCATATGAGCTCCTAACCGGAAACAAACCAAATGTCAAGTACTTCCGTGTGTTCGGATGTAAGTGCTTCTTACTCAACAAGAAAGAACGATTAGGAAAGTTTCAATCCAAAACTATTGAGGGTATATTTGTTGGTTATGGATCAAACTCCCACGCCTATAGGGTCTACAACAAATCCAATGGATGTGTTGTAGAAACTTGTGACGTGGTGTTTGATGAATTTAATGGCTCTCATGGAGAGCAAGTTGATCTAAGTGATGCAGGTGATGAAGATTCCTCTCAAGATATCTTGAACATGGGTGTTGGTGCTCTTCTTCCAATGGAACAAGAACCTCATGATGATATGGAAAACGACGCAAGACTTCCTATATATCCAACCATTACAACACCCACACCACCACAAGATCAAAATCCTCAACCAATGCCCAGAACTCAAGCACCTAATGATGATCAAGTCCTTCACCATGATCATCCTCAACAAGACCAAGAGCAAGAAAGTGCAATCAGGGATGATGAACCTCAACAAATGCAACATGAAGAAGAAGATGATGAACCTCAACAAATGCAACATGAAGAAGAAGATCTTCCACCTCACATCAATGATCCATATGTTGAGGACGTGGATGATGGACATGAAGTTGAACCTCGTGAAACTCTCACCTCCATCATGCCTCGTGTGGCCGGACGTGTTGATGTTGACAAAATTCTCACTGGCATATCCGAAGGTAGGGTCACTCGTAAACAATTGACAAACTTTTGTGCTCACTTCTCGTTTGTGTCTAGTATTGAGCCAGTCAAGGTACAAGACGCATTAATGGACAACGATTGGCTCGTGGCAATGCAAGAAGAGTTGAACAGTTTTGAACGCAACCAAGTATGGTCTCTGGTGGAGAGACCAACTACAGAACACAATGTCATTGGAACAAAATGGATTTTCAAGAACAAGCAAGATGAGAATGGTGTCATCATCCGCAACAAGGCAAGGTTAGTGGCACAAGGGTACTCACAAGTCGAAGGTTTGGACTTTGGTGAGACCTTTGCTCCCGTTGCCCGTCTCGAATCTATTCGCATCTTACTTGCTTATGCTGCTTTCAATGGATTTACATTACATCAAATGGATGTGAATAGTGCTTTCCTTAACGGTCCTCTACAAGAAGAAGTATATGTATCACAACCACCTGGGTTCGTTGATCCCGATCACAAAAACTATGTGTACAAACTTCATAAGGCCTTGTATGGCCTTAAACAAGCACCTCGTGCTTGGTATGATCATCTTAAGAAGTTTCTACTCGATGATGGTTTTGTGAGAGGGGTGATCGATCCCACTCTTTTAAGAGACACAAGGGTGATTTGATATTATGCCAAATCTATGTAGACGACATAATCTTTGGTTCTCCTAACATTCATTTATGCAAGAAGTTTGCGGCTTCAATGACCAAGAATTTTGAAATGTCGCTCAATGCGGATTTGAAATTTTTCCTCGGATTTCAAATTCAACAATTTCAAGAAGGAATCTTTTTGTCTCAAGCAAAATACCTCAAGGACATCCTAGCAAAGTTTGGCATGTCTGATGCTAGTCCATGTAAGACACCCATGCCAACCACAATTGCCCTCACACAAGACACACACGGTATTCCTTTTGACCCATCTATTTATCGCTCTATGATTGGTTCATTGCTTTATCTTTGTGCATCTAGACCAGACATCATGTTTAGCGTATGCATGTGTGCTAGATTTCAAGCTTCCCCTAGGGAAAGCCATCATAAAGCGGTTAAGCATATTCTTAGATACCTTGTTCACACCCCAAAGTTGGGTCTATGGTACCCCAAGGATGCTAAGTTTGATCTTATTGGGTACACGGATGCTGATTGGGCTGGTGACAAAGTGGACCGCAAGTCTACCTCCGGTGCATGTCAATTTCTTGGACGCTCATTGGTAAGTTGGTCCTCCAAGAAACAAAATTGTATCGCCCTTTCCAGCTGTGAAGCAGAATACATTGCAGCTGCCAGTTGTGGAACTCAATTACTATGGATGAGGCAGACTTTGAAGGATTACGGGATCACCTATCGACATGTGCCTCTTCTATGTGATAATGAAAGTGCAATCAACATTGCTGAAAATCCCAAAGATCATCTTCGCACCAAGCACATTGACATTAGGTATCATTTCTTGAGAGATCATGTGGAAAAGGGTGACATTGATGTTGCCCACATTGGTACAGAAATGCAACTTGCAGACATCTTCACGAAGCCATTGGATGAAGCTAGGTTTTGTTGACTTAGGCGTGAACTTGGTATCTTGGAGCTTGACAATATTATGTGAAATCTAGTACCCATTCATGCATAAACTTAATATCTCGTCTTGATGTAGGCATATATTTAGGGGGAGACACTCAACTCATGAGTACTCTACTTCCTATACAATGCATAAAAAGAACAAACACTCTCAAAGCTTACCATATCATGTGGTGCTTTAATATGATGGAGTAGTGACTATGCACCCAAGTCAACATTCTTGAGGTCTCATATCACATATGCTCAAACATGGTGACATCAACCACCGCTCGTAGAGTAACCATAGTAATCAAGCAAGTTATTTTATCGCCTCCGAGATTCATGCAAGCATCATCCATCATCTCCCTACAAAATGCCCCAAGCCATCCATCATCTCTGACCCTCCGGTCGTCCGGTACTTTCCGGACATCCGGTGTTTCGAGTGCGTCCGGACGTCCGGTACGTTCCGGACGTCCGACAAAACCCTTCTGTCAATCCTATGCCGGACGTCCGGTACTGTCGGATATCCGCTAATTATACTAGGACCGGACGTCCGGAAACCGCCGGTCGTCCGGTATATCCCTGGCTCATATATAAGGCGGGCCGCGTGGGGAGGGGCAGTTTTACCCTAAATTCTTCATCCCCCGTTCCTATCTCCTGGCTGCCGCCGCTGGAACTCATCGTCTGGCCGCCGCCGCTCGAACCTCCGTCTGGCCGCCGTCGCCGCTGGAACCTTTTTTCTGGCCGCCGCCAGGAGGGGGCCCTCGTCTGTCCATAAGCCGGGCTGGTCGCGTGGGGAGGGTTCCCTCGCCGGCCTCTCTCCGTCTCGCATCTTCACTCCAAGGTTTCCCCCTCTTCTCCCCTCCTCTCATCCCTCGGGTTGCCCTCGATCTATGAGAGTAGTGTGGTGATTGTGGGTCCTTTTTTCTTACTCTAGGTCGGAATGCCGAAGGTTAAACACTCCGCACGCAAGGAGGCCACCGGTGGGATTGCTCGCCCATCTCGTCGTGGTGGCTACGATGACTCACAAGAACATGCTCGCGCTAAGAAGCGCGTCGCTCCGCCTCGCAGCCCCACAAGCGACTCCTCATCGGAGGAATCAGATTTTGAGGATGAACTCGCAGCTATGGAGAGGGAGGACTTTGGCTCTTCCCACTCTGCTGCACCCAAGCCCGGGACTCGGCGACCCACGTTTAAGCCACCTCCTCCACCAGTTCAGCCTCAAGGTGATGCTCGTCAAATCTCCCTTGAGCCTCCTCTCTCTCACGGTCGAAAGGTTAAGCGATTCAACACCATTCCCATCGCATCATATCTTGCTCTTCGCCGTGATGTAGACCAATTTACGGTTGCGAGCGACTCCACGGATGATCGTTTTCGCACCAATGTCCAGGCAGACATTTTCACCACTGTCATTTTACCTAAAGGTCTGTCCTTACATTTGTGCATTGATCTTGAGCACATTCGTTCTCATCCGGAGAAGTATCCGGGAGCCATTGAACTCATTGAGACTTCGGGTCTCGCGGCTCCTTTTTCCTTTCAGCATGATTTTAATAATGCTGCGATCCATCAATTTTATGCCACATGTCATTTTCACCCCAACAACACTGTCACTTGGATGACCTCCGACACACTGCTTACAGCCTCATACTCTCAATTTGTGGCTGCTCTTGGCTTTCCTGATAGTGGGTTCAAAATACACAAAGATGATCCCCGCCATAAGCCCAAAGGCATAAAAGTTTGCATGGATCTCCTCAAACCCATCGCTGAAATGACTAAGGAGGAGAAAGAAAAAGATCTAAACCAAGTGTCAATTTGGCGCTCTCCCAATTACATCATTTTTCAGTGTGTCATTCGCACCGTCTATCCTAAAATGGGCGACAAAGGGTCGTGCAATAGCTATTGCATTGACCTAATGCATCGTCTCTACACGGCACCTAAAGGAAAGATAAATGTTCCGCACTTTCTGTGGCATGAGATCCGTCTCGCTTCCATCCAATTCAAGCGAGCCTTTCCTCATGCCCCCTATCTTCAGGCCTTTATTGAGAGTGTGGCTCCCTTTCCCATTGTCCGCACTCATTTACATGAGCAGTGGGTCATTCCATCCCACATGGCAGATGACTGGGTGAGGCCCTCCTCCTCCACTCATCCTCGGCGAACTGCTGCTCATTTTCCTCCCACTACTCATTCCGGGTCTTCATCCCTTGGACGCATTGCTCGCTTTCTTGGGAAAGCTCACTCTGCCATGATGAAGGCCATCACCTTTCAGTGTTCCCAGAACCACGATGTAGTCACTCGCATGGTTACTTCCAAGAATGCTCTGAAGGCTCGTCTGAGAGATTCCGGAGTATTCGATGTGAGTGATGATGAACGACTTCCGGATGTTCCGCCGTCTGACTTTGGCTTCCCCTCGGGTCCTGAGTGGTCTGAATTTCTTGACGAGGCTGGTGGCAGTGGTACTCACGATGATGATGATGATGCTTTCTGATGGTCTGACACCTTTTGGGTAGTAGCTGCCAAAGGGGGAGTAGGCATTTCACTAAGAACTTATCTATTTATGTAATGATGTGAGATTTGTATCGAACCTATGATGTGAACCTGTTATGATGAACTCTGTGTTGAAACCATATCTATTATGTGATGCACCTATATATCTATGGAACTATTGTGTTATATCATGGGTATGAGGTTTTATGTATGATATCTCGTGTGTAAGTTTCCTATGAAATCTGTGAAAGAGATTGTCATGATATCATATGGAGGGGGAGCTCCTCTCCTCTTGTTTATTATTGTTCATGCACCTATTGAGGGGGAGCTCTATAACATCATTTCGATATTTGAAAACCTTTAATACAATTCTTTGAGAAATGCATGCATGTTGTCATCAACTACCAAAAAGGGGGAGATTGAAAGTGCAATCTTGCCTTTAATTATATTTTGATAAATGATGACAACATGCATATATGGGACTAATCATGTTTATCAAGTATATCTCAGGATTATGTCTCAATGCGTGCGTGGATCATGAATACAGACAAATCTACATTGCTCAAGAACGGACATAAAAGATGATAGCTTCTAGCTTGATTTTCAGGTTGATTCTGAGTATAGGGATCCCGCACTATTAAGAGGGGATCAATGGATATTGTGAAAGACTTGCTCAAAACATACAAAGTATCCTCCCACACTGTCTCTACTCTATCCATACCAAGTATAATATTCTGTGCACCTAGAAGTATGAGTAACTAAACCTATGTGTCCAGTTATCTCCGGACGTCCGGCACTCTCCGGACGTCCGGACCTTCACAGCCTACCGGACGACCGGTATCTTCCGGACGTCCGGTCACTCGGCGCCTAACGGACGACCGACCTCTTCCGGATGTCCGGTATTCCTCAACAGAAACTATTCAGCGGTTTTCCGGTCTCCTCCGGACGACCGGTCCTTCAGCGCCTAACGGACGTCCGGCACACTCCGGACGTCCGGCACTTCTTCACAGAAAGAATTAGCGGATGTCCGGAATCTTCCGGACGTCCGGTCACCTGTACACACGGCAGTATACGTAGCCCCGTCTGGTGATCTGTCAGGCTCCGGACGTCCGGCCTCCGTCGGACGTCCGGTGCTACCTATGCCACCGGACGTCCGGTAATGACCGAACGTCCGACACATGCTGTACGTTTTTCTGTACAACGGTCACCTCTCTCCTCTATGACTATATATAGTCCCTTCTTCCACAAGAGAGGTTGACCACTCACTTTGAGCTTACTCAAGAACACATTCACACTCTCTCTCACCTTGATACACCAAATCTTAGATCCCAAAAGGATTTGAAGACATTTGTGAGAAGTTGTCCAATCAAGTGATAGATCCACTCCCTCCTCTTCGTTGCACCAAAGGAATTTGTAATTTGAGGAAGTCTTGAGCTTTACTTCATTGTTCTTGTTACTCTTGGAGGTTGGAGACTCCTAGGCGGTAGGAGTCTTTCGGTGAGGAATCAAACTCTGTGATTACCCCCGGAAAAGTTTGTAACGGTTTGGAGGCCACCTAAAGGCTTACCACTAGTGGTTGGGAATCGCCTTCGTGGTGATATCTCAAAGAGAGAATAGGGTGAGCCTTCGTGGCGTTGGTGTGCCTTCGTGGTAGCACCCACCTCTCTAAACGGTGACGTAGCTTCCCTCCAAGGAAGTGAACATCGGCATACATCCTCGTCTCTCGAAGTTTCGGTTATTCCTAACCTAAACTTTCTACTTGTGGTTACTTGTTCTTTAAGTTATTACTTATATCTCATTGTGTTACTTTACCTACCTACCCGTGTAGCTTGCTTAGCTTGTTAAGCATCTTACTTGCAATTGTTAGGCTCACTTTCATATTTAGTACCATTGCCTAAAATTGCTAAGTAACAATTAAAATTTAGAATTGTACCTATTCACCCCCCCCCTCTAGGTCCATCTCGATCCTTTCATCCTCGTGGACAAGCTCCCCCCCCCTCAAAGTCCAACGGAGGCAGAGTGCACTCAAACACGTCGTCAGCCTCGACGCGATCGCTCCACAACCTGGGCGGTGCAGACACCGGCTTGAATGATCCAAACCTCAACACATTAGTGGGCACTGACGACGAAGAGACAGTCCCACTGACAGACTTATTGGGAGCAGCACCCGTGCTATTAGGCAACTCATGCCCATCCGCATCCCGCCTCTCATCTGACTTCCTAGCACCATCATCTCTATCATGCATATGCACGTCAGCACCTGCAAGAGCCTCGGAAAACAGCTCACCATCTTCAAACTCAATCTCTAGCACGTAAACCTGGCCTCTGTAGGTCCACTCGACCTCATCAGGCACCGCCTCAATATCCAGCACACTCACCAACAGTCGAGCCACTCCATGAGCTCTGGTAAAAGCCATATCCACCTTCTCAGTCTTCCCCACCAAAATACCGAAGCTAGCTGCGACTCTGGAATCGTGTAGCGGCTTCGAAGGAGCCCCTGAGAATCGTAACCAGACCTGCGACAGAGGCTTGCCTTTCGGCTCTACCTTCTTCCACTCGTGAAACTCAAGAATACACTCTGTGCCAGGCAGCCGACATAAACCGAAACTGAGGAGACGCTCCAAATCCTCGGCAGTGGGAAAGTCAACCTTATAAGAATTGGCCTCGAGCCAAATCAACTCCCAACAAAAATTACCTGGAGCTAGCTCGCTGAATAATCTGAGTCTCAGACACAATGCCCTTTGACACCTTCACTATGCCCGTAGTAGTGCTATGTGGTTCCTCTGGAATCTCCCTCGCACTAGGGGACTCAAAGAACATCAGCTCGGCACAAGACACACCATAAATGTTAATACTCGGCACCTGATCACTCAAAATCGGGCACTCTCCCGTGTCATGCACATGCTTGAGGCAGGTATCACAAAGCTCAGTCACGCATTCAGCAATAAAGTGACCCTTCTCACCACATCGATAGCACATCATCTTTTCCTTCTTGCGAGCCCATTTGGACACACGATCGCCCTCTGACTTGTCTCCAGCACTGTCAGAAGTCGCGTCCACTGTCACATCCGAAGACCTCTCAGCAAGAGGCAAATCCGCCACCACTTCCATAGCTTGACCGGACCTATCCGATGAGTGTCCGGAGGCAATCACCTTAGGAAGGGGAGGCTGCTCCACAATGACAGGCTGCGCAGGTGGGCGGAAACGGTTCCTCCCGCCTCGGCCACCACGACCTCGATAACCCCCTCGCTGCCTATAATCTGGACCTGATGCCCCCTCCACAAAGCCTCCCGGGGGGCCAGCGAAAGGTCTCTCAGCAGCACCATCACTGTTCCAGGCATAACCGCGGCCGCCTCCCGACGACGAAGATCCGCGATGCTGGCCATCCCCGTACGCATTGTGGCCATCATCTCCCCACTTCCCTCTAGGCGGCCCAACACCACCTCGGTGAGCCGGAGGCCGCGCTGCGGCCGCACCACCGTCGACGTTAGAGCGTTGATGTTGCGTTCGAGGCATGAATATAGGCGGTGGCGCCTGCTGCCCTGTTGCATGCTGCTGTTTGCGCGGCGGCACGGCCGCATTCAGTGGCGCTGATACGTCCAAAACGTATCTATAATTTCTGCTTGCTCCATGCCTCTTTTGGGTGATATTGCTATGATATTTATACACTTCCATACACTTTTGATCATATTTGGACTAACCTATTAACTCAGTGCACCCCAGTGCCAGTTTCTGTTTTCTGCTGTTTTTGTATTTCAGGTTTTCCCGTCACGAAAACTGCCAGAAAAATCCCGGAAAAATTATATAAAAAATCAGCGTTCCGGAAGCTTCCATGCGGCCAAAGTAGGGCCAGAGGGGGGCCACAGGGGCTCCAGGCGGCCTGCCCACGCGGCCCCCCTCCTGGCCG
>LR738714.1:866795667-866820240 GCA_902687465.1 Secale cereale | reverse complement strand
ACCTCCGCTGATGCCCCCCTTTGGCATATATTTAACACCCGTCGAGGAAACCCTGATTCCGGACCCCTTTTCTCCAGACGCAATCCCGATCTCCGCCGCCATCGCCATCAAGCTTCGGGGACCAGAATTCCTATGCCGGCACCCTGCCGGGACGGGGAAGTGCCCACGGATTCATCTCCATCGACGTTGCTTCCTACCTCCATGATGCGGGAGTAGTTCCTCCTCGGGGCTGAGGTTTCTACCTGTAGCTATGTGGTCAATTCTCTCTCCCATGATGTGATCTTCGTTGTGATCATAGGCTATGTTAATCTAGGGTGATCCCATGATATTTCCCCTTCCTCTATGTATTGGATTGATGTACTCACTTGTCTTTATCTAGTATAATCCCCGAGACCAAGGTGACAGCGGTCTATTGGACAAGGATTAGAAAAAAATATTTTCATGAGTGATTTCCTCTCTTGTGTGTTGATTGAAGATTGAGAGTCTCTTGGTGCTTGTCTTTGACTATCCTTTAGATATGTTGTGGTGATTGTGGGACTCTCTTTGGATGGCCGCGGTGACATTGGGAAATCCTTAGATTGAGAACTACGAACTTTGAGGTGTGCTTTTGTAGCCCTACATAATTCTCGTCCTCTCTTGACCACAGAGGAATGACCTCCGGGTGCGTCTCCATTGCATGTTTTATGGGAAATATCATGTGATTCGATTATGTTAATGTTGTTGGGAGTTGCCACTAGTAAAAGTATGAAGCCTAGGCCTTGTTTCCACCATTGCAATACCATTTGTGCTCACGTTTACCACTTGTTTGCTTGCTGCACTTTTTATTACAGATTTATATTACTTTGCTTTGCCACTCCTATCATCCATATTTTACCATCTCTTCGCCGAACTAGTGCACCTATACAACTCCTAGTTGTATTAGGCGTGTTGGGGACACAAGAGACTTCTTGTATCTTAGTTGCAGGGTTGCTTGAGAGAGACCATCTTCAACCTCTACTTCCCTGAGTTCGATAAACCTTAGGTCATCCACTTGAGGGAAATTGCTGCTGTCCTACAAACCTCTGCGCTTGGAGGCCCAACATAGTCTACAAGAGTAGAAGCGTGTGTAGACATCAAGCTATTTCTGGCGCCGTTGCCGGGGAGATGAGTGCTTGAAGGTATATCTTTAGATCTTGCAATTAAATCTTTTCATTTCTTGTTTTAAGTTTCACTAGTTATGTTTATGGAAAACCGTGCTATTGGATCGTTGCTTGCGGGAAGACGCCCCACACCTGTGGTGGTTGCTCCTCCCCCTACTGAAATTGTGCCCTATAAAATACCAGCTGGTATTATCGATTATGTTTTGGCTAATCGTTATGCAGGAGACAGACATCCTGGTGAACACTTGCTATATCTGTCACAACTATGTTCATTATTTAAGCTTGCAGGTGTATCAAGGGAGTTTGTCATGAGGAAATTGTTCGCCGTATCACTTATAGATAAAGCTTCAGATTGGTATAAGCTTCTCGATAACTCACACTTGCTTGATTGGGAAGAGATCCAGTCTCTCTTTTACTCCAAGTTTTATCCTCTTCATGAAGTCCATGAGAATAGGAATTATGTTTATAATTTCTATCCTCATGACGGAGAGAGCATAGCTCAAGCTTGGGGGAGACTGAAAACGTTAATGCTAAAATGTCCTAACCATGGGCTCCCCAAAGATATGATTATTACTAATTTCTATGCGAGGCTCTCTCAACAGGATAAAGATTTGCTCGATGCTTCCTCTATGGGTTCTTTCACAAACAAAAAGATTGATGCTAAATGGGAACTCCTTGAAAGAATTCAATGCAACACTGAAGATTTGGAGATCGACAAAGGTAAAGAGTCAGGTATAATTTAAGAGTATGATTGCATTAAGTCCTTTGTTGAAACTACAAGTTTTAATAAGTTTAGTGCTAAGTTTGGGCTTGGTTCTCAACTCCTTGTTGATTTCCTCAAATCTTTTGCTTCACATCTTAATATGCCTAAGGAGGATTGGATCAAGCATCATAAACCTTTTAAAGAGATTTGCAAAGAAAATGAAATTGTTCATGATGATTGCAACATGCATGATCTAATTCCTAAAATGAAGTTTTATATAAGCATGTTAATTTTTGTGGAGTGGATAGACCTTGTGAAAGGCCTATGATTGAAGAAGAAAAGTATTGTAAGCAACATAAGCATGAAAGAACAATCACTTGGGTCAGAGATTTAAATGAAATTGCTAGAGAATTGTGTGACCTTTATCCTTTTACTTGTGAACTTTGCCGTATAGAGGGTCACTTTAATTTTCAATGCATGCACTTTCAAAACATAACTGTTAACCAGTTGTGTGATAACATGATCACCTCTGATCTTTATGATGAGCTTATGTTATTTTTGATGTGTGAGGAGTTATCAGAAAAGACTTCTTGGCTAGATATTAATGCCATAGGAATAAAAACACTTTGCAAAATTGCCATCTCTATTGTGTTGTTAATTGCCATGAAAATGATTACATAAGTAAGATTAGAAAGGAGGGAACTTTACCAAAGTATAAAAATGTCTCTTATATTTCTGCTAATAAAAAGGAGAGTTCCTCCCAAGTTTCCCCTATTGTTTCTAATGATAAACCAGGATATGTGGAGAAGCTTCATCTCCAACCACCCCCTCCTAAGGTGAAGAAGAAGAAAAAGAAGAGGAGGAGGAAGAGGAGCAAAAAGGAAGAAGAATGGGTATCAACCTGGCCTGAGCATATTCCTCCCATCAACTTTTATCCTAACGGTTGTAAGTTTAAAGAAGAAGGTGAAGTCCATTGCCTTAATTATCATCTTGATGATACATCCGTAGGTACTATTGAAGACGATTTTGATTATGATATGCATGTTACTTATTGTGATTGGGAAAATGATGATAATGCTGCTTATGATCTTGAAAATCTTTTTGGTACCAACTCTGAAAGTGATGATATGGAAAGCTCTAAGCTTGGGGATGATAGGATTGCAAATCCTTTACCCACTAGTGATGTGATAATTGACAATTCTTTTGCTAGTAAGAATAAAGACAACATGTTTACAAGTATAGTTGCTAGCAATGATAATGCTCTTCTCTACTATGATGATGTTATAACTCCAAACTATAGTGATTATAAAGGTACCTATGACATAAGGAGAAATTATCCTTATGAAACTTGTCATAATCATGGAGGGAATTACTCCCTTGTTGAACACCATCTTCCTAATACACAATTAATCTATAGTGTTCAAGTTGTTTATGATAGTCCTACTCCCACTATTGCCAATGAGAAAGATTATGCTTATGTGGAGAGTAAGAGTACCCTTTTGCACGTGGATCATGGTAACAATGCTTTATGTGATGCTTATATTGTTGAGTTTATCCGTGATCCCGCTGAAAGTTATTATGAGAAGGGAACATATGCTTATAGATATTTCAATAATATCAAGTTCCCTCTCTTTATGTTGAAGGTTTTGAAGCTGCACTTGTTTTGCCTTCCTATGCTTATTGCTTTGTGCTTCAATGAATTATTCTATTGCAATATTCCTATGCATAGGAAGCATGTTAGGCTTAAATGTGTTTGTTATTTGCTTCTTGATGCTCTCTTTTGTTCTTCAACTCTTATTCCTACGAGAGCATCATTAAAGTCTTAAGCCTATCTTTATGGCTATAAAGAAAGAGCTCTAGGGAGACAACCCTTGTTATCTTTGCTTTCAGTTTTTAGTGGTCTTGATGTTGTTACTACAGTAGCATCATCATTGTATCTTTACTTTTCAATTTTGTGCCAAGTGTAGCCTCTGATTGCAAGAAAGTTCAAAAGTTGTGACGTGCTGTCCAGGAAACAGATTCTGTCCTTGGACAGAAAAATTCGTATAAAATCACCGGATCATCTTTTTGGTATGAATTATTTCGACAGCATGCTCTATACAATTGTCTTTCGAGCGTCTGTTCTGAGTTTTTTTATTAGAGTTGCAGAAGTGCTCCGAAAAAATCATTTACTACCTGCTGTTCTGTTTTTCACAGATTCTGTCCTGTTTTGCCTTTCCTTCATTTTGCAAACCTTGAGGTTGCTTTTTCTTTGCAAAAACCTTTTGGCAATCTTGAGAAACAGTAGACCTTCAAGAATATCCTTATTTCCAGCAAGGAACAATTATTTTATTAAGGGTACTAACCTCGCTAATCAGTTTATGATGAGTTATGTATGAAGGGAGTTTTCAAGTGTGCGAGGGAAGATGATAAAAAGATTCAGGAGTGTCAAACGCTCAAGCTTGGCGATGCCCCCATGCACCCCCAAGAAATATTCAAGGAGACTCAAGCGTCTAAGCTTGGGGATGCCCCCGTGCATCCCCTTCTCCATCAACATTATCAGTTCGTCTTTCGTTCCACTATATTTTTATCACTTCATGTGTTATGTGCTATGCTTGGAGCGTCTTGCTTTAGTTTCCTTTTTAGTTTTCTTTAGCTTTTCATAACGAGTCGGAACTCAGCTTTCTTTGTGTGGGAGAGAAACACGCTCCACTTCTACCTAGAACATAACATAGAATTTTCATGTCTATCTTTACTGTGTGTGTTCTTTGTCTTTCAATAGCTATTATCATGTTTCGCTCTTAGTTTTCATGCTTATCTTTTTAAAGAGCTTTTGTTTAGTTGGTTGCTTGAACTCTCTTTAGTTATCATGCTTATCTTATTAAGAGAGTTTGCTTCTGTTGCATTGGTCGTTATGTCTATGATAAAAATGCTACGTGCATAATGACGCTTAGTAGTTCATGTTTTCTTATGGTTAGTCTCAAATAGCTGGGGAGTTTCCAATGTGTTATTGGAGTACCAACATGATTTGTTTGCCTATGATGTGGTATGGTTTAGTAATATCTTCCTTCAAGAATTTATTTTGATTGACTTGGCGTATGCTCACGCATATTTAAGACTGTACAGAAAGTCTGTCAAGCCTTGATGATCTTTTATTTCTGAGTAGCGATATAACTTCCATGCCTGATTCAATGTTGCTTTGTCGCTCTGCATGATTATGACCGTCATTGCTCTTTTAGTTGGTCGCTCCCAGTCTTTTGCTATCCTTCGCCTGTACTAAGCGGACTGACTGCTTGTGCATCCAAAATCTTTTAAACCAGTTATGCCATATGAGTCCACCATACCTTCCTATACATGGTATTTACCTGCCATTCCGAACGAAGACTTTCATGTGCCATCTCGAAATTATTCAAAAAAATAATGCATTTCTATTTTGTGCCTCTGTTTTAGCTCATGAGGAAGTAGTAGTTAATTCGTGATCTTTTTAAGTTGGACAAGCTTCACCCCGGGATTGCATGTATAATGTGCAAACCCATAATACGAGAAGGAACTGGCAATGAGTGCGCCCGGCTCAAAATTAATATAACAAACAAACCCTCCTTCACGCTTTGTTCATGAGAAATCAGAAAACTTTGGCAGTGATAAACAAAGGAGATTAAGAGGATGTGATCGTCCTCATTCGGGAGCCGTTCCTCGAAACTTGTCCATCTCAAAAAGTAATTGAGTTATCTGCTAGCATTCGTTGACGAAACATGCATATTAAAAAAATAATTATTACCTCTGTTTTTAAAACCAAGAGCTCTGGTACATGTTTAGTTTTTGTTTCCGACCACGGGTTTTCAACCTTTCCAACAAAAGCCACGGTTCGAGAGTCTCCACCTTCTTTAAAGCACCAACTACTGAGAGCATGATTGTCATTCTGAGTGTAATGTGCATTGTCCCAAAGTAGCATTGTCTTTTGCATGATTATGATATCGTTTATTTTGAAATCATTGTATCTAGTCATCACTTAAACCTTGGAGGTGCCCCTGCATTTATGTTTTGCTTCACTAAAGGGGGCAAGCGAGATATCACTTTATCATATTTGCACACCATGCTCGTTACAAATCTATTTAATGTTTCAGTATCATATTGTAAAACTTTCAGTTCTTTGTGATTTTCTCATGAGGCAACTTAATTACTACAGATTCATTGTCTCAGTAAGCTTTTGTCATATGACTATGAAAAGTCCTATATGGTTAATAGCATGTCACTACAGAAATTATTCTTGTTATCATTTACCTACTCGAGGACGAGCAGGAATTAAGCTTGGGGATGTTGATACGTCCAAAACGTATCTATAATTTCTGCTTGCTCCATGCCTCTTTTGGGTGATATTGCTATGATATTTATACACTTCCATACACTTTTGATCATATTTGGACTAACCTATTAACTCAGTGCACCCCAGTGTCAGTTTCTGTTTTCTGCTGTTTTTGTATTTCAGGTTTTCCCGTCACGAAAACTGCCAGAAAAATCCCGAAAAAATTATATAAAAAATCAGCGTTCCGGAAGCTTCCATGCGGCCAAAGTAGGGCCAGAGGGGGGCCACAGGGGCTCCAGGCGGCCTGCCCACGCGGCCCCCCTCCTGGCCGCGCCGGGGGGGGGGGGCGCCTGGGCCCCCCAGACCTCCGCTGATGCCCCCCTTTGGCATATATTTAACACCCGTCGAGGAAACCCTGATTCCGGACCCCTTTTCTCCAGACGCAATCCCGATCTCCGCCGCCATCGCCATCAAGCTTCGGGGGACCAGAATTCCTGTGCCGGCACCCTGCCGGGACGGGGAAGTGCCCCCAGATTCATCTCCATCGACGTTGCTTCCTCCCTCCATGATGCGGGAGTAGTTCCTCCTCGGGGCTGAGGTTTCTACCAGTAGCTATGTGGTCAATTCTCTCTCCCATGATGTGATCTTCGTTGTGATCATAGGCTATGTTAATCTAGGGTGATCCCATGATATTTCCCCTTCCTCTATGTATTGGATTGATGTACTCACTTGTCTTTATCTAGTATAATCCCCGAGACCAAGGTGACAGCGGTCTATTGGACATGGATTAGAAAAAATATTTTCATGAGTGATTTCCTCTCTTGTGTGTTGATTGAAGATTGAGAGTCTCTTGGTGCTTGTCTTTGACTATCCTTTAGATATGTTGTGGTGATTGTGGGACTCTCTTTGGATGGCCGCGGTGACATTGGAAAATCCTTAGATTGAGAACTACGAACTTTGAGGTGTGCTTTTGTAGCCCTACATAATTCTCGTCCTCTCTTGACCACGGAGGAATGACCTCCGGGTGCGTCTCCATTGCATGTTTTATGGGAAATATCATGTGATTCGATTATGTTAATGTTGTTGGGAGTTGCCACTAGTGAAAGTATGAAGCCTAGGCCTTGTTTCCACCATTGCAATACCATTTGTGCTCACGTTTACCACTTGTTTGCTTGCTGCATTTTTTATTATAGATTTATATTACTTTGCTTTGCCACTCCTATCATCCATATTTTACCATCTCTTCGCCGAACTAGTGCACCTATACAACTGCTAGTTGTATTAGGCGTGTTGGGGACACAAGCGACTTCTTGTATCTTAGTTGCAGGGTTGCTTGAGAGAGACCATCTTCAACCTCTACTTCCCTGAGTTCGATAAACCTTAGGTCATCCACTTGAGGGAAATTGTTGCTGTCCTACAAACCTCTGCGCTTGGAGGCCCAACATAGTCTACAAGAGTAGAAGCGTGTGTAGACATCAGGCGCCGGCGGTCGCTGCCCCTGGCCATTACCTCGACCCGCCGCAACAGCGAAGTGCCCAGCCGCCGCCGGAGGCCGCCCACCCGCAGTGGCCGCCTCGCTTTTCTTAGCTGCGGCCGCACCGTAGCTCGCCGGAGGCCTAGGCGCAGACGGCCCACCACCTCGACCAGCCATCGCCACGGTTGGTCGGACTCGCCTGGCTCGGCCAGAGCCACCGCGAGGGAAGCCCGCTTGCGCGAGGCGCCGAAGAACCCTAGAGGGCGGCGGCAGAAGCGAAACAGCGCTGGGGGCGTACGTGCATGCGACCGAAGGATTGATATTCTCCTGATCGAAGACGACGTGGGCCTCATACCCATCGCGCCTAGAACGATTCGCCGTCTCCTCCAGCGCCACGTACTGGGCCTCATACCCAGTACGCTGGCCCGAGTCGGCCCACCTAATATCCGGCCCAGGTAAACCGGCCGAGCAATTCAAACTCTGCGTTGTTTCCGCCTGGATCACGCCTACCTGGCGGATCGCCGGCGCCGGCGGCGCCGCCGGCCGGCCGCCGCGCCTACTCTTCTTCCTGGTCACCGTTGTCCACGAATCCGGCAAAAAGAAATCTGAAAGGGTCAAGGGTTGTAAACATACCTTGGGAAGAGGGCCTCTCCAAGGCCGAATCGCGGATGCCTTCGACCTCCGGTTGATGATCCGGCGGACCACCTCCTCCCTATCGTCTGGATGTAGTCCACATCTCGCCGGATCGTCCATTGGCACAACCCCGTCGACAATCGCGGCCACGTCCTCCACCAAGTATCCGGGGCTAAAAGCTTCGCAGATGAGGTCCGAGGGCATCGGAGAGCTGGCCTCCGGCGAGTCTCCGACCAAGTCCTCGTCGTCACCTTCGTCGGAGCCAACGAGCGCCCAGAAACGCCCCCCAACCACCCCTGCAAGGGCGCCATAGCCGCCGGCGGACTGGGCGCTGCGATCCTCCCATCCTCCCTGGCATCGCCAGTCGCCAGACCCCCTGTAGGCACGCCCCGAATGACAGAGTTTTCAACTCTAAGAGATGGTCCTTGACTTATATAAAACAGTACGTCACACAGTTGCTTCATCTCTGGGAAAGTAGGAGCCGTGAGCAGGATGACAACGATGCTATGGCCGCGTGGGCACATTGCCTAGCCTAGCTTAAGCTAGTTTCAGTTTAAGTTAGCTACTCCCTTCGTTCGGAATTACTTGTCACAAAAATGAATGTTTCTAGACGTATTTTAGTTCTAGATACATCCATTTCCAAGACAAGTAATTCCGAACGGAGGGAGTACGTGTTTACCTCTCTCTTCTCCCCCCTACCTGTATCTCTCCAAACTGGCGGCTTATAGCCAGGGCACCTTGGTGCTAAACATAAGCTTCACGTAATCGATCCCTCCGGTCCTCAGGCTTTCTTGCCTGTTTTGAAATATATAAGGTAGACCAAAAAAAAAGTCAAATTGCCCTTGTTCCTTGTCGGCATAAGGGCCAGTTCTTTTGGTAGATTTTTTAGGCTTTTGTCATAAACTGCCTCCAACCCAGCTTATTATAAAAGCCCAATCAAAAATATATGTTTAGAATTCTATTAGTCAAGTTTTAATTAGGAGGCTTATTCAAGAAGCCAGCTTATTTCAAAAGCCAAGTCACATATTCTGCGCGAATATCCTTTTTACGGGTCCACTTTGCGGGGTTTGCTCAGCCGCCGCCCGCGCCGGCACGCAGATCAGTAATTTGCATTTCAATTTCAGACATGAAAACAAATTTCTTTGTTTTTTATTTTCTTCAATGGCATTGCATACATAGTAATTCACCAAATCTTTGCTAGAATAGTAAGACCAAAGAAAACAAGAACCACAATTATGCATTTTAGAAGATATCCAACTTTCATAACTGCTCCTAGTATTTGGACCAATATCTTCTTCATGTCTTCGTTGTTGATCTGCGGATTGTTGATCTTGCATTCTACATTCTTCTTCTTTGATTCTAAAGAAGTAGACGTTGCTTCCCCTCTAGTTTCTTCTCTAATTGCACATGCAACCGCATTTGTAGCCTCATATCTATTAAGAAGTGGACAAACATCTATTAAGTTCCTTTCTATCAATAAATCAATGTATTCTCCTTCCCAAAACCAAAAGGAGCATCCATCTTCCTACACACATGACGATGTCCATAAGCTATCAAAATTGAACCGAATAGGGTGAAAAAGCCGAATGTTAACAACAACATACCCTGTCGTTTTCGCATTTGAAGAATACCCATCTGGGGTGCTTGGGCGTGCTAGAAGTTAGCCGCAGCACTGTCCGCGTGCAGTCTTTGCACTGCATGAGCGGCATCGGCGAGCTGCTGCGCGAGCGCCGAGCCAGGCGGACGGCCGGCTAAATCTAGTCGGCAAACCGACGACGACGACTACAGGACAAACCAGTACCTGCATGCGGCGCTGGGGCTTTGCTGGGGCTGCGTGGGGTGCTCCCCGACCAATCCATGGCTTGGCGCCGCCGCCGGTCGCCGGAAACGCCAAATGCGGCCACCACGACGAACAGCCGCCGATCTGCGCGTTTCCGGCCCGCCGGCGCAGGAGGAAGTGGCGGAGGGCAAGCTCGGGCTTGTGGCGGCCCTTCGGCGTGATCCCAACGGCTAGTTTGGCCGGAATCGTAGGCAGCGGTCCGGCGGCGGGGCGTGGGGGAGAGAGGCGGCGGTGGGTGGGGAAAAGCGCGGGTTGAAATTTCCGCCCCGCCAACCGCTACCGCTATATACAAGGCGCCGACGGGGCGAGGGGGGAACCCTCGTTTTCGTGCGTTGGAATGGGAATTATGCCGCGCCCCGCAAAAAAAACGGATCGAACGCATTTGTGGGGTCTGATCGGGCAGCATTTCCCACGCCGACCCGTATTTTGGCGATTATTTTGCGGGTCGCGGCTTTATACGCGGGTCTGCTAGAGATGCTCTTATAGTTCGTAGGAATGGATTTGTATTCCTACATAGGATTGGTTCCTATCCTCCACATTTTAAAAGAAAATAAACATGAGCCCAGACTCAATTGATTTTTTTCTCCTATGATGTGAACCAAATGACATCTCTTTTCCTATTCCTACTAATAAAACTTGGGATACATGTCATCTCATTTCACATAAGTTTCTTATTCATATGATAATCCTATCTTATGAACCAAAGGAGGAAAAATAAAAGCATTGACGCAGATCTCGTCTCTCTTCCTAGCGTGCTAATGATCCATATACATCTTGTTATTTCAAATGTTCAAACATTTACTACTCGTCGTCCATCTTGTTATTAAAGAAGAGTTTGTACGTCGTTCGTTTCCTTCGGTACAATATCCACCCATTCCCTTGCACGGCCTCGTCGTCCCTCGATTTTGCTTTTTTAGTCGTATCAATTTTCTTACATATTTCCTTAAATTTTCCCAAAACGTTTTCCTCCAATCTCTCCGACTTTCCCCGTAGAGCCATGACGAGCGATGAAAGCTTCATTTAGGTCGCTGCCGCCCCGTCCTTCTGCCTCCATATTTTAGATACATTTGAAAAGGAGAGCAAGCTCTAGCCTCTTCATCATGGCAATAGACACAACTGCATTAATAAAATGACAAATAGCAAAGTTCAATACACACAAACCAGTAAGAAAACAAAGAAGCCATAACCGGCAAAAACAACAATATATGCCTACATGTTTCTCTAAATTTTGTTTGCCTTCCCAAAGAAATGTCGCTATCTCTTTATATTTAATAGTACGTACGCGTGACAACACTTGATTATTTGTCCACAAGGTCTTGGCTCTGCTATTTCGATTTTTTTTTTATTTTTTTGCGGTTGTGCTATTTCAAATTTCAATCCTGCTGCCAGACAATGTTCGACGAGAGAGGCTTTGCCTCGCCTCACGTGAAACCAAACAATCACTCGTCTCAAGAACCGTTGCAATGGGAAGGCCTAGTCGGAAGCTCTTTGTTCCTTTCTTTCGCTGGTTAGTTCTTAGAAATTTTTTGTACCATTGAACTAAATATTTGTGACATTTAAAAAATGCACATGTGTTTCACAAAAAAGTTTGTTATATTTTAGAAAATGTTTAAAACAAAAGTTTATGTAATTTGGAAATTGTTCTGTACCATCGAGAAAAATGCTCGTGACATTACAAACAGTCCACAAGTTTTGAAGAAAAATGTTTACGATATTTTGAAAACATGCTTATACAATGCAAAAACTGTTTGGGGAAGTTTAAAGATTTTTTTTGTAACATTCATATATGTAAGTGACATTTAAAAATAGATATTATCATGCAAAAGAAATGCTCGCATAATAAAAAATTTGTGTCACTAAAAAATGTTAACTTGTATTTGACTTTTTTTAACTTATTCAAAAACAAATAATGTTCAAACATGTATGTGAAAAAATGTTCAACAGATACAAAAAATGTACAATGTGCATTAAAATAGTCGACGTGTATTTGAAAATGAAAAAAATGTTGAAAATGATAATAAAGAAAACATGTGAATAACGAAAAAAACACATAGAAACAAAATAAGAGAAAAATCAAATGGAAGATTCTACAAATGATGCATAGAACCCCCGCAAAATTGTTGCGGGGGCTAGGTGTTGGGCTAACCCATTCAGAGGAGTGACATATGTGAGGTGGGTGTGCATTTCGCAATAAGCCAGACATAGCCCCATGTTGGTCGAATATGGATGGCTAAACCACAAACCTAGATATGGACCGAATGGATTATGTCAAGCCCGTGATGTAGAACTATTCTAAATCTGGCTTTTCCAGCCAAGATCTAGAATACACACATATCCGTGACGTTGCCCTTGATATATGCTTTCATATCATACAAGCAATATCACATCTCTTGGGTAATACACCGTCGATATCATCATAGGACTCGAATTGTACTTATATAAGATACACCAGGGCTCACATGAGCTAGATATATTCATTAGAGCAAGAGACCAGCACAATCCAACATTACATCATACATGATGAAAGTATGAATGGGCTGACTATAGACAAAAAAACAAATGGGCCTAAGAGGCCAGGAAGATAAACGATGTATCCAACCCGGTCGTCATGTAGGCTGACACGTGCGAACCTATCTACACTACTATTAAACAACAAAACATGGTTTGGGCGGACGAAAACTCTGCCCGTATCTACACGCCCGTACGAAAACGCAGCCCGTACAAACAGGCCACACCCGCAGAGTCTGCATCTAAACCCACATCCTTTTTTCCTAAAAACAAATAAGGTAACAACCCAGGTCCAATTAACACGGAGAGTCATACAGGGAAACAAATGAGCTAATTTAGCGGGAATCAATCCAGACCCGTCGTCCAGATTACATGCCCCATCTCCGCCTGCCCAGCCGCCGAGGCACCTGACGACGGCCGCGGCGACGAGCTCGCCGAGTCACTTGACGACGGCCACGACGACGCGTTGTTCCCTAACATAGGTGCAGCCCCACAGTCGCCCTGCCACGGCCGCGACGAGGAGCTCCTCGCCGACATAGGTACATGCTCTTCTCTGATCAGAAGTTCGAAAGGCTTTTACACGCCGCTGCCGTCGAGGCTTCGTTAGGCTAGAAGACGCCTCCGCCCAGACTGTACTGCGCCATCACCACACACTGCTCCTTTGTCAACCTGTTCATGTGATCCATCAATTATGAAAAAACAAGGAAAGTGTATGAACTGATCCGTGTTTTCCGTACCTGACCTAAACCTGGCGTCGTTCCATGAATCCTTGTCAAGCATTGTACTGACCTCACCTAAATGCCTCATCAAGCTGCATATGGATAGTTAAATTCTCGGTTCCAATTCATATGAACACACATAAAGTCACTGAGATACACCTACATGAATAGCGTTACAAACTACTACATCCTGAATCATTATTGCTGAGTACTCTTAACAAAGCTTTCATGATACACAGTGGGATGGAGTTGAACATAAAACACTACTCTGTCTGAGTTGTGGTGATAGTATTCCTTCATTCATAATTGTGTGACAACATTCTTGACATTCACAGGGTTGAAGGACTTCGTATGGACCCGACCAGTCCCAACAGGGCGCGCACCCCATTCCAGGATATAAGCAACAACCAATCCTTGGGTGATGAGCATTACACGACCATCCAAATTCAGTTTTTGTACCACAACTGCGGAATTGTGCTTTTGATTGCAGACCCTAAAGAAGTAAAAAGGCAGAGGGATAGAGAGCGGTATGCACAAAATAAGGATGAGATTAATAAGAGACGACGTGAGGCCTACAAACAGAAGAAAATTGCCGCTGCTGAGATCGGTGGGGCACAAACACAGCTGGGTGTATCACAAGGTAATTAAGATGAACTTCATTCTCCATTATATATATATATATATATATATATATATATATATATATATATATATATATATATATATATATATATATATATATATTGCTATACATAATGATCTATTATTTATCTACTCAGGCAGTAATGAGATTAAGAATCGTATGGAAAGGGAGCGGTATGCACGAAATAGAGAGGAAATATTAAAGCGGCAACAACAAACCCGCGAGCAAAACAAGCATATTGCCGCCGTCCTTGATGGCAGTAACATTGTAACACAAGTGCCGGCTACCGGACAATCTGCAGTCACACAACTGCAGAACATAACAAGTGCAGGGGATGCGGTACCAAATTCCGTTCATTTTACCATAGACAATGATGATGATGAGTCTGATTGGTTGCACAGAAATGATGCGTATCAGATGCAACGGAATTCAAGACGACTCACACCCACACAAATGTCAATAGATGAGAACCCCCAACTCAGTACAGTCGAAAACACACATATGCCAGAAGAGTCTTCTGAAAAAAAGGGTTAGTTGTCTAATTTATTAATGGTGCTAAATTATCCGGTGTTTATTTCTTCTCTATTTTGCCATTCTACTTTTTATTCAGGTATAGATCCTTCATATGGCAAGAAACCTCTACCAATCCAACGTAATGATATTACTCCAGTTATGGAACCGTCCCAATATGCACGTCAAATCACTCATAATCAAATTGGTACGTTTTTGTGTTACCACCCTGTGTACATAAAAAGGGTCCACCTCTTTTGCTTACTCTTTTGTGCCAAATAAATGTTTTCAGCCAACGACCACGCCAAAGATGCATACAGACTACTGGAGCCCGATGTCCACACGATAAACATTGATGGTCTGCATAATGTCATTTTTAGTATCATCTCCCCATTATGCATAACATCAAATGAGCATCATTTACTACTCCTAACGCACTATTATTCAATATGCACAAATAGAATGCTTGGGAGACGGAACCCTAGGAGAAAAAAGTGGAGACATGGAACATGATGAAGAAGCTAGGATCTTCGCCCAACCAGGTTTATTGTTGCTGTCATGAGTTATCAACAACCAAACTCCTGTAGAACGTCTACTTCAGACAAAACCAGACTACAAATCTCTCCGTGTTTTTGGGTGTGCTTGCTGGCCCAATCTTCGCCATATAACAAAAGAAAACTCATGCTACGCTCAAAACAATGTGTTTTTCTAGGATATAGCCCTCAACACAAAGGTGTCAAGTGTCTAGACGTATCCACTGGCCGTGTCTATATATCTCGTGATGTGGTTTTTGATGAAACAAAATTCCCTTTCGCCACCCTACATCCAAACGCCGGTGCTCGTCTTCGAGAAGAAATTCTCCTCCTACCCACTCATCTCACCAATCGTCCTCAAGGGGGTCCGAATTATGATGATCAGTTACTGACTAATCCTGCTACTAATGGTTTGCATGAGCTTTCTGATGATACTACAGGAGATACCAGTGAAAACAGTGAAGAAATCAGTGAAAAACATGCGCCGAAAGATCCATATTGCATGTGTCCGCATCCAGGAGGCAAATCCTCCTCGGGATCAGCTGCGCAGCAGCCGCAGCAGCAGTGCAGTCGATCCCCCTCGGGATCCGCGCCAGCAGACGCGGTAGCGACAGCGCCAGCCGACCGCGCTGCGGTCTCCAGCCCGGCGCGCGCCACGCGTCAAGCCGCCACTGGCGGTGGGCCGTCCTCCGCTCCACGCCAATCCCCGTCCAACGCGCGGCAGTCCGCGGCTCGTCCGGACGGCGCGAGGTTCCGTGACCAGCCGGTCACGTACAAGCGGCGCGCCCCGGTTGGTCGATCTGATGTGGGGCCCAGTCCTGACGCAGAATCTAGCGCGGACTCCTGCGCCGCCGCACGCGCGCCCACGCGCCTGACTGGTGGCCGACACGAGGTGGATACGCCATCATCAGCCAATGATGAGGCCCCGGGATCTTCTACGGCAATTGAAGAAACGGCGCGTGAACAGATTGCCACAGAAGATCCAGCAGAAGCTGACCCAGCTACAGGAGTTTCTAGCCCAGGATCTTCTGTGGCTGGAGATGCTGTCGCTACACCACCACGACGTACACGACTACAGCGTGGGGTAATAAGTCCTGTTAATTATAAACACATAACCAAATATGGCATGGTTTGTTCTACAGGTGAACCAGGTGAACCACAGACACTTGAGGAAGCACTTGGGGATGAAAAGTGGAAAAATGCCATGAATGAAGAATATGTGGCACTCAAGAAAAAGAAAACTTGGCATTTAGTTCCTCCACAGCAAGGTAAAAAATTAATTGATTGCAAGTGGGTATTCAGAATCAAAAGAAAGTCTGATGGAACTATTGATCGCTACAAAGCTAGGCTTGTTGCAAAGGGTTTCAAACAACGGTATGTCATAGATTACGAGGACACATTTAGTCCGGTTGTTAAAGCTGCCACTATCCGTCTTGTTCTGTCTATTGATGTTTCCAGGGGATGGAGTCTCAGGCAACTTGATGTTCAGAACGCGTTTCTTCATGGTGTTCTGGAAGAGGAGGTATATATGAAGCAAAGAATGCACCCTCTCATGTCTGCAAATTGGACAAAGCACTTTATGGTCTGAAACAGGCACCAAGAGCATGGTACTCTCGTCTCTGTCACAAAATGCAAAAACTTGGTTTTGTTCCTTCAAAGTCTGACACCTCCTTGTTCATCTACAACAAGTCCAATACATGCATATTTGTCCTAATATATGTTGATGATATTATTATCACAAGCTCATCTGATGAAGCTATCACATGACTGTTAAAAGATTTGAGTGCAGATTTTGCCTTGAAGGATCTTGGAGATTTGCATTATTTTCTTGGGATTGAAGTAAAAAGGCACAAGGATGGACTTCATCTCTCTCAAGAAAAATATGCAGTTGACTTGGTAAGAAAAGCTGGTCTACAAGGGTGTAAACCTACACCTACTCCACTATCTAGTTCAGAAAAATTATCTCTTACACAAGGAACTCCCTTGACTCAAGAGGACAGCACAAAATACAGAAGCTTGGTAGGAGCTCTTCAGTATCTTACTCTTACAAGGCCTGACATTTCCTTTGCTGTCAATAAAGTATGTCAGTTTCTTCATGCACCTACAACTGTTCATCTCACTGCTGCCAAACGAATAGTTAGATACGTCAAGAACACACTAAGCATGGGTCTTAATTTCAGCAAATCATCCTCTTCACTTGTCAGTGCATTCTCTGATTCTGATTGGGCAGGATGTCTTGATGATAGACGCTCTACTGGTGGTTTTGCTATTTTCTTTGGACCCAACTTAATATCATGGTGTGCTCGCAAGCAAGCTACAGTCTCCAGATCCAGTACAGAGGCAGAATATAAGGCTTTAGCAAATGCCACAGCTGAAATTATATGGGTTCGATCCATGCTCAAGGAACTTGGTATAATAAGCAAACAAGCTCCATGTCTGTGGTGTGATAATCTTGGTGCTACCTATCTCTCGGCTAACCCAGTGTTTCATGCCAGGACAAAACACATTGAGATAGCTTTTCATTTTGTCAGAGAAAGGGTGGCTAATAAACAACTTGACATTCGTTTTGTGCACTCCAGTGATCAAATTGCAGATGGATTCACAAAGGCATTACCTGTCAAGAGTTTTGAAAATTTCAAGTATAATCTCAACTTAATGGAGTTGTGATTAAGGGAGGGTGTTAATGTTGGGGAACGTAGCAGAATTCAAAAAATTTCTACGCTTTCACCAAGATCGATCTAAGGAGACATCTAGCAACGAGCATATTAGAGTGCATCTACATACCCTTTTGTAGATCGCGAGCGGAAGCTTTCGAAGAAGCGTGGATGAAGTAGTCGTACTCTTCGCGTTCTTCGTCACCGATGATCTAGCGCCGAACGGACGGCACCTCCGCGTTCAACACACGTCCGGTACAGCAACGTCACCTCCTTCTTGATCTAGCAAGGGGGGAGGAGAGGTCGTCGGAGATTCAGCAGCACGACGGCGTGGTGGTGGATCCAGCGGGAAATCCTGCAGGGCTTCGCCGGCGCCCTGCGGAGGAGTAGAAAGGTGTGACGGGAGGGGGAGAGGTGCCAGAGGCTTGGGGTGTGGCTGCCCTCTCCCCCCCCCCCACTATATATAGGGGCCAGGGGGCGCCGGCCCTGGCAGATCCCATCTGCAAGGGTGGGCGGCGGCCTAGGGGGGAAACTTGCCCCCCAAGGCATAGGGGGCGCCCCCCTGCCCTAGGGTTTCAACCCTAGGCGCATGGAGGGGGGCCCAAGTGGTGTGCCAGCCCACCAGGGCCCCCACCGGGATGGGTGGCCCCACCCGGTGGACCCCCGGGACCCCTCCGGTGCTCCCGGGACACTCCCGGTGACCCCCGGAGTTCACCCGATGGCCGAAACTGGACTTCCTATATATCATTATTTACCTCCGGACCATTCTGGAACTCCTCGTGACGTCCGGGATCTCATCCGGGACTCCGAACAACATTCGGGTTTCCACGTGCATGTATCTCTACAACCCTAGCGTTACCGAACCTTAAGTGTGTAGACCCTACGGGTTCGGGAGACACGTAGACATGACCGAGACGACTCTCCGGTCAATAACCAACAGCGGGATATGGATACCCATGTTGGTTCCCACGTGTTCCTCGATGATCTTCATCGGATGAACCACTGTGTCAAGCATTCACTCAATCGTGTATGTTATCCCCTTTGTCCGTCGGTACGGTACTTGCGCGAGATTCGATCGTCGGTATTCCCGATACCTTGTTCAATCTCGTCATGGCAAGTCTCTTTACTCGATCCGTAATCCATCATCCCGTGACTAACTCCTTAGTCACCTTGAGCTCATTATGATGATGCATTATCGAGTGGGCCCAGAGGTACCTCTCCGTCATACGGAGTGACAACATCCCAGTCTCGGTTCGTACCAACTCAACAGACACTTTCGGAGATACCCGATGCGTACCTTTATAGCCACCCAGTTACGTTGTGATGTTTGGCACACCCAAAGTATTCCTACGGCATCCGGGAGTTGCACAACCTCATGGTCCAAGGAATAAATACTTGACACCGAAAAGCTTATGCATTACGAACTATACGATCTCGTGCTATGCTCAGGATTGGGTCTTGTCCATCACATCATTCTCCTAATGATGTGACCCCGTTATCACTGACATCCTATGTCCATGGTCAGGAAACCGTGACCATCTGTTGATCAACGAGCTGGTAACTAGAGGCTTACCAGGGACTCATTGTGGTCTATATATTCACACATGTATAGCTGTTTCCGTACAATATAATTCAAGCATGAATAACAGACAATTATCATGAACAAGGAAATATAATAATAATACTTTTATTATTGCCTCTAGGGCATATTTCCAACAGTCTCCCACTTGCACTAGAGTCAATAATCTAGTTACATTGTGATGAATCGAACACCCATAGAGTTCTGGTGTTGATCATGTTTTGTCCGTGGAAGAGGTTTAGTCAACGGGTCTGCAACATTCAGATCCGTATGCACTTTACCAATATCTATGTCTCCATCTTGAACATAATTCCGGACGGAGTTGAAACGGCGCTTGATGTGCTTGGTCTTCTTGTGAAACCTGGGCTCCTTGGTAATGGCAATAGCACCAGTGTTGTCACAGAAGAGAGTCATCGGGCTTGACGCGCTTGGAATGACTCCTAGGTCGGTGATGAACTCCTTCATCCAGGCTCCTTCTTGTGCTGCTTCGCAAGCAGCTATGTACTCCGCTTCACATGTAGAATGCGCCACGACGCTCTGCTTGCAACTGCACCAGCTGACTGCTCCACCATTCAAAATATACACGTATCCGGTTTGTGACTTAGAGTCATCCAGATCTGTGTCGAAGCTAGCATCGACGTAACCTTTTACGACGAGCTCTTCGTCACCTCCATAAACGAGAAACATATCCTTAGTCCTTTTCAGGTACTTTAGGATGTTCTTGACCGCTGTCCAGTGTTCCATACCGGGATCACTTTGGTACCTTCCTACCAAACTTATGGCAAGGTTCACATCAGGTCTGGTACACAGCATGGCATACATGATAGAACCTATGGCTGAGGCATAGGGAATGACACTCATCTTTTCTCTATCTGCTGCCGTGGTCGGCGACTGAGCCTTGCTCAATCTCATACCTTGCAAAACAGGCAAGAACCCCTTCTTGGACTGATCCATATTGAACTTTTTCAATATCTTGTCAAGGTATGTGCTTTGTGAAAGACCAATGAGGCGTCTTGATCTATCTCTATAGATTTTGATGCCTAATATGTAAGCAGCTTCTCCGAGGTCCTTCATTGAAAAACTCTTATTCAAATAGGCCTTTATGCTCTCCAAGAATTCTATATCATTTCCCATTAGCAATATGTCATCCACATATAATATGAGAAATGCTACATAGCTCCCACTCACTTTCTTGTAGATACAGGCTTCTCCATAAGTCTGTATAAAGCCAAACGCTTTGATCACATCATTAAAGCGAATATTCCAACTCCGAGATGCTTGCACCAGCCCATAGATCGAGCGCTGGAGCTTGCATACCTTGTTAGTATTCTCTGGATCGACAAAACCTTCCGGCTGCATCATATACAACTCTTCCTTGAGGAAGCCAATAAGGAATGACGTTTTGACGTCCATTTGCCATATCTCATAATCATAGAATGCGGCAATAGCTAACATGATTCTGACTGACTTCAGCATCGCTACGGGAGAGAAAGTCTCGTCGTAGTCAATCCCTTGAACTTGTCGATAACCCTTAGCGACAAGCCGAGCCTTATAGATAGTCACATTACCATCCGCGTCTGTCTTCTTCTTAAAAATCCATTTATTTTCTATGGTGTGCCTATCATCAGGCAAGTCCACCAAAGTCCATACTTTGTTTTCATACATGGATTCTATCTCGGATTTCATGGCTCCAAGCCATTTATTGGAATCCGGGCCCGCCATCGCTTCTTCATAGTTCGAAGGTTCACCGTTGTCTAACAACATAATTTCCATGACAGGGTTGCCGTACCAATCTGGTGCGGAACGTGCCCTTGTGGACCTTCGAAGTTCAGTAGTAACTTGATCTGTTTCTTCATGATCATCATCATTAACTTCCTCCCTTGTCGGTGCAGGCACCTCAGGAACAATTTCCTGTGCTGCGCTACTTTCCGGTTCAGGAGGGGTGACTGTCACCTCATCAAGTTCTACTTTCCTCCCACTCACTTCTTTTGAGAGAAACTCTTTCTCCAGAAAGGATCCATTCTTGGCAACAAAAACTTTGCCTTCGGATCTGTGGTAGAAGGTGTACCCAATCGTTTCCTTCGGGTATCCTATGAAGACACATTTTTCCGATTTGGGTTCGAGCTTTTCAGGTTGAAGTTTCTTGACATAAGCATCGCAACCCCAAACTTTCAGAAACGACAACTTAGGTTTCTTGCCAAACCAAAGTTCATACGGTGTCGTCTCAACGGATTTCTACGGAGCCCTATTTAAAGTGAATGCGGCAGTCTCTAAAGCATAACCACAAAAAGATAGCGGTAAATCGGTGAGGGACATCATAGATCGCACCATGTCCAACAGAGTACGATTTCGACGTTCGGACACACCGTTACGTTGAGGTGTTCCGGGCGGTGTCAACTGTGAAACAATTCCACAGTTCCTAAGGTGCGTGCTGATACGTCCAAAACGTATCTATAATTTCTGCTTGCTCCATGCCTCTTTTGGGTGATATTGCTATGATATTTATACACTTCCAAACACTTTTGATCATATTTGGACTAACCTATTAACTCAGTGCACCCCAGTGCCAGTTTCTGTTTTCTGCTGTTTTTGTATTTCAGTTTTTCCCATTACGAGAACTGCCAGAAAAATCCCGGAAAAATTATATAAAAAATCAGCTTTCCAGAAGGTTCCCGGTAGCCAAAGTACAGCCGGGGGGGCCACCAGGGCTCCAGGCGCCCTGGTGGCGCCCCCCCCCCCTGGGCCGTGCCGGGGGGGCGCCTGGGCCCCCTGAGCCTCGTCTGGTGCCCCCTTTGGCATATATTTAGACCGTCTCCCAAAACCCTCGAGACGGAAACCCTTTTTCGCGATCTCATCTTTGTTCCGCCGCCGCCGCCACTTCCAAGATCGGGAGCACCAGGAGAACCCTTCCCGGCACCCTGCCGGAGGGGAGGATCACCACCGGGAGCTTCTCCACCACCATGGACGCCTCCCGGATGAGTTGTGAGTAGTCTCCCTTGGACCATGGGTCCATGACCAGTAGCTATGTGATGTTCTCCTCCCGTTCTTGTGCTTCACTAATTAGTCCTCGTGAGCTGCCCTACATGATCGAGGCACATATGTAATCCTTATGCTGTTGCTATGATGAGTTTGCTGGGATCCGATGGATTATGAGATTATGTTCAGATTGTGTTTGAGTAATATATTTGATTCACCTCTTTTATATTTATGTTCGTAAGTAATTCTTGCATGTTCTCCGTTGTTATTTATTGCTTTGGCCAAGTAGTAGGTAGTGACTCCAAGAGGGAACGTTATGCTTGATTGTAGGTTCATGCCCCTCGATGACTAGCTTGAGTGACAGAAACATGAGTCTAGGGGATGTGCTGTTGCCACAAGGGGGAAAACAACGGTGCTTGTGCCCGCGGGTGCATGGATTGTTTACTTTACGCAAAGTTCTTTTAATGCAGTTGTCTGTTGCTTTGAGTTTACACTATGGATGGGACTCGCAACTTAATACCAGCGAGATGTTCTGGATAGATATCTCAAGGTGGATGATTAGTAGTAGATGCAGATGGATTTCGGTCTACTTACCTCGGCGTACCGCCCATGCTTTGAACCTCTACCTTTCTTGCAACTTAGTCAGCATTGGTTTGCGCACATGGTCCTGTCAATTGCCCAGCTGTAATTCGTTTACCTCGCATAGCAGTTTTATCGTCTTTTGGGAGAGAGACATCACTAGTGAACATCATGAGACTCCGGTCCATATTACCATCATTGATCACATCCGCTATTTACTTTTCCGCTTTTTACTTACTATTGCAATTATACCTATCACTATTATCACTTGTGTTTGATCCATTGTAAACTACAAGGCCGGAGGGATTGACAACCTCTCTGTACTCGTTGGGAGCAAAGTTATTTGTATCTTTGTGCAGGTCCACGTTGATTGCTAATATCCGCCATTAGCAGTTGACACCTTCTTGTTGAAACTGGGAGTCTCAGGGAAATCGATCCTTGGTATTGCCAAGGGAAAACTTCCGCTACACTGCATCTCAAACCTTCCACTTGGGGTAACCAACGAGGGGCGAGAAGCCATCAAGCAAAGTTTTCTGGCGCCGTTGCCGGGGACTCCACTCTTCAGGATAGGGGAGTTGCACGCTATCTTTTACCTTTGCTTTTTAGTCTTGTTAGTTTACCTTTCAGTTTTGCTTTAGTATCTTTTATCGAAAATCACAAAAATAGTTATCTTGCTTGCTTGCTACTATGGGTTCCTGATGTCTACGCACGCTTCTACTCTTGTAGACTATGTTGGGCCTCCAAGCGCAGAGGTTTGTAGGACAGTAGCAATTTCCCTCAAGTGGATGACCTAAGGGTTATCGAACTCAGGGAAGTAGAGGTTGAAGATGGTCTCTCTCAAGCAACCCTGCAACTAAGATACAAGAAGTCTCTTGTGTCCCCAACACACCTAATACACTTGTCAGATGTATAGGTGCACTAGTTCGGCGAAGAGATGTTAAATAGCAAGTGATATGGATGGCAAAACAAGGTAATACAAATATGTAATAAAAAGTGCAGCAAGCAAACAAGTAGTAAACGTGAGCACAAACGGTATTGCAATGGTGGAAACAAGGCCTAAGGTTCATACTTTCACTAGTGGCAACTCCCAACAACATTAACATAATCGAATCACATGATATTTCCCATAAAACATGCAAAGGGGACACACTCGGAGATCATTCCTTCGTGGTCAAGAGAGGACGAGAATTATGTAGGGCTACAAAAGCACACCTCAAAGTTCGTAGTTCTCGATCTAAGGATTTCCCAATGTCACCGCGGCCATCCAAAGAGAGTCCCACAATCACCATAACATATCTAAAGGATAGTCAAAGACAAGCACCAAGAGACTCTCAATCTTCAATCAACACACAAAAAAGGAAATCACTCATGAAAATATTGTTCTAATCCATGTCCAATAGACCGCTGTCACCTTGGTCTCGGGGATTATACTAGATAAAGACAAGTGAGTACATCAATCCAATACATAGAGGAAGGGGAAACACCCTAGATTAACATAGCCTATGATCACAACGAAGATCACATCATGGGAGAGAGAGTTGACCACATAGCTACTGGTAAGAACCTCAGCCCCGAGGAGGAACTACTCCCGCATCATGGAGGGAGGAAGCAACGTCGATGGAGATGAATCCGGGGGCACTTCCCGTCCCGGCAGGGTGCCGGCGCAGGAATTCTGGTCCCCCGAAGCTTGATGGCGATGGCGGCGGAGATCGGAATCGCGTCTGGAGAAAAGGGTTCTGGAATCAGGGTTTCCTCGACAGACCTTAAATATATGCCAAAGGGGGGCATCGGGGGAGCCTCG
>LR738714.1:866769153-866795283 GCA_902687465.1 Secale cereale | reverse complement strand
CCCCCGGCTGTACTTTGGCCGCACGGTAGCTCCTGGAACGCTGATTTTTTATATATTTTTCTGGATTTTTCCTGGCAGTTCTCGTAATGTGAAAACCTGGAATACAAAAACAGCCGAAAACAGAAACTGGCACCGGGGTGCACTGGATTAGTAGGTTAGTCCAAATATGATCAAAAGTGTATGGAAGTGTATGAATATCATAGCAATATCACCCAAAAGTGGCATGGAGCAAGCAGAAATTATAGATACGTTTTGGACGTATCAACATCCCCAAGCTTAATTCCTGCTCGTCCTCGAGTAGGTAAATGATAACAAGAATAATTTCTGTGGTGACATGCTATTAACCATATAGGACTTCTCATAGTCATATGACAAAAGCTTACCGAGACAATGATTCTATAGTAATTAAGTTGCCTCATGAGAAAATCACAAATGACTGAAAGTTTTACAATATGAAACTGAAACATCAAAAAGATTTGCAATGAACATGATGTGCAAATATGATAAAGTGATATCTAGCTTGCCCCCTTTAGTGAAGCAAAACATAAATGCAGGGGCACCTTCAAGGTTTAAGTGATGACTAGATACAATGATTTCAAAATAAACGATATCACAATCATGCAAAAGACAATGCTACTTTGGGACAATGCACATTACACTCAGGATGGCAATCATGCTCTCAGTAGTTGGTGCTTTTAAAAGAAGGTGGAGACTCAACATGAAAGTAAAAGAATGGGTATGTGCTAGAGCTTTTTATTTTAAAAACATATAAGCAATTTTGTCAACGGTAGTAGTACTTCATATGTGTCATGCATAACACATCCTATAAGTTGCAAGCCTCATGCATCGAATACCAATAGTGCTCGCACCTTGTCCTAATTAGCTCGGACTCCCATGGGTTATCATTGCATTACATATGTTTCAACCAAGTGTCACAATGGGGTACCTCTATGCCATCTGTACAAAGGTCCAAGGAGATAAATCGCATTTGATTTCTCGTTTTTGATAGATCTCAACTTGAGGACATCCATACCGGGACAACATAGAAATAGATGATGGACTCCTCTTTAATGCATAAGCATATTCTCATAAGAGATTGAGGATTAAGTCCAAGCTAAAACTTCCACCATGATGCATGGCTTTGGTTGGCGGCCCAATGTTCTTCTCTAACAATATGCATATCATTCAACCCACGGAAAATCACCCTTACTTCAGACAAGACGAACATGCATAGCAACTCACATGATATTCAACAAAAGTGTGACAGTTGATAGCGTCCCCAGAAACATGGTTACCGCTAAGCAAGCAACTCATAAGAAATAAGATACATAAGCAACATATTCTTTACCACAATAGTTTTTAGGCTATTTTCCCATGAGCTATATATTGCAAAGATTGGTTTTAAAGGTAGCACATTTAAATTACTTGGAGTGGCGGTGAAATACCACGTATAGGTAGGTATGGTGGACTCGTATGGCATAACTGGTTTAAAAGGATGTGGATGCACCAGCAGTAATTCCGCTTAGTACAGGTGAAGGTTAGCAAAAGACTGGGAGCGACCAACTAACAGAGCAATGACGGTCATAATCATGCAGAGCGACAAAGCAATATTGAATCAGGCATGGTAGTTATATCGCTACTCAGAAATAAAAGATCATCAAGGCTTGACAGACTTTCTTTACAGTTTTAAATATGCGTGAGCATACGCCAAGTCAATCAAAATAAATTCTCGAAGGAAGATATTACTAAACCATACCACATCATAGGCAAACAAATCATTTTGGTACTCCAATGACACATTGGGAATCCCCCAGCTGTTTGAGACTAACCATAAGAAAACCTGAACTACTAAGCGCCATCATGCACGTAGCATCTTTATCATAGACATATTAACCAATGCAACGGAAGCAAATTCTCTTAATAAGGTGAGCATGATAATTAAAGAGAGTTCAAGCAACCAACTAAACAAAAGCTCTTTGAAAAGATAAGCATGAATACTAAGAGCAGAACATGATAGTAGCTATTTAAAAGACAAAGAACACACACAGCAAAGATAGACATGAAAATTCTATGTTATGTTCTAGGTAGAAGTGGAGCGTGTTTCTATCCCACATAAAGGAATGCTGAGTTCCGACTCGTTATGAAAAACTAAAAAGAAAACTAAAAGCAAGACGCTCCAAGCATAGCACATAACACATGAAGTGATAAAAATATAGCGGAACGAAAGACGAACTGATAATGTTGATGGAGAAGGGGATGCACGGGGGCATCCCCAAGCTTAGACACTTGAGTCTCCTTGAATATTTCTTGGGGGTGCACGGGGGCATCCCCAAGCTTGAGCGCTTGACACTCCTGAATCTTTTTATCATCTTCCCTCGCACACTTGAAAACTCCCTTCATACATAACTCATCATAATCTGATTAGCGAGGTTAGTACCCTTAATAAAATAATTATACCTTGCTGGAAATAAAGATATTCTTTAAGTTCTACTGTTTCTCAAGATTGCCAAAAGGTTTTTGCAACGAAAAAGCAAGCTCTTGGTTTGCAAACTGAAAGAAAGGCAAAACAGGACAGAATCTGTGAAAAACAGAACAGTAGGTAGTAATCGATCTGTTCGGGATACTTCTCCAACTCAAATAAAAAAACTCAGAACAGACGCACGAAAGACAATTATATAGAGAACGCTGTCGAAAAAATGCAGACCAAAAAGATGATCTGGTGATTTTATACGAATTTTTTTATCCAAGGACAGAATCTGTTTCCTGGACAGCACTTCACAACTTTTGAACTTTCTAGCAATCAGAGGCTGTACTTGGCACAAATATGAAAAGCAAAGATACAATGATGATGCTACAGCAGTAAACAACATCAAGACACAACAAAAGCAAAATATAAAAATTTTATTCATTGTGGGCTGCCTCCCAAAAGCGCTTTCTTTTATGCCTTTAAGCTAGGCATAGGACTTTAATTATGCTCTCGTAAGAATAAGAGTTGAAGAACAAAAGAGGGCATCAAGAAGCAAATGCCAAATACATTTAAGCCTAACATGCTTCCTATGCATAGGAATATTGCAATAGAATAATTTATTGAAGCACGAAGCAACTAGCATAGGAAGGCAAAACAAGCATAACTTCAAAGTATTCACCATAAAGAGAGGAAACTTCTTATTATTAAGATATTTAGAACCAAGTCTCCCTCTCTCATTATAAATTTCAGTGGCATCATGGATGAACTCAACAATATAAGCATCACATAAAGCATTGTTACCATGATCCACATGCAAAAAGGTACTCTTACTCTCCACATAAGCATAATCTTTCTCATTGGTAATAGTGGGAGTAGGACTATCATAAACAACTTGAACACTATAGATTGGAGTTATAACATCATTATGGTAGAGAAGAGCATTATCATTGCTAGCAACTATATTTGTAAACATGTTGTCTTTATTCTTACTAGCAAGAGAATTATCAATCATCACATCACTAGTGGGGATAGGATTTGCAATCCTATCATCCCCAAGCTTAGAGCTTCCCATATCATCACTTTCAGAGTTGGTAACAAAAAGATTTTCAAGATCATAAGTAGCATTATCATTTTCCCAATCACAATAAGTAACATGCATATCATAATCAAAATCATCTTCAATAGTACCTACGGACGTATCATCAAGATGATAATTAAGGCAATAAACTTCACCTTCTTCTTTAAACTTACAACCGTTAGGATAAAAGTTGATAGGAGGAATATGCTCAGGCCAGGTTGATGCCCATTCTTCTTCCTTCTTGCTCCTCCTCCTCCTCCTCTTCTTTTTCTTCTTCTTCACCTTAGGAGGGGGTGGTTGGAGATGAAGCTTCTTCACATATCCTGGTTTATCATTAGAAACAATAGGGGAAACTTGGGAGAAACTCTCTTTTTTATTAGCAGAAATATAAGAGACATTTTTATACTTTGGTAAAGTTCCCTCCTTTCTAATCTCACTTATGTAATCATTTTCATGGCAATTAACAACACAATAGAGATGGCAATTTTGCAAAGTGTTTTTTATTCCTATGGCATTATCATCCAGCCAAGAAGTCTTTTCTGATAACTCTTCACACATCAAAAATAACATAAGCTCATCATAAAGATCAGAGGTGATCATGTCATCACACAACCGGTTAACAGTTATGTTTTGAAAGTTCATGCATTGAAAATTAAAGTGACCCTCTGTACGGCAAAGTTCACAAGTAAAAGGATAAAGGTCACACAATTCTCTAGCAATTTCATTTAAATCTTTGACCCAAGTGATTGTTCTTTCATGTTTATGTTGCTTACAATACTTCTCTTCTTCAATCATAGGCCTTTCACAAGGTCTATCCACTCCACAAAAATTAACATGCTTATATAAAACTTCATTTTTAGGAATTGGATCATGCATGTTGCAATCATCATGAACAATTTCATTTTCTTTACAAGTCTCTATAAAAGGTTTATGATACTTGATCCAATCCTCCTTAGGCATATTAAGATGTGAAGCAAAAGATTTGAGGAAATCAACAAGGAGTTGAGAATCAAGCCCAAACTTAGCACTAAACTTATTAAAACTTGTAGTTTCAACAAAGGACTTAATGCAATCATACTCATAAATTATACCTGACTCTTTACCTTTGTCGATCTCCCAATCTTCAGTGTTGCGTTGAATTCTTTCAAGGAGTTCCCATTTAGCATCAATCTTTTTGTTTGTGAAAGAACCCATAGAGGAAGCATCGAGTAAATCTTTATCCTGTCGAGAGAGCCTCGCATAGAAGTTAGTAATAATAATATCTTTGGGGAGCCCATGGTTAGGACATTTTAGTGTTAACGTTTTCAGTCTCCCCCAAGCTTGAGCTATGCTCTCTCCGTCATGAGGATAAAAATTATAAACATAATTCCTATTCTCATAGACTTCATGAAGAGGATAAAACTTGGAGTGAAAGAGAGACTGGATCTCTTCCCACTCCAGCAGGTGAGAGTCATTTAGTAGCCTATACCATTCCAATGCTTTTCCTTTCAGTGAGAAGGCAAATAATTTCCTCATGACAAACTCCCTCGATACACCTGCAAGCTTAAATAATGAACATAGTTGTGACAGATATAGCAAGTGTTCACCGGGACGTCTGTCTCCTGCATAACGATTAGCCAAAACATAATTGATAATACCAGCCGGTATTTTATAGGGCACAATTTTAGTAGGAGGAGGAGCAACCACCACAGGTGTGGGGTGTCCTCCCGCAAGCAACGATCCAATAACAAGGTTTTCCATAAGCATAACTAGTGAAATAATAAAAATAAAACAAGAAACAAAAAGATTTAACTGCAAGATCTAAAGATATACCTTCAAGCGCTCACCTCCCCGGCAACGGCGCCAGAAATAGCTTGATGTCTACGCACGCTTCTACTCTTGTAGACTATGTTGGGCCTCCAAGCGCAGAGGTTTGTAGGACAGTAGCAATTTCCCTCAAGTGGATGACCTAAGGTTTATCGAACTCAGGGAAGTAGAGGTTGAAGATGGTCTCTCTCAAGCAACCCTGCAACTAAGATACAAGAAGTCTCTTGTGTCCCCAACACACCTAATACACTTGTCAGATGTATAGGTGCACTAGTTCGGCGAAGAGATGTTAAATAGCAAGTGATATGGATGGCAAAACAAGGTAATACAAATATGTAATAAAAAGTGCAGCAAGCAAACAAGTAGTAAACGTGAGCACAAACGGTATTGCAATGGTGGAAACAAGGCCTAAGGTTCATACTTTCACTAGTGGCAACTCCCAACAACATTAACATAATCGAATCACATGATATTTCCCATAAAACATGCAAAGGGGACACACTCAGAGATCATTCCTTCGTGGTCAAGAGAGGACGAGAATTATGTAGGGCTACAAAAGCACACCTCAAAGTTCGTAGTTCTCGATCTAAGGATTTCCCAATGTCACCGCGGCCATCCAAAGAGAGTCCCATAATCACCATAACATATCTAAAGGATAGTCAAAGACAAGCACCAAGAGACTCTCAATCTTCAATCAACACACAAAAAGGAAATCACTCATAAAAATATTGTTCTAATCCATGTCCAATAGACCGCTGTCACCTTGGTCTCGGGGATTATACTAGATAAAGACAAGTGAGTACATCAATCCAATACATAGAGGAAGGGGAAACACCCTAGATTAACATAGCCTATGATCACAACGAAGATCACATCATGGGAGAGAGAGTTGACCACATAGCTACTGGTAAGAACCTCAGCCCCGAGGAGGAACTACTCCCGCATCATGGAGGGAGGAAGCAACGTCGATGGAGATGAATCCGGGGGCACTTCCCGTCCCGGCAGGGTGCCGGCGCAGGAATTCTGGTCCCCCGAAGCTTGATGGCGATGGCGGCGGAGATCGGAATCGCGTCTGGAGAAAAGAGTTCTGGAATGAGTGTTTCCTCGACAGACCTTAAATATATGCCAAAGGGGGGCATCGGGGGAGCCTCGGGGGGCCCAGGCGCCCCCCGGGCGCGGCCCAGGGGGGGGGGGGGGCGCGCCCACAGGCCGCCTGGAGCCCCTGTGGGTCCCCCCCGGCTGTACTTTGGCCGCACGGTAGCTCCTGGAACGCTGATTTTTTATATTTTTTTTCTGGATTTTTCCTGGCAGTTCTCGTAATGTGAAAACCTGGAATACAAAAACAGCCGAAAACAGAAACTGGCACCGGGGTGCACTGGATTAGTAGGTTAGTCCAAATATGATCAAAAGTGTATGGAAGTGTATGAATATCATAGCAATATCACCCAAAAGTGGCATGGAGCAAGCAGAAATTATAGATACGTTTTGGACGTATCAGTTCCACCGAGAACACCAAGTTGTGTGACTTCACTAGTCACAACAACGATGACTTTATCTGCACACCTATCACAACACCTGCCACTTCAGCACCTTCGTATGAAATTAAACCTGCTTTACTGAACTTAGTCATGAAAGATCAATTCTCCGGTGCGGGAGATGATGCTGCTTTACACTTGAACAACTTTGTTGAACTTTGTGATATGCAAAAGTACCAAGAAATAGATGGTAATATTGTTAAGCTTAAGCTTTTTCCTTTCTCCTTGAGAGGAGGAGCTAAAATTTGGTTTCAGTCTTTGCCTAGCAACATCATAGATTCATGGGACAAGTGCAAAGATGCTTTTATTGGAAAATACTATCCACCTGCTAAAATTATCCAACTAAGAAGTAACATAATGAATTTTAAACAATTGGATAATGAAAACGTTGCCCAAGCTTGGGAACGTATGAAATCTCTTATCAATAACTGCCCTACTCATGGTTTGACTACTTGGATGGTTATCCAAACTTTTTATGCAGGCTTGAACTTTACCTCACGGAACTTGTTAGATTCGGCCGCGGGAGGAACTTTTATGTCAACTACACTTGGTGCTGCCACAAAGCTTCTCGATGAGATGATGACCAACTATTCCCAATGGCACACCGAACGCGCTCCAACAGGTAGGAAGGTAAACTCTGTCGAGGAGATTTCCTCCCTAAATGAAAAAGTTGACTTGATCATGTCTCTACTTTCGAAGCAATCTTCTGTTGATCCTCGTGATGTTCCTTTAAATTCTTTGATTGCTCAAGAACAAGTAGATGTGAACTTTATCTCTAGAAACAATTTTAATAACAATGCTTATAGGAGTAATTTTGGTAGCAATCCTAGACCGTTCCCCTCTAATTCTTATGTGAACAACAATGCTTATCCTAGCACCAAGAACTCCACTACTGAACTAGAGATTATGCTTAAAGATTTCATCACTACCCAAAATGCTTTTAATAATAGTGTAGAAGAAAAACTAAACAAACTAGGTGATCTCTCTTCAAAGGTAGACAATTTAGCCAATGAGGTAGAATTGCTTAAAATTAGAACTTCTCCTCTTGAGGAGAGGAAGGTCACTCCTATGAATGCTATTCAAGTGCAAATTAATGAAAACATTAGGATGATGGCTAAACTTAAAGAGAGATGGGCTAGAGAAAGGGAGGAAGAAGATAGAATTAAGAGCCTTCCTACCCACCACACTATTGCTACTATCCAAGTTGTTGAGGATATCCAAACTCTTAGCACCCAATGCACTCCTGGCCCCGATGGACCTATTAATGGTGATGCTATGACTATAGAAACTACCAAACAAGTGAACCTAAAGGACACCACTACCACCTTACTTGATAGTAGTGACCTTGATTTTGACAATTGCACTCTTACCGAAGTTATTGATTTCCTTCACAAGATGTCTAGAGATCCCCGCACTAGCACGATTAACCTTGCCTTTACAGAGCATATCACTAATGCTCTTATCAAAGCTAGGGAGGAGAAACTTAGAGTAGAAGCCTCCATACCTAGAAAGCTAGAAGATGGTTGGGATCCTATGATAAAAATTAAGTTGAATAACTTCTCTTGCTATGCTTTATGTGATGTTGGTGCTAGTACCTCCATTATGCCCAAAAGAATATATGATATGCTTAAATTGAAACCTTTTGATTCTTGTTCTTTTGGTGTTCGTCTCGTTGATTCTTCGATAAAGAAACCTTTGGGGAGGATCGACGATGTTCTTATCATTGTCAATGACAACTATGTTCCCGTTGATTTTACTATTATGGATATTGAATGTGAACCTTCTTGTCCAATTATTTTGGGACGTCCTTTTCTACGCACCGTTGGTGCTATCATTGACATGAAAGAGGGGAATATAAAATTCCAGTTTCCTCTCAAGAAAGGGATGGAACACTTCCCTCGAAAGAAGATTAAGTTACCTTTTGAGTCCGTCATACGGGCTAGCTATTCTTTTACTCTTGATAAAACTTGATCTCTATGCATTATGCCTAGCTTAAAGGCATAAAAGAAAGCGCTTTTGGGAGGCAGCCCAATGAATAAATTTTATTTTGTTTTTGTTGTGTCTTGATGTTGTTACTACAGTAGCATCATCATTGTATCTTTGCTTTTCAATTTTGTGCCAAGTATAGCCTCTGATTGCAAGAAAGTTCAAAAGTTGTGACGTGCTGTCCAGGAAACAGATTCTGTCCTTGGATAGAAAAATTCGTATAAAATCACCAAGTCATCTTTTTGGTCTGAATTTTTTCGACAGCGTGCTCTATATAATTGTCTTTCGTGCGTCTGTTCTGAGTTTTTTTATTAGAGTTGCAGAAGTGCCCCGGAAAAATCATTTACTACCTGCTGTTCTGTTTCTCACAGATTCTGTCATGTTTTGCCTTTCCTTCATTTTGCAAACCTAGAGCTTGCTTTTTCTTTGCAAAAACCTTTTGGCAATCTTTAGAAACAGTAGAACTTCAAGAATATCTTTATTTCCAGCAAGGAACAATTATTTTATTATGGGTACTAACCTCGCTAATCAGATTATGATGAGTTATGTATGAAGGGAGTTTTCAAGTGTGCGAGGGAAGATGATAAAAAGATTCAGGAGTGTCAAACGCTCAAGCTTGGGGATCCCCCCGTGCACCCCCAACAAATATTCAAGGAGACTCAAGCGTCTAAGCTTGGGGATGCCCCCGTGCATCCCCTTCTCCATCAACATTATCAGTTCGTCTTTCGTTCCACTATATTTTAATCACTTCATGTGTTATGTGCTATGCTTGGAGCGTCTTGTTTTAGTGTACCTTTTAGTTTTCTTTAGCTTTTCATAACGAGTCGGAACTCAGCTTTATTTATGTGGGAGAGAAACACGCTCCACTTCTACCTAGAACATAACATAGAATTTTCATGTCTATCTTTGCTGTGTGTGTTCTTTGTCTTTCAATAGCTACTATCATGCTTAGCTCTTTGTTTTCATGCTTATCTTTTTAAAGAGCTTTTGTTTAGTTGGTTGCTTGAACTCTCTTTAGTTATCATGCTTATCTTATTAAGAGAGTTTGCTTCCGTTGCATTGGTTGATATATCTATGATAAAGATGCTACGTGCATAATGGCGCTTAGTAGTTCATGTTTTCTTATGGTTAGTCTCAAATAGCTGGGGGGTTCCCAATGTGTTATTGGAGTACCAACATGATTTGTTTGCCTATGATGTGGTATGATTTAGTAATATCTTCCTTCAAGAATTTATTTTGATTGACTTGGCGTATGCTGACGCATATTTAAGATTATTAAGAAAGTCTATCAAGCCTTGATGATCTTTTGTTTCTGAGTAGCGATATAACTTCCATGCCTGATTCAATGTTGCTTTGTCGCTCTGCATGATTATGACCGTCATTGCTCTCTTAGTTGGTCGCTCCCAGTCTTTTGCTAACCTCCACCTGTACTAAGCGGACTGACTGCTTGTGCATCCACATTCTTTTATACCAGTTATGCCATATGAGTCCACCATACCTTCCTACATGGTATTTACCTGCCATTCCTAACGGAGACTTGCATGTACCATCTCGAAATTATTCAAAGAAAAATGCATTCCTATTTTGTGCCTCTGTTGTAAGTCCATGAGGAAGTAGTAGTTAATTCATAATCTTTTTAAGTTGGAAAAGCTTCACCCCGGGATTGCATGTATAATGTGCAAACCCATAATACGAGAAGGAACTGGCATTGAGTGCGCCCGGCTCAAAATTAATATAACAAACAAACCCTCCTTCACGCTTTGTTCATGAGAAATCAGAAAACTTTGGCAGTGATAAACAAAGGAGATTAAGAGGATGTGATCGTCCTCATTCGGGAGACGTTCCTCGAAACTTGTCCATCTCAAGAAGTGATTGAGTTGTCTGCTAGCATTCGTTGACGAAACATGCATGATCTAAAAAGAATTATTATTATTACCTCTGTTTTAAAACCAAGAGCTCTGGTACATGTTTTGTCTTTGTTTCCGACTACGGGTTTTCAACCTTGCCAACAAAAGCCATGGTTCGAGAGTCTCCACCTTCTTTTAAAAGCACCAACTACTGAGAGCATGATTTTCATTCTGAGTGTAATGTGCATTGTCCCAAAGTAGCATTGTCTTTTGCATGATTGTGATATCGTTTATTCTGAAATCATTGTATCTAGTCATCAGCTAAACCTTGGAGGTGCCCCTGCATTTATGTTTTGCTTCACTAAAGGGGGCAAGCGAGATATCACTTTATCATATTTGCACACCATGTTCATTACAAATCTATTTGATGTTTCAGTATCATATTGTAAAACTTTTAGTTCTTTGTGATTTTCTCATGAGGCAACTTAATTACTATAGATTCATTGTCTCAGTAAGCTTTTGTCATATGACTATGAAAAAGTCCTATATGGTTCATAGCATGTCACCACAGAAATTATTCTTGTTATCATTTACCTACTCGAGGACGAGCAGGAATTAAGCTTGGGGATGTTGATACGTCCAAAACGTATCTATAATTTCTGCTTGCTCCATGCCTCTTTTGGGTGATATTGTTATGATATTTATACACTTCCATACAATTTTGATCATATTTGGACTAACCTATTAACTCAGTGCACCCCAGTGCCAGTTTCTGTTTTCTGCTGTTTTTGTATTTCAGTTTTTCCCATTACGAGAACTGCGAGAAAAATCCCGGAAAAATTATATAAAAAATCAGCGTTCCATAAGGTTCCCGGTAGCCAAAGTACAACCGGGGGGGCCACCAGGGCTCCAGGCGCCCTGGTGGCGCCCCCTCCCCCCCCGGGCCGCGCCGGGGGGGTGCCTGGGCCCCCCGAGCCTCGTCTGGTGCCCCCCTTTGGCATATATTTAGACCGTCTCCCGAAACCCTCGAGACGGAAACCCTTTTTCGCGATCTCATCTCTGTTCCGCCGCCGCCGCCGCTTCCAAGATCGGGAGCACCAGGAGAACCCTTCCCGGCACCCTGTCGGAGGGGAGGATCACCACCGGGAGCTTCTCCACCACCATGGACGCCTCCCGGATGAGTTGTGAGTAGTCTCCCTTGGACCATGGGTCCATGACCAGTAGCTATGTGATGTTCTCCTCGCGTTCTTGTGCTTCACTAATTAGTCCTCGTGAGCTGCCCTACATGATCGAGGCACATATGTAATCCTTATGTTGTTGCTATGATGAGTTTGCTGGGATCCGATGGATTATGAGATTATGTTCAGATTGTGTTTGAGTAATATATTTGATTCACCTCTTTTATATTTATGTTCGTAAGTAATTCTTGCATGTTCTCCGTTGTTATTTATTGCTTTGGCCAAGTAGTAGGTAGTGACTCCAAGAGGGAACGTTATGCTTGATTGTGGGTTCATGCCCCTCGATGACTAGCTTGAGTGACAGAAACATGAGTCTAGGGGATGTGCTGTTGCCACAAGGGGGAAAACAACGGTGCTTGTGCCCGCGGGTTCAAGGATTGTTTACTTTACGCAAAGTTCTTTTAATGCAGTGGTCTGTAGCTTTGAGTTTACACTACGGGTGGGACTCGCAACTTAATACCAGCGAGATGTTCTGGATAGATATCTCAAGGTGGATGATTAGTAGTAGATGCAGGTGGATTTCGGTCGACTTACCTCGGCATACCGCCCATGCTTTGAACCTCTACCTTTCTTGCAACTTAGTCAGCATTGGTTTGCGCACATGGTCTTGTTAATTGCCCAGCTGTAATTCGTTTACCTCACATAGCAGTTTTATGGTCTTTTGGGAGAGAGACATCACTAGTGAACATCATGAGACTCCGGTCCATATTACCATCATTGATCACATCCGCTATTTACTTTTCCGCTTTTTACTTACTAGTGCAATTATACCTATCACTATTATCACTTGCGTTTGATCCTTTGCAAACTACAAGGCCGGAGGGATTGACAACCTCTATGTACTCGTTGGGAGCAAAGTTATTTGTATCTGTGTGCAGGTCCACGTTGATTGCTAATATCTGGCGCCGTTAGCAGTTGACACCTTCTTGTTGAAACTGGGAGTCTCAGGGAAATCGATCCTTGGTATTGCCAAGGGAAAACTTCCGCTACACTGCATCTCAAACCTTCCACTTGGGGTAACCAACGAGGGGCGAGAAGCCATCACGTGCCAAATTCATGACTTAAATATTCAACCCCACGATCCGATCGCAAGAATTTTATTTTTCTGTCACGTTGATTCTCAACTTCGTTCTGAAATTCCTTGAACTTTTCAAAGGTCTCAGACTTGTGTTTCATCAAATAGATATACCCATATCTACTCAAGTCATCTGTGAGGGTGAGAACATAACGATAGCCTCCGCGAGCCTCAACACTCATTGGACCGCACACATCGGTATGTATGATTTCCAACAAGTTGGTTGCTCGCTCCATTTTTTCGGAGAACGGAGTCTTGGTCATCTTGCCCAAGAGGCATGGTTCGCACGTGTCAAAAGATTCATAATCAAGAGACTCTAGAAGTCCATCTGAATGGAGCTTCTTCATACGCTTGACACCAATATGACCAAGGCGGCAATGCCACAAGTATGTGGGACTATCATTATCAACTTTACATCTTTTGGCATCTACACTATGAATATGTGTATCATCACGTTCGAGATTCATCAAAAATAAACCATTGACCAACGGGGCATGACCATAAAACATATCTCTCAAATAAATAGAACAACCATTATTCTCCGATTTAAATGAGTAGCCATCTCGCATAAGACGAGATCCAGATACAATGTTCATGCTCAAAGCTGGTACTAAATAACAATGATTAAGGTTTAAAACTAATCCCAGGGGTAGATGTAGAGGTAGCGTGCCGACGGTGATCACATCGACCTTGGAACCATTCCCGACGCGCATCTGATGGGCCTCTAACCCCTCGTTGGTTACCCCAAGTGGAAGGTGAAAGATGCAGTGTTGTGGAAGTGTTTTCCCTTAGCAAAGATGCCAAGGATCGAATCCCCAGAGACTCCTAGGTTCAACAAGTAGGTGTCAATTGCTAACGGCGCCAGATATTAGCAATCAACGTGGACCTGCACACAGATACAAATAACTTTGCTCCCAACGAGTACAGAGAGGTTGTCAATCCCTCCGGCCTTGTAGTTCACAAAGGATTAAAAGCAAATGATAGTAGTGATAGATAGTGTTTGCAATAGTAAATGTAACACCCCAAAAATTTTAACCACTTTTTCATTAAATAAAATTTGGCTAGAAATAAAATTTTTGAATTATAATAGGCCCTTTTATAATTTTCAGAGCCTTTTCTATTCCTGCCTTAGAAAATCTTCTTTACATATAGAAATTTTTTTTGGAAATACTTTTGTGGGCTCTGGTTATACCTTGGGTCTTTTCATTATTTGTTTGATAACATTAGAAATTATTTTTTTATAATAAAATTTTGCCTTAGAAATTTCTTTTAATAGCTTTTGCAATGTTTTAAATGCTTCTGTTGCACTACTTCTATTTTAAATAATTCTCTAAAAATTCCACCATAATTCTGGGAGGTCATGTGATGCCTATATGTCACATTGGTGCAAAAACCCAACTTGGTGTTTTGCAAAATTTGAGTGAACCATCCTCTTTTTCAGTTCTGTCCATCTTCTAGGTTTCTACTACAACCCTATTATTTCTTGCTCCAAAAATTCTGAGCCTTGGCCATCTTCTAGTTCCTACTACCAAAACCTTAACTCCAGAAGATCAGATCCATTAGCATCTTTTAGACCCACCAAACACCCCTCTGAATATTATGTCCAGAACTGAATTCCAGTACAACTTGCACTAGCAAGTATTTCCTTTTCCCGAACTGACTCCACCATCATCCCTATCATCTAAAGAGACACTATCCTGCCAAGTACCATATCGAGCAAACTCTTCTAGATAGACCTAGCATTTCATCAAACAGGTTGTGGGCATGACAAAAACTTTGCCACTTCCTAAACCTTTATGGACACTTGATTATTTAACCAAACCAGCATGTCCATCATTCCTCTCATGCCCTAAAGCACCATTCTGTTAATTTGCAGCTCTTGTGGGTCACCCTAGATGCCACTGGCATTGCGTCGAACACCTTGTGAGCACACACAGAGCGCGGCCAGAACGTGCTAATTGCACGCGGTGGCATCAAGCTCCTGTCATTGCCCTGCTGCTTCCCCTGCTCGCCCGAGCCTCCCACCGGATCAACTCGACCACCAATAACTTCCCCGACACCTTCCCTTGGCCGCTTGCGCCGGCCACCACCGTCCACGCCGACCGGAGCCGCCGCCCGACGAGTCCCGCATCGCCACGTCGTACCGACCGTCAACGCTCGGGACGCGTGGCTCGCCCCCGAGCCAAACAAGACCCCCGCCATCACTGCAAGCCACCACCGTCCACACCGACCCCCGCCAGCCTCACCAACCTCGCCACCGGCCGCGTCTGCCATTAATGGCCTCCGCCTCTGTACGCCCGTGGACGGTGCTGTCCGAACTACCTGGCACCTTCCCGAGCCGCCAGCACACTCCCATAGTAACTTTGGCCGGCCACCGTCCCCAGCGAACCTCACCGGCCACCCCACGACCTCGCCGGCGCAGTAATGGCGTTGCCACCGTGTCCGTTCTCTGGAACCCGCTGAACCGCGTCACCCCGCCTATAAAAGGCCCCCCCCTGAGGCCGTTGCACTCACCACGGCATCCCCTCTCATCCCCGTAAACCACCCCGAGCCACCATTTAAGCCGAGGTGGTCTTCTCCTTCCTCTCCGGCAGCTACTGCCGCCGCCCTCGCCTCGCAGCTACCCACCTCTTCAGAGCGTCCCCCTCTCCAAAACCCCCACCACTAGCTCCCACTCGATCCCACGCATCCAACCAGCCCATCATTTTCACCGGAGGAAGCCCGTGGGCAAAAGCCCCAAATCGCCGTCGCCGGAGCCCCGCGGGAGGACTCACCGCCGTTGGTCCCGAGCTCTCCAGCTATCGAAACGGCTACCCAGAGGATCGCCATGCTCTCCTGGTTCCATTCATGTGCTCGGCGTCCCGAACGGCGTCGCCGTTCGCCGGCGATGATCGCCGGAATCCGTCTCTGCCCCAGACCAGACGCGCGCGGGCTAGAGGAGACGAACCCGACAAGTGGGGCCCGGCCATCAGCGACTCAGGCCGCGGACCCCGCTGGGTAAGTGGAGGCGGTTTCCTCCTGGAGCCGTTTCCGCACGGAGAAGGCGTGTTCCGTGGAATACGCCATCGACGTCAGCACATCTCCCCGCAGCCAGATAACTGGGCTCGGCCCAGTGGCGCCGTGGAGCTAAACAGCACTCAGGGCGCGATTCTGACCTTCTCTTTTATTCTTTCCAGCAGCTTTCAAATAATTCCACAGCCACCAAATCTGATCCAAATTTGATGATTCCAATTCCTGTAGGCTTCTAAAATCATGCTCTGTTTATTTAATTTAGGTGAACATTTTTGTTATAATTAGCCTCTGTTGAATCAATTAAATATTGCTTTTAATCAGTTGTTCCAGACTTAGATATTCCATAACTAATTCATATGAACTCTAAATAAATTTATTCTGTTTCTGATATTCCTTAAATATCATCTAGTTTATTTTAGTATTTATTTCAAAATTATTTGAAATACTTTTAAATGCTGTTTTTGGATTATGTGGTGATTTAGATATTTTTGAAAATAGGAAATGAAGGGGGGATGAATATTTCAAACTTTTGGAGTGCACCCAATATTTCTGCATGCTCAAGGCAAGCATTTTGAACACTTGATATGGCGTATGTTTTCATGCTATAATATTTTAGGGCATGTTTGATACTTTGATAGGCTTGGCATATGAGTAGAAATATTGCATGCATGCATGGTCATAATTATACTTTCTCTTGCATGCATCCCCTTCAAATTTGCAACATGCATAAGTTATGAAAATCCAGGAATGTGCTCCTGTTTTGGACGTGCCGGTGGGCACGGGCCATACTTGACACGGTGGTGTCATGAGATATATGTGGAAGCAGGCAAGGGTTGTGGCCCTGTCCTGATGATATGGTTGAAAGAATGTTTTGTTGTGCTAATCACTGCAGGAAACATAAGCCTCCTGAGTCGACCGTAGATCGAGTCTTGTTCCAGTAACCCCCATACATGAATCGTGCTGCCACTTGTCTCTACCACGGGTAGGGTATGGTTTAGTAAGTTGTTAACCCCTTTCCGTGCACACACCATACAGAGAGGCCATGGTGGAAGATACCGGGTGCATCCGGTAGGCATGCCACATGGTCCGGGGGCATGGGTGTTTCCGGTTGTAGCCGAGAGGGAGTGTACACTTGTAATCCGCGCGTTTGAATAGTGATCCCATGCTTTTGGAGGTTGTAGCCTTCCCACTTAGAGTTTTACTTAACTGTTGTTTTGGGTGATCCCTGGCAGCAGAAAAGTTAAGCTGGTGTGTGCTGGTTAGGTGTGTTTTCAACCCAAAGACCGTAATAGGAATTAGTCAGTGTCCCGATACTGATTAAAGAAATCCTATACTTGCGGGTAAAGAGTACACCCTCTGCAGAGTTTGAAACCTATTCGAATAGCCGTGTCCGCGGTTAAGGATTACAGTCTGGGTTGGTCAAGTGTCGGTCTTAGAGTCGGTCTCCGGAGGAAATAATTTAATTGTGAGCATGGAGTATTATGCAGATTAATTCTTACTGCTACTGGTGATGTTATGAATATTATGGATGATATGAGTATTATTGTGGACTAACCCGTTCCTCTTATTTTTACTTTCCAGAGTGTCTCAGGGGCTGGCTAGACTACCCCGGACACTCGCCTTTATTTTCAAGTCCTTTCTGTGGCGTCCCTCGAGTGTCAGGCGGTTTATCACGCCACTACTCTTGTGGACACCCGACTGGCATTCCTTTTCAAGTCCTTTCGTGGCGTCGCCTGAGTTCTCGGATGGTATCGTCCGATTTCTCTTTTAGACACCCGACTGGCATTTCTTTTCAAGACCGACCGTGGTGTCACTTGATACCCGATCGGCATTCCTTTTATATTTTATTGATGCTAATATTTATTTATTTTGCACTAAATATTATTCATCATGCCATGTTTTAATTCCTGTCAGCATGCATTTAAAATAAGTATATCATGAGCATGTGCATATAGTTTAATTCACCTTGACCATATAATTGTTTGCTGCTTTTGTTATATTATTTGTCCATGATGTTTGCGAGTACATTCAAACGTACTCAGAGGCTTGTCCCTGGCTATTTACTTGGCCAGGTTCGGAGTTCTGCTAGGAGTACCACAGTGACGTCCGTGCGAAGCCTAGGAGTGCAGCCACGCAAGATAGGAGTTATCCGGGTCAGCTGTTCCTATGGGAATGGAGCCCATCGATGTGGAGATCCACAAGCCAATTCCTTCATCCACCACCGGAGTCTTTGTTATATCAGTAGACCTTTATGGTCTTGTATCAAATTCTTGTAAATGCTTGGTATTCTGTAACAAGGATGTGTCCACCAGTAACAGTAATCCTGGGCTGGTGATGACACTAGGGGTTAATTTCTGGAATATTGTGTTCCCGAAATCCGGCCCCGACAGCCTTGGTATCAGAGCCAGGCTGACCATTGGCTAATCCTATCCTAGCCTGGTCACCATCCCTAGGTTGCCACACCATCCACATCTTTTCCTGTCCACGGTCAAGTCTATCCCATCCACAGTGGCAACCGACATCTTTTGATAGCCGGTGCCCAACCTATCAGTCTATCCATAGGCCGTGTGCCTGTGCCAACACCTGAGCTCTCCCATCCACAAGCGTGCGATGGAAGACTCGGCTGACTTATAAAGGAAGCCTTACCCCAAACTCAGCACATCACAGCCTCATTCCTAGTTCAGTATCAAACCACCGAGATGACAGGCCCCCTCGTGCACAACGAGACCACCGCAGTCGAGCTTGAAGGCTTCGTAACCATCCTCGCCAATCTCACCCGTCGTGCTTTTAGCATCGACGAGCCACCGGAATATGTCGTGTACCAAGAGCACACGAGTAATTCCATCCATCACTTCTGGGCCACGGTGCACATCTACGGGAGGGGCACCACATCGGAGCGTCCCTACCGATTCACCGGGAGGACAACCTCCGACGAGCCCCAATCCATCCAACTTGCAGCCCGAGAAGCTATAGTTCAACTCCGGCACCTGTCACCGAGGGTTAACTGCCGCTCCTTGTACTACTACCCTAGCCGTGAAGGCTATGGTAGCCCGACCCAGGTCGCCAACGGAGACCATGAGTCAGATCCTGCCCTGGTGCATCTGGTGCGCTACCTGAAAGCGCAAGAGGCACTATTTGATCAGGTCACTCTTGACCTGATTGAGACCCGCAGGACGCTCGCTCTCCTGACCCCAGCAAGGAGTGAAGCTGCACCCTCCACCGACGCCCCGATAATGCTGCTTGGAAGGCCGGTTGAGCCCCCAAGCTCTGACCATGTCACCTACCCGGGCAATGCCTTTGCCTCACCCGGAAATCTCCGTCGTCTCTTGGAGGCCTACTCCAATGGGACGGTGACCTCGACACCCCGCGAAGGTCACCACCGCTACTCCAGCCCTGTAGCTCCCCATCCTACTCCGGCCAGCTCCGACGCGGAAGCGCACGGAGACGACTCGGCATCCGCAAGACGCGCCAAGATAGATATCAACCAGGTGGAATGAGTCCACCAGAATTGTTATCAACCCCTAGTGGCTCGGTTTTTCCTTTAATTCCGCAGTAGCTGGTGTGTGGCGTAGTGAGTTTGTAGACCCCCTGTGTGTCACCATCTAATAGTATGTGTGATCTGGCATAAATTGCTTGATGAGTGGTTGCAGAGTAAATTCTAGATGTGATCCCTAACCGACACGCACAGTAATATGTCACTTTTCTTGTGGGGATTGAGGCCTGAGACTTTGACTCAGACAACCCCGCGCCGGAGTCGGTGTCTCTGTCGTACCGGCACCATTTCATGTTTCATGACCCAGGCTCTCTATAAGAGGCCACACTCATTTTTTCCACACCAGCAACCATCAGCATCAAGCACTGCCTTTTCCATTCATCCACCCATGTCTCACCCCGGAGCTTATCTGAGGACCCCCGATGCAAGACCTGGTAGTTTTGTTATGTTATTGTGGGATTTTACCCGCAATACTCTTGGCTCCACCCATCCACCCCTGTATGAGCTGTTCAAATCGAGAATCACTCCTGATCTCTCGAAATACTGGGCAGCTGTACATATTCCACCAGCAGATTTAAACCAAGGCCCTCCCTATGTGATTTTCATCGGGAGATCCATGCCAACGCCAGGCATGGCCATTGAGTCTGCTGCGTATGAAGCAGTCACCCGTCTTCGATTTGCGGTGCCCTGTGCCAACGCAAGGGAATACTGCTATTTTCCAAGTCGCGCTGCTTTTGGAGCAGAAGCTACGTTCCGCTGTGGACGTGCGGAGGGCGATCCAGCCCTGGTATATCTCATCCAATATGTGATGGCCAAGGAGCATTTCACCCAGCAAATACTGGAATATCTCCACTACCTTGCTGTTCTGAATCCCCGGATCGCCATTGGAGGACCCCCTCTGCCAACTCAGGAGGGACACGTTCTTCGTTTGCTCCCTCAACTGCCTCCCCTCCCTCCGGAAGAAGAAGGATGTGTTCCAACACCGGGAAGCCTTCCGTTTGACCCCGTAGATCCCGCTTTCGGACCGTAGACGGCCGTGAGTGCGTTTGTGTAGCATGTAGTGTTTGTTTGCATGATGTGCTTTGTTTGTTTTGACTGTATGTCATGAATGTATTGCCCTGTCTGCATTTTTGCATATGAGTGCTTTGTTTGGGTGGTATGCTTTTTAATTCTACCGCCTTAACAAATCTCGAGGACGAGATTTTCTTAAGGGGGTTAGAATTTGTAACACCCCAAAAATTTTAACCACTTTTTCATTAAATAAAATTTGGCTAGAAATAAATTTTTTGAATTATAATAGGCCCTTTTATAATTTTCAGAGCCTTTTCTATTCCTGCCTTAGAAAATCTTCTTTACATATAGAAAATTTTTTTTGGAAATACTTTTGTGGGCTCTGGTTATACCTTGGGTCTTTTCATTATTTGTTTGATAACATTAGAAATTATTTTTTTATAATAAAATTTTTCCTTAGAAATTTCTTTTAATAGCTTTTGCAATGTTTTAAATGCTTCTGTTGCACTACTTCTATTTTAAATAATTCTCTAAAAATTCCACCATAATTCTGGGAGGTCATGTGATGCCTATATGTCACATTGGTGCAAAAACCCAACTTGGTGTTTTGCAAAATTTGAGTGAACCATCCTCTTTTTCAGTTCTGTCCATCTTCTAGGTTTCTACTACAACCCTATTATTTCTTGCTCCAAAAATTCTGAGCCTTGGCCATCTTCTAGTTCCTACTACCAAAACCTTAACTCCAGAAGATCAGATCCATTAGCATCTTTTAGACCCACCAAACACCCCTCTGAATATTATGTCCAGAACTGAATTCCAGTACAACTTGCACTAGCAAGTATTTCCTTTTCCCGAACTGACTCCACCATCATCCCTATCATCTAAAGAGACACTATCCTGCCAAGTACCATATCGAGCAAACTCTTCTAGATAGACCTAGCATTTCATCAAACAGGTTGTGGGCATGACAAAAACTTTGCCACTTCCTAAACCTTTATGGACACTTGATTATTTAACCAAACCAGCATGTCCATCATTCCTCTCATGCCCTAAAGCACCATTCTGTTAATTTGCAGCTCTTGTGGGTCACCCTAGATGCCACTGGCATTGCGTCGAACACCTTGTGAGCACACACAGAGCGCGGCCAGAACGTGCTAATTGCACGCGGTGGCATCAAGCTCCTGTCATTGCCCTGCTGCTTCCCCTGCTCGCCCGAGCCTCCCACCGGATCAACTCGACCACCAATAACTTCCCCGACACCTTCCCTTGGCCGCTTGCGCCGGCCACCACCGTCCACGCCGACCGGAGCCGCCGCCCGACGAGTCCCGCATCGCCACGTCGCACCGACCGTCAACGCTCGGGACGCGTGGCTCGCCCCCGAGCCAAACAAGACCCCCGCCATCACTGCAAGCCACCACCGTCCACACCGACCCCCGCCAGCCTCACCAACCTCGCCACCGGCCGCGTCTGCCATTAATGGCCTCCGCCTCTGTACGCCCGTGGACGGTGCTGTCCGAACTACCTGGCACCTTCCCGAGCCGCCAGCACACTCCCATAGTAACTTTGGCCGGCCACCGTCCCCAGCGAACCTCACCGGCCACCCCACGACCTCGCCGGCGCAGTAATGGCGTTGCCATCGTGTCCGTTCTCTGTAACCCGCCGAACCGCGTCACCCCGCCTATAAAAGGCCCCCCCCTGAGGCCGTTGCACTCACCACGGCATCCCCTCTCATCCCCGTAAACCACCCCGAGCCACCATTTAAGCCGAGGTGGTCTTCTCCTTCCTCTCCGGCAGCTACTGCCGCCGCCCTCGCCTCGCAGCTACCCACCTCTTCAGAGCGTCCCCCTCTCCAAAACCCCCACCACTAGCTCCCACTCGATCCCACGCATCCAACCAGCCCATCATTTTCACCGGAGGAAGCCCATGGGCAAAAGCCCCAAATCGCCGTCGCCGGAGCCCCGCGGGAGGACTCACCGCCGTTGGTCCCGAGCTCTCCAGCTATCGAAACGGCTACCCAGAGGATCGCCATGCTCTCCTGGTTCCATTCATGTGCTCGGCGTCCCGAACGGCGTCGCCGTTCGCCGGCGATGATCGCCGGAATCCGTCTCTGCCCCAGACCAGACGCGCGCGGGCTAGAGGAGACGAACCCGACAAGTGGGGCCCGGCCATCAGCGACTCAGGCCGCGGACCCCGCTGGGTAAGTGGAGGCGGTTTCCTCCTGGAGCCGTTTCCGCACGGAGAAGGCGTGTTCCGTGGAATACGCCATCGACGTCAGCACATCTCCCCGCAGCCAGATAACTGGGCTCGGCCCAGTGGCGCCGTGGAGCTAAACAGCACTCAGGGCGCGATTCTGACCTTCTCTTTTATTCTTTCCAGCAGCTTTCAAATAATTCCACAGCCACCAAATCTGATCCAAATTTGATGATTCCAATTCCTGTAGGCTTCTAAAATCATGCTCTGTTTATTTAATTTAGGTGAACATTTTTGTTATAATTAGCCTCTGTTGAATCAATTAAATATTGCTTTTAATCAGTTGTTCCAGACTTAGATATTCCATAACTAATTCATATGAACTCTAAATAAATTTATTCTGTTTCTGATATTCCTTAAATATCATCTAGTTTATTTTAGTATTTATTTCAAAATTATTTGAAATACTTTTAAATGCTGTTTTTGGATTATGTGGTGATTTAGATATTTTTGAAAATAGGAAATGAAGGGGGGGATGAATATTTCAAACTTTTGGAGTGCACCCAATATTTCTGCATGCTCAAGGCAAGCATTTTGAACACTTGATATGGCGTATGTTTTCATGCTATAATATTTTAGGGCATGTTTGATACTTTGATAGGCTTGGCATATGAGTAGAAATATTGCATGCATGCATGGTCATAATTATACTTTCTCTTGCATGCATCCCCTTCAAATTTGCAACATGCATAAGTTATGAAAATCCAGGAATGTGCTCCTGTTTTGGACGTGCCGGTGGGCACGGGCCATACTTGACACGGTGGTGTCATGAGATATATGTGGAAGCAGGCAAGGGTTGTGGCCCTGTCCTGATGATATGGTTGAAAGAATGTTTTGTTGTGCTAATCACTGCAGGAAACATAAGCCTCCTGAGTCGACCGTAGATCGAGTCTTGTTCCAGTAACCCCCATACTTGAATCGTGCTGCCACTTGTCTCTACCACGGGTAGGGTATGGTTTAGTAAGTTGTTAACCCCTTTCCGTGCACACACCGTACAGAGAGGCCATGGTGGAAGATACCGGGTGCATCCGGTAGGCATGCCACATGGTCCGGGGGCATGGGTGTTTCCGGTTGTAGCCGAGAGGGAGTGTACCCTTGTAATCCGCGCGTTTGAATAGTGATCCCATGCTTTTGGAGGTTGTAGCCTTCCCACTTAGAGTTTTACTTAACTGTTGTTTTGGGTGATCCCTGGCAGCAGAAAAGTTAAGCTGGTGTGTGCTGGTTAGGTGTGTTTTCAACCCAAAGACCGTAATAGGAATTAGTCAGTGTCCCGATACTGATTAAAGAAATCCTATACTTGCGGGTAAAGAGTACACCCTCTGCAGAGTTTGAAACCTATTCGAATAGCCGTGTCCGCGGTTAAGGATTACAGTCTGGGTTGGTCAAGTGTCGGTCTTAGAGTCGGTCTCCGGAGGAAATAATTTAATTGTGAGCATGGAGTATTATGCAGATTAATTCTTACTGCTACTGGTGATGTTATGAATATTATGGATGATATGAGTATTATTGTGGACTAACCCGTTCCTCTTATTTTTACTTTCCAGAGTGTCTCAGGGGCTGGCTAGACTACCCCGGACACTCGCCTTTATTTTCAAGTCCTTTCTGTGGCGTCCCTCGAGTGTCAGGCGGTTTATCACGCCACTACTCTTGTGGACACCCGACTGGCATTCCTTTTCAAGTCCTTTCGTGGCGTCGCCTGAGTTCTCGGATGGTATCGTCCGATTTCTCTTTTAGACACCCGACTGGCATTTCTTTTCAAGACCGACCGTGGTGTCACTTGATACCCGATCGGCATTCCTTTTATATTTTATTGATGCTAATATTTATTTTTTTTGCACTAAATATTATTCATCATGCCATGTTTTAATTCCTGTCAGCATGCATTTAAAATAAGTATATCATGAGCATGTGCATATAGTTTAATTCACCTTGACCATATAATTGTTTGCTGCTTTTGTTATATTATTTGTCCATGATGTTTGCGAGTACATTCAAACGTACTCACAGGCTTGTCCCTGGCTATTTACTTGGCCAGGTTCGGAGTTCTGCTAGGAGTACCACAGTGACGTCCGTGCGAAGCCTAGGAGTGCAGCCACGCAAGATAGGAGTTATCCGGGTCAGCTGTTCCTATGGGAATGGAGCCCATCGATGTGGAGATCCACAAGCCAATTCCTTCATCCACCACCGGAGTCTTTGTTATATCAGTAGACCTTTATGGTCTTGTATCAAATTCTTGTAAATGCTTGGTATTCTGTAACAAGGATGTGTCCACCAGTAACAGTAATCCTGGGCTGGTGATGACACTAGGGGTTAATTTCTGGAATATTGTGTTACCGAAATCCGGCCCCGACAGTAAATAATAGCGAAAAGTAAATAGCGGATGTGATCAATGATGGTAATATGGACCGGAGTCTCATGATGTTCACTAGCGATGTCTCTCTCCCAAAAGACGATAAAACAGCTATGTGAGGTAAACGAATTACAGCTGGGCAATTGACAGGACCACGAACGCAAACCAATGCTGACTACATTGCAAGAAAGGTTGAGGTTGAAAGCATGGGCGGTACGCCAAAGTAAGTAGACCGAAATCCATCAATATCTACTACTAATCATCCACCTTGAGATATCCATCTAGAACATCTCGCTGGTATTAAGTTGCGAGCCCCACCCATAGTGTAAACTCAAAGCAACAGACAACTGCATTAAAAGAACTTTGCGTAAAGTAAACAATCCTTGCACCTGCGGGCACAAGCACCGTTGTTTTCCCCCTTGTGGCAACAGAACATCCCCTAGACTCATGTTTCTGTCACTCAAGCTAGTCATCGAGGGGCATGAACCCACAATCAAGCATAACGTTCCCTCTTGGAGTCACTACGTATCACTTGGCCAAAGCAATAAATAACAACGGAGAACATGCAAGAATTACTTACGAACATAAATATAAAAGAGGTATATCAAATATATTACTCAATCACAATCTGAACATAATCTCATAATCCATCGGATCCCAGCAAACTCATCATAGCAACAGCATAAGGATTACATATGTGCCTCGATCATGTAGGGCAGCTCACGAGGACTAATTAGTGAAGCACAAGAACGGGAGGAGAACATCACATAGCTACTGGTCATGGACTCATGGTCCAAGGGAGACTACTCACAACTCATCCGGGAGGCGTCCATGGTGGTGGAGAAGCTCCCGGTGGTGATCCTCCCCTCCGGCAGGGTGCCGGGAAGAGTTCTCCTGGTGCTCCCGATCTTGGAAGCGGCGGCGGCGGCGGAACAGAGATGAGATTGCGAAAAAGAGTTCCCGTCCCGAGGGTTTCGAGGGA
>LR738714.1:866718494-866764805 GCA_902687465.1 Secale cereale | reverse complement strand
GGTTCCGGAACGCTGATTTTTTATATAATTTTTCTGGATTTTTCCTGACAGTTCTCGTAACGTGAAAACCTGAAATACAAAATCAGCCGAAAACAGAAACTGGCACCGGGGTGCACTGGATTAGTAGGTTAGTCCAAATATGATCAAAAGTGTATGGAAGTGTATGAATATCATAGCAATATCACCCAAAAGTGGCATGGAGCAAGCAGAAATTATAGAAGTACCCCCTTTGGCATATATTTAAAGCGTCTCCCGAAACCCTGAAAACAGGAACTCTTTTTCGCGATCTCATCTCTGTTCTGCCGCCGCCGCCGCTTCCAAGATCGGGAGCACCAGGAGAACTCTTCCCGGCACCCTGCCGGAGGGGAGGATCACCACCGGGAGCTTCTCCACCACCATGGACGCCTCCCGGATGAGTTGTGAGTAGTCTCCCTTGGACCATGGGTCCATGACCAGTAGCTATGTGATGTTCTCCTCCCGTTCTTGTGCTTCACTAATTAGTCCTCGTGAGCTGCCCTACATGATCGAGGCACATATGTAATCCTTATGCTGTTGCTATGATGAGTTTGCTGGGATCCGATGGATTATGAGATTATGTTCAGATTGTGTTTGAGTAATATATTTGATTCGCCACTTTTATAATTATGTTCGTAAGTAATTCTTGCATGTTCTCCGTTGTTATTTATTGCTTTGGCCAAGTAGTAGGTAGTGACTCCAAGAGGGAACGTTATGCTTGATTGTGGGTTCATGCCCCTCGATGACTAGTTTGAGTGACAGAAACATGAGTCTAGGGGATGTGTTGTTGCCACAAGGGGGAAAACAACGGTGCTTGTGCCCGCGGGTGCAAGGATTGTTTACTTTACGCAAAGTTCTTTTAATGCAGTTGTCTGTTGCTTTGAGTTTACACTATGGGTGGGGCTCGCAACTTAATACCAGTGAGATGTTCTGGATAGATATCTCAAGGTGGATGATTAGTAGTTGATATTGATGGATTTCGGTCTACTTACTTTGGCGTACCGCCCATGCTTTGAACCTCTACCTTTCTTGTAATGTAGTCAGCATTGGTTTGCGCACATGGTCCTGTCAATTGCCCAGCTGTAATTCGTTTACCTCACATAGCTGTTTTATCGTCTTTTGGGAGAGAGACATCACTAGTGAACATCATGAGACTCCGGTCCATATTACCATCATTGATCACATCCGCTATTTACTTTCCCGCTATTTACTTACTATTGCAATATTTATCACTATTATCACTTGCGTTTGATCCTTTGTAAACTACAAGGCCGGAGGGATTGACAACCTCTCTGTACTCGTTGGGAGCAAAGTTATTTGTATCTGTGTGCAGGTCCACGTTGATTGCTAATATCTGGCGCCGTTAGCAGTTGACACCTTCTTGTTGAAACTGGGAGTCTCTGGGAAATCGATCCTTGGTATTACCAAGGGAAAACTTCTGCTACACTGCATCTCAAACCTTCCACTTGGGGTAACCAACGAGGGGTGAGAAGCCACCTAGCAAAGCAATTTCTGGCGCCATTGCTGGGGACTCCACTCTTCAGGATAGGGGAGTTGCACGCTATCTTTTACCTTTGCTTTTAGTCTTGTTAGTTTACCTTTCAGTTTTGCTTTAGTATCTTTTATCGAAAATCACAAAAATAGTTATCTTGCTTGCTTGCTACAATGGGTTCCACCGAGAACACCAAGTTGTGTGACTTCACTAGTCACAACAACGATGACTTTATCAGCACACCTATCACTACACCTACCACTTCAGCACCTTCATATGAAATTAAACCTGCTTTACTGAACTTAGTCATGAAAGATCAATTCTCCGGTGCTGGAGATGATGCTGCTTTACACTTGAACAACTTTGTTGAACTTTGTGATATGCAAAAGTACCAAGAAATAGATGGTAATATTGTTAAGCTTAAGCTTTTTCCTTTCTCCTTGAGAGGAGAAGCTAAAATTTGGTTTCAGTCTTTGCCTAGAAACAGCATAGATTCATGGGACAAGTGCAAAGATGCTTTTATCGGAAAATACTATCCACCTGCTAAAATTATCCAACTGAGAAGTAACATAATGAATTTTAAACAATTGGATAATGAACACGTTGCCCAAGCTTGGGAACGTATGAAATCTCTTACCAAGAACTGCCCTACTCATGGTTTGACTACTTGGATGGTTATTCAAACGTTTTATGCAGGCTTGAACTTTACCTCGCGGAACTTGTTAGATTCGGTCGCGGGAGGAACTTTTATGTCAACTACACTTGGTGCTGCCACGAAGCTTCTCGATAAGATGATGACCAACTATTCCCAATGGCACACCGAACGCGCTCCAACAGGTAGGAAGGTAAACTCTGTCGAGGAGATTTCCTCCCTAAATGAAAAGGTTGACTTGATCATGTCTCTACTTTCGAAGCAATCTTCTGTTGATCCTCGTGATGTTCCTTTAAATTCTTTGATTGCTCAAGAACAAGTAGATGCAAACTTTATCTCTAGAAACAATTTCAACAACAATGCTTATAGGAGTAATTTTGGTAGCAATCCTAGACCGTTCCCCTCTAATTCTTATGGGAACAACAATGCTTATCCTAGCACCAGGAACTCCACTACTGAACTAGAGATTATGCTTAAAGATTTCATCACTACCCAAAAAGCCTTTAATAAGAGTGTAGAAGAAAAACTACATAAACTAGATGATCTCTCTTTGAAGGTAGACCACTTAGCCAATGAGATAGAATTGCTAAAAATTAAAACTTCTCCTCTTGAGGAGAGGAAGGTCACTCCTATGAATGCTATTCAAGTGCAAATTAATGAAAACATTAGGATGATGGCTAAACTTAAAGAAAGATGGGCTAGAGAAAGGGAGGAAGAGGATAGAATTAAGAACCTTCCTACCCACCACACTGTTGCTACTATCCAAGTTGTTGTGGATATCCAAACTCTTAGCACCCAATGTACTCCTGGTCCCGATGGACCTATTAATGGTGATGCTATGACTATAGAAACTACCAAACAAGAGAACCTAAAGGACACCACTACCACTTTACTTGATGCTAGGGACCTTGATTTTGATAATTGCACTCTTACCGAAGTTATTGATTTCCTTCACAAGATGTCTAGAGATCCCCGCACTAGCACGCTTAACCTTGCCTTCACAGAGCATATCACTAATGCTCTCATCAAAGCTAGGGAGGAGAAACTTAGAGTAGAAGCCTCCATACCTAGAAAGCTAGAAGATGGTTGGGATCCTATGATAAAAATTAGATTGAATGACTTCTCTTGCTATGCATTATGTGATGTTGGAGCTAGTACCTCTGTTATGCCCAAAAGAATATATGATATGCTTAAATTGAAACCTTATGATTCTTGTTCTTTTGGTGTTCGTCTCGTTGATTCTTCCATAAAGAAAACTTCGGGGAGGATCGACGATGTTCTTATCGTTGTCAATGACAATTATGTTCCCGTTGATTTCACTATTATGGATATTGAATGTGATCCTTCTTGTCCAATTATTTTGGGACGTCCCTTCTTACGCACCGTTGGTGCTATCATTGACATGAAAGAGGGTAATATAAAATTTCAGTTTCCTCTCAAGAAAGGGATGGAACACTTCCCTCTAAAGAAGATCAAGTTATCTTTTGAGTCTGTTGTATGGGCTAGCTATTCTTTTACTCTTGATAAAACTTGATCTATATATATTATGCCTAGCTTAAAGGCATAAAAGAAAGCGCTTTTGGGAGGCAGCCCAATGAATAAATTTATTTTGCTTTTGTTGTGTCTTGATGTTGTTTACTACTGTAGCATCATCATTGTATCTTTGCTTTTCAATTTTGTGCCAAGTATAGCCTCTGATTGCTAGAAAGTTCAAAAGTTGTGAGGTGCTGTCCAGGAAACAGATTCTGTCCTTGGATAGAAAAATTCGTATAAAATCACCAGATCATCTTTTTGATCTGAATTTTTTCGACAGCGTTCTCTATATAATTGTCTTTCGTGCATCTGTTCTGAGTTTTTTTATTAGAGTTGCAGAAGTGCCCTGAACAAATCAATTACTACCTGCTGTTCTGTTTTTCACAGATTCTGTCCTGTTTTAACTTTCCTTCATTTTGCAAACCAAGAGCTTGCTTTTTCTTTGCAAAAACCTTTTGGAAATCTTGAGAAACAGTAGAACTTCAAGAATATCTTTATTTCCAGCAAGGTATAATTATTTTATTATGGGTACTAACCTCGCTAATCAGATTATGATGAGTTATGTATGAAGGGAGTTTTCAAGTGTGCGAGGGAAGATGATAAAAAGATTCAGGAGTGTCAAACGCTCAAGCTTGGGGATGCCCCCGTGCACCCCCAAGAAATATTCAAGGAGACTCAAGCGTCTAAGCTTGGGGATGCCCCCGTGCATCCCCTTCTCCATCAACATTATCAGTTCGTCTTTCGTTCCACTATATTTTAATCACTTCATGTGTTATGTGCTATGCTTGGAGCGTCTTGCTTTTAATTTCCTTTTTAGTTTTCCATAACGAGTCGGAACTCAGCGTTCTTTATGTGGGAGAGAAACACACACCACTTCTACCTAGAACATAACATAGAATTTTCATGACTATCTTTGCTGTGTGTGTTCTTTGTCTTTTAATAGCTACTATCATGCTCTGCTCTTAGTATTCATGCTTATCTTTTTAAAGAGCTTGTGTTTAGTTGGTTGCTTGAACTCTCTTTAGTCATCATGCTTATCTTATTAAGAGAGTTTGCTTCCGTTGCATTGGTTGATATGTCTATGATAAAGATGCTACGTGCATAATGGCGCTTGGTAGTTCATGTTTTCTTATGGTTAGTCTCAAATAGCTGGGGGATTCCCAATGTGTTATTGGAGTACCAACATGATTTGTTTGCCAATGATGTGGTATGGTTTAGTAATATATTCCCTCAAGAATTTATTTTGATTGACCTGGCGTATGCACACGCATATTTAAGACCGTAAAGAAAGTCTGTCAAGCCTTGATGATCTTTTATTTCTAAGTATCAATATAACTTCCATGGCTGATTCAATGTTGCTTTGTCGCTCTGCATGATTATGACCGTCATTGCTCTCTTAGTTGGTCGCTCCCAGTCTTTTGCTAACCTCCACTTGTACTAAGCGGACTGACTGCTTGTGCATCCACATCCTTTTAAACCAGTTATGCCATATGAGTCCACCATACCTACCTATATGTGGTATTTCACCGCCACTCCAAGTAAATTTACATGTGCTACCTTTAAAACCTTCAGTTTTTGCAATACATAGCTCATGGGAAAGTAGCTTAAAAATTATTGTGGTAAAGAATATGTTGCTTATGTATCTTATTTCTTATAAGTTGCTTGCTGAGCGGTAACCATGTTTCTGGGGACGCCATCAACTGTTACACTTTTGTTGAATATCATGTGAGTTGCTATGCTTGTTCGTCTTGTCTGAAGTAAGGGTGATTTGCCATGGGTTGAATGGTTTGAGTATGCATATTGTTAGAGAAGAACATTGGGCTGCCAACCAAAGCCATGTATCATGGTGGAAGTTTTAGCTTGGACATTAATCCTCAATCTCTTATGAGAATATGCTTAAGCATTAAAGAGGAGTCCATTATCTATTTTCTATGTTGTCCCGGTATGGATGTCCTCAAGTTGAGATCTATCAAAAACGAGAAATCAAATGCGATCTATCTCCTTGGACCTTTGTACAGGTGACATAGAGGTACCCCTTTGTGACACTTGGTTGAAACATATGTAATGCAATGATAATCCATGGAAATCCGAGCTAATTAGGACAAGGTGCGAGCACTATTGGTATTCGATGCATGAGGCTTGCAACTTATAGGATGTCTTATGCATAACACATATGAAGTACTACTACTGTTGACAAAATTGTTTCTATGTTTTCAAAATAAAAAGCTCTAGCACATGAGTAATCCCTGCTTCCCTCTGCGAAGGGCCATTCTTTTACTTTTATGTTGAGTCTCCACCTTCTTTCTTCAAAGCACCAACTATTGAGAGCATGATTGTCATTCTGAGTGTAATGTGCATTGTCCCAAAGTAGCATTGTCTTTTGCATGATTGTGATATCGTTTATATTGAAATCATTGTATCTAGTCATCACTTAAACCTTGAAGGTACCCCTGCATTTATGTTTTGCTTCACTAAAGGGGGCAAGCTAGATATCACTTTATCATATTTGCACATCATGTTCATTGCAAATCTATTTGATGTTTCAGTATCATATTGTAAAACTTTCAGTCTTTGTGATTTTCTCATGAGGCAACTTAATTACTACAGATTCATTATCTCAGTAAGCTTTTGTCATATGACTATGAAAAGTCCTATATGGTTAATAGCATGTCACCACAGAAATTATTCTTGTTATCATTTACCTACTCGAGGACGAGCAGGAATTAAGCTTGGGGATGTTGATACGTCCAAAACGTATCTATAATTTCTGCTTGCTCCATGCCTCTTTTGGGTGATATTGCTATGATATTTATACACTTCCATACACTTTTGATCATATTTGGACTAACCTATTAACTCAGTGCACCCCAGTGCCAGTTTCTGTTTTCGGCTGTTTTTGTATTTCAGGTTTTCACATTACGAGAACTGCCAGGAAAAATCCAGAAAAATTATATAAAAAATCAGCGTTCCAGAAACTACCGTGCGCCCGAAGGACAGCCGGGGGGGGGCACCAGGGCTCCAGGCGCCCTGGCGGCGCCCCCCCCCCCCCCCGGGGCCGCGCCGGGGGGGCGCCTGGGCCCCCCGAGGCTCCTCCGATGCCCTCCTTTGGCATATATTTAAAGCGTCTCCCGAAACGCTGAAAACAGGAACTCTTCCCGGCACCCTGCCGGAGGGGAGGATCACCACCGGGAGCTTCTCCACCACCATGGACGCCTCCCTAATGAGTTGTGAGTAGTCTCCCTTGGACCATGGGTCCATGACCAGTAGCTATGTGATGTTCTCCTCCCGTTCTTGTGCTTCACTAATTAGTCCTCATGAGCTGCCCTACATGATCGAGGCACATATGTAATCCTTATGTTGTTGCTATGATGAGTTTGCTGGGATCCGATGGATTATGAGATTATGTTCAGATTGTGTTTGAGTAATATATTTGATTCACCTCTTTTATATTTATGTTCGTAAGTAATTCTTGCATGTTCTCCGTTGTTATTTATTGCTTTGGCCAAGTAGTAGGTAGTGACTCCAAGAGGGAACGTTATGCTTGATTGTGGGTTCATGCCCCTCGATGACTAGTTTGAGTGACAGAAACATGAGTCTAGGGGATGTGTTGTTGCCACAAGGGGGAAAACAACGGTGCTTGTGCCCGCGGGTGCAAGGATTGTTTACTTTACGCAAAGTTCTTTTAATGTAGTTGTCTGTTGCTTTGAGTTTACACTATGGGTGGGGCTCGCAACTTAATACCAGCGAGATGTTCTGGATAGATATCTCAAGGTGGATGATTAGTAGTAGATATTGATGGATTTCGGTCTACTTACTTTGGCGTATCGCCCATGCTTTGAACCTCTACCTTTCTTGCAATGTAGCCAGCATTGGTTTGCGCACATGGTCCTGTCAATTGCCCAGCTGTAATTCGTTTACCTCACATAGCTGTTTTATCGTCTTTTGGGAGAGAGACATCACTAGTGAACATCATGAGACTCCGGTCCATATTACCATCATTGATCACATCCGCTATTTACTTTCCCGCTATTTACTTACTATTGCAATATTTATCACTATTATCACTTGCGTTTGATCCTATGTAAACTACAAGGCCGGCGGGATTGACAACCTCTCTGTACTCGTTGGGAGCAAAGTTATTTGTATCTGTGTGCAGGTCCACGTTGATTGCTAATATCTGGCGCCGTTAGCAGTTGACACCTTCTTGTTGAAACTGGGAGTCTCTGGGAAATCGATCCTTGGTATTACCAAGGGAAAACTTCTGCTACACTACATCTCAAACCTTCCACTTGGGGTAACCAACGAGGGGTGAGAAGCCACCTAGCACGGTACACATCAATAACATGTATATCATATATACCTTTGACGTTGCCGGCCTTCATGTCTGCTAAGTATTTGGGGCTGTTCCGTTTCCAGTGCCCCGTTCCCTTGAATGAAAACACTCAGTTTCAGGCTTGGGTCCATTCTTTGGCTTCTTCCCGGCAACTGGCTTACCGGGCGCGACAACTCCTTTGCCGTACTTCTTGAAGTTCTTCTTACCCTTGCCTTTCTTGAACTTAGTGGTTTTATTGACCATCAACACTTGATGTTCTTTCTTGATATCCACCTCCGCTGATTTCAGCATTGAATACACCTCGGGAATGGACCTCTCCATCCCCTGCATATTGAAGTTTGACATGAAGCTCTTGAAGCTAGGTGGGAGCGACTGGAGGATTCTGTCAACGACCGCTTCGTCTGGGAGATTCATTCCCAACTGAGACAAGCGGTTGTGCAACCCAGAAATCTTGAGGATGTGCTCACTGACAGAACTGTTTTCCTCCATCTTACAGCTGTAGAATGCATCGGAGACGTCATATCTCTCGACTCGGGCATGAGCTTGGAAAACCATTTTCAGCTCTTGGAACATCTCATATGCTCCGTGGTGCTCAAAACGCTTTTGGAGCCCCGACTCTAAGCTGTAAAGCATGCCGCACTGAACCAGGGAGTAATCATCACAACGCGACTGCCAGGCGTTCATAACAACTTGGGTCGCTGGGAGAACGGGTGCATCACCTAGCGGTGCTTCAAGGACATATGATCTCTTGGCAACTATGAGGATAATCCTCGGGTTACGGACCCAATCCGTATAGTTGCTACCATCGTCTTTCAGCTTGGTTTTCTCTAGGAACGCGTTGAAGTTGAGGGAAACTTGAGCGTGGGCCATTAGTTCATGATAATTAAGTTCATCTAATCAAATTTTAATGAACTCCCACTCAGAATGACATCTCTCTAGTCATCTAAGTGATACATGATCCGAATCGACTAGCCCGTGTCCGATCATCACGTGAGACGGACTAGTCATCAACGGTGAACACTTTCATGTCGATCGTATCTTCTATACGACTCATGTTCGACCTTTCGGTCTTCCGTGTTCCGAGGCCATGTCTGTACATGCTAGGCTCGTCAAGTGAACCCTAAGTGTATTGCTTGTGTAAATCTGGCTTACACCCATTGTATGCGAACGTTAGAACCTATCACACCCGATCATCACGTGGTGCTTCGAAACAACGATCCTTAGCAACGGTGCACAGTTAGGGGGAACACAATTCTTGAAATTTTAGTGAGAGATAATCTTATTTACTACCGTCGTTCTAAGTAAACAAGATGCAAAAACATGATAAACATCACATGCAATCAATTAAAGTGACATGATATGGCCAATATCATCTTGCTCCTTCGATCTCCATCTTCGGGACACCATGATCATCTTTGTCACCGGCTTGACACCATGATCTCCATCATCATGATCTCCATCATCGTGTCTTCATGAAGTCGTCACGCCAACTATTACTTCTACTACTATGGCTAACGTTTAGCAATAAAGTAAAGTAATTACATGGCGTTATTCAGTGATACGCAGGTCATACAATAATTAAGACAACTCCTATGGCTCCTGCCGGTTGTCAAATTCATCGACATGCAAGTCGTGATTCCCTATTACAAGAACATGATCAATCTCATACATCACATATATCATTCATCACATCTTCTTGGCCATACCATATCACATAGCACATGCTGCAAGAACAAGTTAGACGACCTCTAATTGTTGTTGCAAGTTTTACGTGGCTTCTACAGGTTTTCTAGCAAGAACATTTCTTAACTACGCCAAAACCACAACGTGATTTGTCAATTTCTATTTACCCTTCATAAGGACCCTGTTCATCGAATCCGATCCGACAAAAGTGGGAGAGACAGACACCCGCCAGCCACCTTATGCATCTAGTGCATGTCTGTCGATTGAACCAGTCTCACGTAAGCGTACGTGTAAGGTCAGTCCGGGCCGCTTCATCCCACAATACCGCTGAATCAAGATTAGACTAGTAACGGCAAGAAAATTGAGAAAACTCAAACGCCCACAACTGCTTTGTGTTCTACTCGTGCAAAATGCTACGCAAAAGACCTAGCTCAGATGCCACTGTTGGGGAACGTAGCAGAATTCAAAAAAATTCTACGCTTTCACCAAGATCGATCTAAGGAGACATCTAGCAACGAGCATATTAGAGTGCATCTACATACCCTTTTGTAGATCGCGAGCGGAAGCTTTCGAAGAAGCGTGGATGAAGTAGTCGTACTCTTCGCGTTCTTCGTCACCTATGATCTAGCGCCGAACGGACGGCACGTCCGCGTTCAACACACGTCCGGTACAGCAATGTCACCTCCTTCTTGATCCAGCAAGGGGGGAGGAGAGGTCTTCGGAGATCCAGCAGCACGACGGCGTGGTGGTGGATGCAGCGGGAAATCCTGCAGGGCTTCGCCGGCGCCCTGCGGAGGAGTAGAAAGGTGTGACAGGAGGGGGAGAGGTGCCAGAGGCTTGGGGTGCGGCTGCCCTATCCCCCCCCCCACTATATATAGGGGCCAGGGGGGCGCCGGCCCTGGCAGATCCCATCTGCAAGGGGGGCGGCGGCCTAGGGGGGAAACTTGCCCCCCAAGGCATAGGGGGCGCCCCCCTGCCCTAGGGTTTCAACCCTAGGCGCATGGAGGGGGGCCCAAGTGGTGCGCCAGCCCACCAGGGGCTGGCCCCTTCACCCTTGCGGCCTAGGGGCCCCACCGGGATGGGTGGCCCCACCCGGTGGACCCCCGGGACCCCTCCGGTGGTCCCGGGACACTCCCGGTGACCCCCGGAGTTCACCCGATGGCCGAAACTGGACTTCCTATATATCATTCTTTACCTCCGGACCATTCCGGAACTCCTCGTGACGTCCGGGATCTCATCCGGGACTTCGAACAACATTCGGGTTTCCACGTGCATGTATCTCTACAACCCTAGCGTTACCAAACCTTAAGTGTGTAGACCCTACGGGTTCGGGAGACACGTAGACATGACCGAGACGACTCTCCGGTCAATAACCAACAGCGGGATCTGGATACCCATGTTGGTTCCCACGTGTTCCTCGATGATCTTCATCGGATGAACCACTATGTCAAGGATTCACTCAATCCCGTATGTTATCCCCTTTGTCCATCGGTACGGTACTTGCCCGAGATTCGATCGTCGGTATTCCCGATACCTTGTTCAATCTCGTCATGGCAAGTCTCTTTACTCGATCCATAATCCATCATCCCGTGACTAACTCCTTAGTCACCTTGAGCTCATTATGATGATGCATTACCGAGTGGGCCCAGAGGTACCTCTCCGTCATACGGAGTGACAACATCCCAGTCTCGGTTCGTACCAACTCAACAGACACTTTCGGAGATACCCGATGCGTACCTTTATAGCCACCCAGTTACGTTGTGACGTTTGGCACACCCAAAGTATTCCTACGGCATCCGGGAGTTGCACAACCTCATGGTCCAAGGAATAAATACTTGACACCGAAAAGCTTATGCATTACGAACTATACGATCTCGTGCTATGCTCAGGATTGGGTCTTGTCCATCACATCATTCTCCTAATGATGTGATCCCGTTATCACTGACATCCTATGTCCATGGTCAGGAAACCGTGACCATCTGTTGATCAACGAGCTGGTAACTAGAGGCTTACCAGGGACTCATTGTGGTCTATATATTCACACATGTATCGCTGTTTCCGTACAATACAATTCAAGCATGAATAACAGACAATTATCATGAACAAGGAAATATAATAATAATACTTTTATTATTGCCTCTAGGGCATATTTCCAACAGTTAAACCTCGACATCTATACCTACGTGGCAGGCGCACATCTTAGGATATTGATAGGTTGTTAGACCAACATGTTTATCTTATGTAAACCCTTATCTCTATCTCCTATCTTGATCTCCATGTATGTAATCTCAACCGCATGTATGCGCTGTTATGGGAGGTGCGCCCCATCTATATAAACATGAACCCGTCGGCCTGAGAGGGCAAGACGTTCCGCTAGAGCGCACAGTATATTCAAGTTGTACATTCACAACCCATAATACACCATATTGTATATTTAAGTTGTACTCCCTCTGTAAAGAAATATAAGAGCATTTATATCAGTTTTTAAATTTGTACTCCCTCTGTAAACCAATATTTAAGTTGTACTCCCTCTTATATTTCCTTACAGACATAGTACATTCGCATCCCATCTATAGAGAAAAGTCTAGTAGTAAAAGGGGTCGTTTTAGTGATCTAAACGCTCTTATATTTCTTTCCGTATGGAGTCAACCCATATATAGAGAAAAGTCTGGTATCAAAAGGGATCGTCGGGTATAACTTTGAGCATGGCTGTGATGGAGCTTTTTTGAAGTTGCAAATGCCATATCTCAACTGTAGGGAACGCTAGGGACAAGTCGTTTAAAGCCGACGCTCTGTCAGGCCGGTGTACTAGAGCCGTTTTCCTTCTCAAAACCTCACCGAAATGAAAATTTTATTTTGTACTTCGATTATATATATTTTTATTACTTTTAATTTCCCCTTTTTCTTTGTTTTTAGTTTCTATTTTTTTCCTATTTTCCTGTTACCATTTTCTCCATTTTTTATTATTATCTGTACGTCTGATAAGAAATATTAGCATTTTTAGAAAAATATATTTACTTAATAAATAAAAACTTTACAAGTGGATGTTTTAAAATACACATTAAATTAAAAAACATGATGAATAATTTTAAATATAATACAGACGATGTTATAATAAATTTTTATTTTTTCAATACATGAAAAATATTTTTTATTTACCTGAAATAATTCCCTTATATTTTTATTTATAAAGAAAACACATAAAATTTCTTAGTAAATTAATAAATTTTGAGTGTGTGGTCTACATTATTTCGAATATCCTATAACAACACCAATTTCCGGATGAATTATTTCTCTGTGTGTGATGAAAAAAAATATTTAATATGGATCAATATTCTTTTTAAAAAGATGGTGAAATCTTTAAATATGTGATGGAAACTTATATATACACAGCAAACAATATTTTCCAATATGCGATAAATATTTTTGAAAATACATGATGAACTATTTCTCAACATGCAACAGACATTTTGTAATACCTTAGGAACATGTATTTTGAATAGGATATGATTTTTTATACATGTTGAACACATTTGCGACATGTAATGTAAAATTGTAAAATATACAATGAATGTTTTAATCAAATATGCAATGGACAATTTTTCATACATGGAATATGTTTTTTTTCCAATATGTGATGGACATTTTTATATACACAGCATATATTTCTTTACAAATATGCAAACTTTTTTAGGTATGTGATGAACCATTTTCCAATATGCCATGAACTTTTCCTAAAATATTCAATGAACATTTTCTTCAAATACGCAGCAACTATTTCATATATCGAAAGAACATTTGAACCATGTGGTAAATGATTTGGCGGTGTTCGGCATTTGTTTTTCAAATATGCTATGGACGTTGTTGAAATAAATGAAGAACGTTTTCCAAATATGTGATCAAAAAATTCGTATAAGTGAAGTTCATTTTTAGAGTACATTGTGTACATTTGGTTTTCATGCGCGCTATCATTTTTTCTAAATACACTGCAACTTTTTTTCAAATACATGATAAACATATTTAAAAATGGAAGAACAATTTTAAAATACATGCATTTAAGAATAATACTTGGAGTGTTGTTTTAGAAAAACATTAATTAAAATATTGGGATATTTATATTTGAAATGAACTTATATTTAAACATAACACTGAATAAAAAGAAGAAGCTGCTGCTATTTTTGCATATTTTACCAGGCAATTCCTATTTCGTGCGTGGTTCGTTGGATAACAATCCCACGTGCACCGTCATGTGTGCTCCTGCCACTTATATTGTCTGCCCATTTGCCGTTTGCCGTTTGCCATATTCGATTGCTTTGGAAAGGTTCTAGAACGTTCCCTGGCCTGTTCCTTTTTTCTTCTGTTTTTATCATTTTGATTTTCTTCAAGTTATATCTTTTCCTTATTTATTAGTATTTTCTATTTAAATTTGTGAAATGGTCCTTGAAGTCATGGTTTTTTAAATAAGATATTTTTAAAATTCATGAACCATTTGACAAGTTTTGAATTCAAAATATTTTAAACTGGTTTTGGGAACCTTCCGGAAGGTTTTGGTTTGCTTTAGGTATGTTTTTCTTTTCTTTTGCATGTTGTTTCTTCTACCAGTTTTTTTAGAACTTTATAATATTTGTGTTTTGAAAAATGTTTGGAATTTGAAAAAATGTTGCAGATCCAAAAATGTATAAAATGTATAAAATTTTAAATTGTTTAATATTAATAAATTGCGCACAATTTTAAATAAATGTAGTTTTTCAAGATTTTTTTTAAGACAACAAGGAAATTGTGTCCTACAGTTCTTCGAGTCCCTACCGTGTGTGTGCACAAATGAAATCACGAATACCTGTGAGATTTGCCGAAATCATTAGTTAAGGGGTGCCCTTTGCAGTGCGGTGAGGTGGGCGGTGGCGGGAGGTAAGACCTGTCTTAAAATGTTTGTGGCGCCAAAAAGTTTGTGGATAGACAGCATCATAAAAAACCCTCCTCCTTCCTCTAAATATAAAACGAAGGCTAGATGCATGTTTATAAATTGCCCTACAATAGTTTTAGCCTTTTAGGTATAGTGGAGGTATAGAGAATGCGCTAGATTTGGGTTTTACCTTGTGTCTTTATAATAACATTTTTATTTTGAAGATTGTCAGGATTAAGAGAATCCGCTAGAGTTGGTCTAACAGTTTCTTTATAATATTTTTTAGAGAAAAACTAAAATGGAGATTCACCGGAATTTTGAGAGCCAACAATCAATTCCCCTCTTGAGTCCTGCTTATTTATTTCCTTATTGGTTTATTAGCTTGGCCAGATAATGTATACAACCCCCGCAAATAATAATAATATAAGATATACACATTTTTGTTGTTGCGGGGGATAAGATCTACATGTATGTATGGCTATGTCACATGCACACGTACGAACAAGGTATAATCCATTGTGTTTTGGAAGAGACGAAATTCGAAGACTATCTTTGCCGCAAAAAAGAAAAAGAAATTGCAAGACTATCTTGTTATAAACTAATGGCCCAACCTCCTAGTGCAATTTAAACCCAGTGGAGTGCAACGACTAACCACCATCAAAAGATATCCACATCACCCCACGTCCTCATTTAGTCATACATGTTCACATGTGGAGAAGGTTTTGCTCTGTTGGGAAGAGACGTAAATCCCAGACTGTATTTTCTTAATTTAAGAGGCTGCACATCTAATGTCTCTTTATTTAGATTAGAAGTACACCATATTCGTACGCTGTCAGATGTATCTACCAAATGAATATGCTTAATGCCACTTGTGTGCAACTAACAACTACTCCCTCCGTTCCGATTTACTCGTCGTGGTTTTAGTTCAAATTTGAACTAAAACCACGACGAGTAAATCAGAACGGAGGGAGTACGTATTACTTCTCCGCAACAACAACAAAAAAATTGTGTATTACTAGTTTACTTCATAATGCTAATGGCCACATAATATGACATCGTGTTTGCCATTAAATTAGTTACACCGTCCCCTAAGCGATCCATGGTTATAATAACCAACCTGCCAATGTTACCAAAGCAGCCCACGTGATATTACCTATGGAGACGGAAGACTTCATCGATGCCGTTGAAATATTCTGTCCAACAGTTCCTTGTTATTAATTTCAGTATCCAAGGCTGCAACCACCATTAGCAGCATCTAATCACATGGACCCAATGGGCATATATTGTTTTTCTTGTCGACCTGTCGAAAGACTCAGCTTAGGCCCCACTCAAGTCAACTTACCCTTCTTCCTCCTTGATCGCGTCGCTTCATATATGTACGCCTGCAGCTAGCTAGCAAGTAGCAAGGAACCAAGGAGGCAGAGATCTCGTTTCTCTCTTCCCGGCAAGGATCCCGCAAGCTATTGTTCCTCTCAAGGTCAGTGCTTTAATCCGGCTTGTTCTTTTTAGATCTCTGCAGAACCATCATGCTAAGTCTTTCCCATCTAGATGATCGCTCTGTAATCTGTATACGCTTGTATTTTCAGTCTTGTATACGCTGTTGAACATCTATGCTGCTTTGTTGAGATAAAAAGTAGTAGCAATTAATTCACATCTTATGTCTTCTCATGTTTTCTAAATCATCAGAGATGGCCACCGGAAGTAGTAACCTGCAACTACCGGCAGAACTACCCTACGATTTTGTGAAGAAAATTACAAATGACTTCTCTAAGGAGCGAGAAATTAGTGAAAGTGCATTTGGAAAACTTTACAAGGTCAGATTTTCCTTAATATTTATTTGTCCTCAATTTCAACTAAGTTGATAAAAATATACTTACATATAGTGTATCTGTGACATTACACAGGGAATTAATCCAGATGATGGCACAGTGATTGCTGTGAAGAAACTTCAGGAAAACGCACCAATGCCAGCTGGCAAGATATTTATAAATGAGGTTCAGAATATTATGGTGCTCAAACACCCAAACATTGTAAAAATGGTTGGATTCTGCAGTGAAACAACAAAGAAATTGGTGCAATTCGATCATCGATATATTCAGGCAGATGTTACTGAAAGTGTACTCTGCTATGAATATTTACCTAAAGGGGACCTTGCAAAGAATCTATTTGGTATGTAGAACACTATTTGACATATTCTGCATTCTTTTCTAGTTTCTTTTAATGGTAACATTTTTGGGTATGGAGTTAGGGCCTCACTTTAATTTATAAATTACTTAGAGTTTTGACATCTCTGCAATAGTTTATTTGAATTTATTTTGGAAAAATAAGCCGGCTTCTTGTCTATTCAGGTAAACTCGTTATTGATTGGGATACACGTTTCAAAATAATCAAGGGGATCTGCAAGGGGTTACGTTATCTACACAAATTAGATATTCCCATAATCCATATGGATCTGAAGCCCGAGAATATATTGTTGGATGAAGATATGGTGCCTAAGATTGCGGACTTTGCACTCTCTAGAGTCTTTGGCGAAGCGCAAACCCGATTGTGCACACAAACAGTTGTGGGATCATAGTAAGCTAATCATGAAATTCTAAAACAGTATTTCTTTGTTATAATGCAAACTACATTTTACCTCTTTCGTATTGACTAATCTTTTATATTTAATGACATGCAGTGGATATATGGCTCCAGAGTATCTATACAGGGGTGAAATCTCAGCACAATCAGACATATATAGTTTAGGCCTACTCATAATTGAGATCACCACAGGAGAGAAGAATTGTCCTGAAAACAACCAACCGTCCGCAAGAACTTTTATTGATAATGTAAGAGGAAATATTATATGATTGTTCGACTATCGAAATCGAAGCTTACATAAATTTAGTTTGTATACATATATTTTTGACCATCCATCGTGATTCTATTTTTGCATGTAGATACAAAAAAATTGGACAGAGGATTACATAACATTCAAGTACAAAACATTAACCCCAGATTGCCTCCACCAAGTTAAGCGATGCATCAAAATTGGGCTGGAATGTGTTACTATCGATCGGAAAGGCAGACCCACTATCGAAAAAATTATTGACACCCTCAACGGAATAAACTAGCAAACAAGGTATGAAAACAATGACCCACAGGCTCTACTTATATGAAATAGTTTCATGGAAATGTATGGAAGAAGTGTAATTTCAGTTTTCCTTTTAAAGGTTAATCACCTTTAACAAATACATCGTTGTAGTTTCTCGTTGGTGCCTCAGAACAAAAAATATTCAATTGGCATAATTATAGTCATATTCATGTATATTGAATCTTTTACTTCCTTGATATATATTTGTAAATTCAAAAATTTCTGTCATAATTTTTTTGGAGTTAGTTTTATTTTGGTTTTACTCTGTACACTTTAACATTCATTACGAAAGGAAGTTTGAGTTTCGCTTCGGTACACCTCCCTAAAAGTTTGATACTGTGTGTGTGGGCCAAGGTTCAATATTAAAGTAAGGAATTTTTCTTTAAGAAAAATAGGCTAGGAGAGGAAAGGAAAACAGGAATAGTCCCTTCGTTCTTATATGTGCAAGTTTGCAACTGTGCATAGAGGGAAGACATTTATTGTGGGTGCCCGAAAGAGCAAGTACAGTACTCGCTTCATTCAATTTGACTAAAACCACGACAAGAATTATGGAAGGGGCTATAAGTCCACTTACATGGCACTTTTGCCTATTTGAATGACAGAAAAAAAAACAGGGTGAGTTCTCACGCAAGAGTCGGTCTCAATGCAGGTTCCAAGTTAAAAACATTACATGAGAAAAAAAGAAGAGAGAAAATAAAAGGAAAACACTAATCTAATAGCTAACCGTATAGCCAACTCTATTATATGTGTAATTAATAAGGCTGGTTTTGATGACATGACAGTTTTATATTGCCAGGTGCCGGCTCTACTATTATCTTTACTCTAATACTCCGTATTGCATTGTAACAAGCATGGCCTTATCTGTTTGTTAATTTAAGCCATATAAGATCTGCAAATTAAAGAAGGGAATTTTCCACTCTTGTAGCGTAAAATGACAGGATGAGGATACATTGCAATGTGCAAGTAAATGCAAACTTATAATTTGTTTTTTCTCAATTTAGTTAGATCTTTATCTTTTATTTAATATATTTTTTACTGTAGTAATTCACTAAATATCTGCACTATCATTTAGTTTATGCTACACATTTTCGATAATGTAAATTAACAAGGTATATGTAATACCAGGTCTTCGATCAGGTCTACAGTGAGCATGAAAGATGGCTCTGTTGAGATCCAGTGAAGAAACCATGCATGTCCCATTATTGCTATGTGTACTTTATTTTATTTTGGAAATAAGTCCCTTTGATTGATGTCATGTCATGTGGAAATACCAAATGTAATTTCTCGGGAACTGTCGTAGATTTTCTGTATTGATCAAGCACCAAGATGTGACAGGTTCCTACTATCGTTTGCATGTGTTAATTTGAAATAAGATTTTTTTTGGATAATTATTATTTTTATATAACCGGTGTCGTCGAGTATCCGGATCTATAGCCCATACAGTCAGCCAACATCACCGGCACTGCTGCCGCGCACCACCTTCGCAATGGCACATCATCGCAATGGATCGCCACTATCTGCTGACACACCCTGCCTTCTTGCCTTAGCCACCCAAAACAAGGCACCGACGACACAATGTCGGAGAAGAGTAATATACATATGCGGCGTTCTACTCCAAACAAATGTGTATATCCATAAGCTGCAGCCTTATCTATCTATCACCCTTAGGCTTGACCAAGGAATACTATAGGAATGGAATGCAAACATGACACTGGTAGAGAAATGGCTAGCCATAACTTTAGTTGATGACATCAAATGTACAATCAACGTTAGTGTTGGCTTATTTGGTATGCCAGCTTTACAATGTTAGTGTTGGCATTGCTTTTTTCTAACACACCACAAATTAGTGGGTCCAGTTGTTCTGACCAGTCACAAGATAATGGTGGCGTTGGATTTCTTTGCACGCCGTAGATAATTAGTCTAGTGCTGGCGTGCCTTGTCTTGGAACGCCAGCACTAAGTCTTTCCTATATATAGAGTGTTGCCAGCCCCCGTTTCTCAAACAATTTCACTTTCATTCTCCACAAAATTCTTCTCCCAAGCTAGTTAATTAGCACCTCTTAGTTTTAGTTGTTCCCTCTTAGCAAGCTACGTGGACACTAATGGATCCACCGGAGTTTGTCGAATCGGCACGAGCACCACATCAGCTGAGCGTGCCGAATGGTTTGGACTCCGCCGCCTTGGCCGAGCTCCCCTCTGGTCCTGTTGGCTACGCCGTGAGCTCGCCACGGCCAATGGAGCCGGCTCTGTCCAGCGAATTATTCTGCTACAGTAGCGCGACGCCCCTTCGATCCAGCAGCTACGTCACAGGCGCCAAAGTTGCCGCAATCGGGCGAGGGCATGTGCTTCTTTGCCGGTGTCGACGCCTCTCGATAAGAATATCTTGCACACAAAAATGGAACCCAGACCTAGAGTTCTACATATGCGCTTGCCGTGGAAAGGTATATGACAGGAGATATACCTCGATATATTTCAGCAAATTGGCAGAACTCAAATCTACGCTCACATCATTATGTGTATATTGTGATCTGCATCTATTAGTAATTTGCTGAACTGTTAATTAGTACATTGTTGAACCCATTCACAGTTCTACTTGGCATTTTCCCCTCGAAAAGAATCAGCATTTGCTCTCCCTCATCGGTAAGCGGCAAAGATAATGACTAGTTGCCGGTATTAGCATCAGCTATCCTACCTACTGTACTATGCAGGACAACAAGAAGTGGGCGAAATTTGCCGTTGGCTTGACCAAGGCTCTGTCAGCTATCGAAAAGGTTGTTGCCAACCTCCATCGATTAGGAAATTATAAGCATAATATTCGTACCATTGATCCGAGCCATTAGCTGTTTGCCAGGTCCACGGTTGGTTAAATACTCTTTCAAAAAGGGTGTTCCCACTTCCCACATGCACTTCTAAATGGTACATTGATCATTGAGCTCGAAAATGATGCCCCCAAAAATTGTTTGGCATCACAGAGAGATAGGCACAAGCAAATCCTCGGTACGTGTGAACTTCAAGGACTTGAGCTACGAGTCTTCTTGGTTGCCTTTAATGTCTGATCACTATACAATAAGCACTCAGAATGTTGGCATGCCAGACTTTGCTCCCTGTGGAATTTTAATTTAGTGGATGGTATGCTTTGGTTTGTTAAGACAGATATATAATTACATTAAAAAAAGAATCGTCATTGGTTTTCTGATGAATTAAAAAAAACATTAAACCCTAGTCCCCATAGGCGACTCGGGCGGTGGCCCTGACTCACTCGAGTCCGCTCCGTCTCTTCCCTGCCATCACCTTCGACCGGAACTGTCTGGGCAAAGCTCCTCGCAGTGGCCGGCGGCGGGGCCATCTTCCCCTCTGCTCGTCGGTGGCCAATGTGGGGGTGGCCTGGCCGGGCAGAAGCGCTGAGCTCGCCCGGGGCTCAGCAACAAACGATGGTGGCTGCATCGTGTGCATGTGGCGGCGACACGACGGTGCTGCGGGCGGCTGCACACGGATCCGTTGCGGAGTTGCACTCGGAGACAGAGGTGTCGGTGTATCAAAGTAGGGGCACCTTAGTATCCCGAACTTGTGCACGGGCAGTCACAACGTCCCGTGGCAGGGCTTGCCGCGCGTCCGCCAAGGCCCACTGTGTTTCATTTGGAGCCATTCAAGGACAAAGTATTCTAGTTAAATAGACAAGGCCCCGGTAAGAGGAGTTTGCCGGGAAGGCCGCCCCAGGCTCAAGACCACTTTCTTTTGCACAAGACCCTGGCAAGAGGAGCTTGCCGGGAAGGCCAAACGTGGCACTTCCAAGAGACTTGCCGCGACGCGCCACGTGTCCCGGCAAGGCCCGGAGAGCGACAAGCTCCCGGGCGCGGCAAGATGGCGGCCGCGGCAAGGCGCTTGCCGCGGCAAACTTCCACTAGGTACCCGCGCTCCAGCTCATCCGGCCACGCGTCGCCCTGGGGCCCTTCCAGGCGCACGTGGCGGAAGGCTGTGCAGCCTGGGGTACACGGTGGCGAGCTGCGATGACGAGGCCACCATCGTGGCGAACGGAGACGCCCTGACGGACGCTTTTTGCACTGTTTGGGGCGACGGCGACGGGCATTTAATGCCCTTGTCCCCTGCCGTCAGGGTTAGGTATAGAGCACTATGCATACACTGTTCCAACTACCATCGTTTTTACATTTTTACCCTCAACTGCGTTGCCACCTGTCGGTGACCCCTTTGACCTATAAAAGGAGGCCCATGCGCAACGTAGAGGAGGTTCCGATCTTCGATCACTCTCACGCTCGGTGTTGCTAGCGATAAGTACTGTAGCTCTTCCCGCTCCCGAGCCAAGAACACAATACAAACCAAAGCAGGAGTAGGGTTTTACGCATCCGTGCGGCCCGAACCTGGGTAAACTGCACGCGTGCACGCCTCGATCTGCTCTTCGTGCACCCTTCGCTCCCTTGCCGTACCGAAAAGGGGCTTCGGTCCCATAGGTGTTCGTGGGCGATCAGTTTCCCCGACATCTTTGGCGCGGGCTGAATAAAGAAATATCATTCACATGGGTGTGACAGAAGCCAAACCAGCATGGAGCGCTTCATGGCGGAATAAAATAATATACTGTTGCATTAGTTGTACGGTTCCTTTACTCACCTCTTCAAGTCTTGTAGCGCTGCGTCCGCCTCCGGAGTCCATTTCATTGGACCTGCCTTTTTCAAAATTTTGAAAAACGTCAGGGCGCGTTCTGCGGACTTAGCAACTTCAGCAACTTCAGCAAATTCATCAACTTCATCGACTTCATCGACATGCCGCCGAAGAAGAAGGCTTCGGAGGCAGCAGGCCCGTCCGCGTCGATCCCGCCGCCACCGGAGCCAACGGTCGGTGGGGTAGACGCTGGCGGAAGGGCGGACGCCGGCGAGGAAATTCACGGCGCCGCCAAGTCCAAGGACAAGACGGACGACCGGGCGCACTCCAAGACCTTGGCGTCCGTGCACGCACCGCGCCCCTCTCAGGAGGTGCCGGACAGGCAGCGACGTGGTACACAAGGTACCATACGCTTGTTGGGACAAGGTCAAACTGGCGGGTCGCGGGACGCTCAAGGCCAACGTGCCGGTACGAGCAAGGCGCGGGCGCCGGGACGAGACCCCGCTCCTTCTAACGCAGTTAGAAGTCCGAGCATATCTCGCTCCTCGCATCGCTCGCCACCGCTACCCTCCACCCGAGCAGAAGCTCTAGCTCGAGCTCAACTGCTCCTCGACTTCCCTCCAGCGGCGGACAAGGCCAAAGACTGGAGGGCCTCCATCCAGAGCCTCAACGCCTTCGCCAACAACGACACACCGCAGCAGCCGACGACGTCGCGGCCGCGGCAAGTTAGCCAAGCGCGGGCTGATGTAGACAAGACCGCCGGGGGTGCAACTACCGTGCACTCCCCGCCTCGAAGGCCGAAATCGCCGACTCGCCGGATCAACATCGACGACGACTCCACGGCGTCGTCGGATCCACGAGCTCGCCGCGATCAACGCCAAGTCCTTGACGACAGACGACAAGAAGACGCTCGAACTCGCATCGAGCGTCGAAGAGAAGCGCGGCGACGATCCGACCAGCGCGCTGGGCCCGCTGTCGACATGCACGCGCCCGGAGAACCAGGCGACTTGCCGTACGCGGCGGGTTGTCCTGCGTTCACCCGTGAGCTGCGGCAAGTCCAGTGGCCCAGCATGAAGAACTTCAAGCCCGACGTACCCGAGAAGTACGACGGCAAGACACATCCGTCAGAGTTTCTCAGCATCTACACCATCGCGGTGCAGGCTGCCGGGGGACGAGACGAGAAGATACAAGCAAACTACTTCCCGCTCGTGCTAAAGCCAAACGTCAGATCTTGGCTCATGCACTTGCCGGAAAACTCTATCTCTTCTTGGGCCGACCTATGCCATCAGTTTGTCGGCGCCTTCACGGGCGGCCACAAGCCCCATGGCCAGGAGAGTGATCTTCATATACTTGCCCAGAAGGAAGGAGAGTCCCTGCGAAAGTACATCCAAAGATTCATCCGCGTCCAGCACAACATCCCAGATGTCCACCCTGCCGCGGTTATTAGCGCGTTCCACCAGAACGTGCGTAACCGCAGGATGAGGGAGGAAATGGCGATGTGCAAGATCCGAGACGTCAGCGAGCTCTATGCCCTGGCCGACAAGTGCGCACGCGCTGAGGAGGGGAGGAGACTCCCCGGAGAAGATACTTGAGCAGGGGGAACAGATAGTGAGGATGCCACCCCGGCAAGGAAGAACCGGCGGCGGAACAACAGGAAAAGGAAGAGCAAAGAAGTACTGGTCGTCGAGCAGTCCGGCAAGGAGGCTGGCGCCAAGAAAGCCCAGGCTGGTGGCTCCGGCAAAGAAGCTGCCGCTGTGGCGGCCGCCGACAAGCAGGACGGCTCCGACAAGCAGTACTGCAAGATCCACCGCACCAAGGGCCATGTGATGGGCCTCGAACCCCTCGTTGGTTACCCCAAGTGGAAGGTGTAAGATGCAGTAAGTAGAAGTGTTTTCCCCTAGCAAAGATGCCAAGGATCGAATCCCCAGAGACTCCTAGGTTCAACAAGTAGGTGTCAATTGCTAACGGCGCAATTAGCAATCAACGTGGACCTGCACACAGATACAAATAACTTTGCTCCCAACGAGTACAGAGAGGTTGTCAATCTCTCCGGCCTTGTAGTTCACAAAGGGTTAAAAGCAATGATAGTAGTGATAGATAGTTTTTGCAATAGTAGGTAAATAGCGAAAAGTAAATAGTGGATGTGATCAATGATGGTGATATGGACCGGAGTCTCATGATGTTCACTAGTGATGTCTCTCTCCCAAAAGACGATAAAACAGCTATGTGAGGTAAACAAATTACAGCTGGGCAATTGACAGGACCACGAACGCAAACCAATGCTGACTACATTGCAAGAAAGGTTGAGGTTCAAAGCATGGGCGGTACGCCAAAGTAAGTAGACAAAAATCCATCAATATCTACTACTAATCATCCACCTTGAGATATCTATCCAGAACATCTCGCTGGTATTAAGTTGCGAGTCCCACCCATAGTGTAAACTCAATGCAACAGACAACTGCATTAAAAGAACTTTGCGTAAAGTAAACAATCCTCGCACCCGCGGGCACAAGGACCGTTGTTTTCCCCCTTGTGGCAATAGCACATCCCCTAGACTCATGTTTCTGTCACTCAAGCTAGTCATCGAGGGGCATGAACCCACAATCGAGCATAACGTTCCCTCTTGGAGTCACTACCTATTACTCGGCCAAAGCAATAAATAACAACGGAGAACATGCAAGAATTACTTATGAACTAAAATATAAAAGAGGTGAATCAAATATATTACTCAAGATCAATCTGAACATAATCTCATAATCCATCGGATCCCAGCAAACTCAACATAGGAACAGTTTAAGGATTACATAGGTGCCTCGATCATATAGGGCAGCTCACGAGGACTAATTAGTGAAGCACAAGAACGGGAGGAGAACATCACATAGCTACTGGTCATGGACTCATGGTCCAAGGGAGACTACTCACGAGTCATCCGGGAGGCGTCCATGGTGGTGGAGAAGCTCCCGGTGGTGATCCTCCCCTCCGGCAGGGTGCCGGGAAGAGTTCTCCTGGTGCTCTCGATCTTGGAAGCGGCGGCGGCGGCGGAACAGAGATGGGATCGCGAAAAGAGTTCTTGTTCTGAGGGTTACGGAGGACCCTTTAAATATATGCCAAAGTAGGGCACCGGGGGAGCCTCGGGGGGCCCAGGCGCCCCCCCGGCGCGGCCTAGGGGGGGGGCGCCCACAGGGCGCCTGGAGCCCCTGTGCCCCCCCCCCAGGCTGCCCTTCGGACGCAGTGTTGTTTCCGGATCGCTGATTTTTTATATAATTTTTCTGGATTTTTCTGGGCAGTTCTCGAAACGTGAAAACCTGAAATACAAAAACAGCCGAAAACAGAAACTGGCACTGGGGTGCACTAGATTAGTAAGTTAGTCCAAATATGATCAGAAGTGTATGGAAGTGTATGAATATCATAGCAATATCACCCAAAAGTGGCATGGAGCAAGCAGAAATTATAGATACGTTTTGGACGTATCAACATCCCCAAGCTTAATTCCTGCTCGTCCTCGAGTAGGTAAATGATAACAAGAATAATTTCGGTGGTGACATGCTATTAACCATATAGGACTTTCTCATAGTCATATGACAAAAGCTTACTGAGACAATGATTCTAAAGTAATTAAGTTGTCTCAAGAGAAAATCACAAATGACTGAAAGTTTTACAACATGAAACTGAAACATCAAAAAGATTTGCAATGAACATGATGTGCAAATATGATAAAGTGATATCTAGCTTGCCCCCTTTAGTGATGCAAAACATAAATGCAGGGGCACCTTCAAGGCTTAAGTGATGACTAGATACAATCATTTCAGAATAAACGATATCACAATCATTTAAAAGACAATGCTACTTTGGGACAATGCACATTACACTCAGAATGACAATCATGCTCTCAGTAGTTGGTGCTTCAACATAAAGGTAAATGAAAGGTTAAGTGCTAAAGCTTTTTATTTTGAAAATATGGAAGCAATTGTGTCAACGGTAGTAGTACTTCATATGTGTCATGCATAAAACATCCTATAAGTTTCAAGCCTCATGCATCGAATACCAATAGTGCTCGCTCCTTGTCCTAATTAGCTCGGATTCCCATGGGTTATCATTGCATTGCATATGTTTTAACCAAGTGTCACAATGGGGTACCTCTATGCCACCTGTACAAAGGTCCAAGGAGATAGATCGTATTTGATTTCTCGTTTTTGATAGATCTCAACTTGAGGACATCCATACCGGGACAACATAGAAAATAGATGATGGACTCCTCTTTAATGCATAAGCATATTCTCATAAGAGATTGAGGATTAAGGTCCAAGCTAAAACTTCCACCATGATGCATGGCTTTGGTTGGCGGCCCAATGTTCTTCTCTAACAATATGCATATTAATTCAACCCACGGTAAATCACCCTTATTTCAGACAAGACGAACATGCATAGCAACTCACATGATATTCAACAAAAGTGTGACAGTTGATGGCGTCCCCAGAAACATGGTTACCGCTCAGCAAGCAACTTATAAGAAATAAGATACATAAGCAACATATTCTTTACCACAATAGTTTTTAGGCTACTTTCCCATGAGCTATGTATTGCATGGTTAGTTTGCTTAGTACAGGTGGAGGTTAGCAAAAGACTGGGAGCGACCAACTAAGAGAGCAATGACGGTCATAATCATGCAGAGCGACAAAGCAATATTGAATCAGGCATGGTAGTTATATCGCTACTTAGAAACAAAAGATCATCAAGGCTTGACAGACTTTCTTTACAGTCTTGAATATGTGTGAGCATACGCCAAGTCAATCAAAATAAATTCTCGAAGGAAGATATTACTAAACCATACCACATCATAGGCGAACAAACCAAGTTGGTACTCCAATAACACATTGGGAACCCCCCAGCTATTTGAGATTAACCAAAAGAAAACCTGAACTACTAAGCACCATCATGCAAGTAGCATCTTTATCATAGACACATTAACCCATGCAACGGAAGCAAACTCTCTTAATAAGGTGAGCATGGTAATTAAAGAGAGTTCAAGCAATCAAATAAATAAAAGCTCTTGGAAAGATAAGCATGAATACTAAGAGTAGAGTATGATAGTAGCTATTGAAAGACAAAGAACACACACAGCATAGATAGACATGAAAATTCTATGTAATGTTCTAGGTAGAGGTAGAGCGTGTTTCTCTCCCACATAAAGGAATGCTGGGTTCCGACTCGTTATGAAAAACTAAAAAGAAAACTAAAAGCAAGACGCTCCAAGCATAGCACATAACACATGAAGTGATAAAAATATAGCGAAACGAAAGACGAACTGATAATGTTGATGGAGAAGGGGATGCACGGGGGCATCCCCAAGCTTAGACACTTGAGTCTCCTTGAATATTTCTTGGGGGTGCACGGGGGCATCCCCAAGCTTGAGCGCTTGACACTCCTGAATCTTTTTATCATCTTCCCTCGCACACTTGAAAACTCCCTTCATACATAACTCATCATAATCTGATTAGCGAGGTTAGTACCCTTAATAAAATAATTATACCTTGCTGGAAATAAGGATATTCTTGAAGTTCTACTGTTTCTCAAGATTGCCAAAAGGTTTTTGCAAAGAAAAAGCAAGTTCTCAATTTGCAAAGTGAAGGTAAGGCAAAACAGGACAGAATCTGTGAAAAACAGAACAGCAGGCAGTAATTGACCTGTTCGGGATACTTCTGCAACTCAAATCAAAAAACTCAGAACTGATGCACGAAAGACAATTATATAGAGAACGCTGTCGAAAAAATTCAGACCAAAAAGATGATCTGGTGATTTTATACGAATTTTTCTATCCAAGGACATAATCTGTTTCCTGGGCAGCACCTCACAACTTTTGAACTTTCTAGCAATCAGAGGCTATACTTGGCACAAATATGAAAAGCAAAGATACAATGATGATGCTACAGCAGTAAACAACATCAAGACTCAACAAAAGCAAAAAATTTATTCATGTGGGCTGCCTCCCAAAAGCGCTTTTTTTTTATGCCTTTAAGCTAGGCATAATGCATAGATCAAGTTGTATCAATTGAACCATCATCAAGATCATCAAAAAGCTCTTCAATAATACAACTAGTCTTAAGAGGACTCTCAAATAATGGCCTCATAGAGATACTTCTAGGTAGAAGACCAAAAGGATAAACGTCAAGGGAAGATTCATTTATAAATTCGTCTACGATAGGTGTTTCTTCCAAAGTCTTTACAGTTTCAACCCCTTTGGCAATGGGTGGATTGCTTTTAGAACGGGGAGCCTTTGGAACGTGAACGAACTTAGGCTCCCTCTTTGCCGGAGTTTCTACCTTTTCGGTTTTGATTGAGGAGAAAGTAGTTCCTAAGGTATCAAATATTTCCTCAATCTTATCCATCCCGGAAGAGTCAGAATCATGGAATTTGACGGTCTCCAAAATTTTGAAAATTTTATGCATGGAGCTATCAAGTCTATTCAAATTCCCTTGGATCTTTCGATCCAACTCATTCATCTTATTAGTGCTTGGCATCTCTAGCTCTATTTTTTCAAGTTTTTTCATAATGTGAGCTAGGGTGATGTCCTCTCGAATGCTAACAACAGGGGGACTCCCAACAAGATTTTCAATAATACTAAGAGACTCCCAAACTGGGGCCTCTAGGAAATTTCCATTGATAGCAGTATCTAGAATAAACCTATTCCAAGAAGTAATTCCAACATAAAAATTTCTAAGCAAGATAGTAGTAGGTTGCTTCTTGGTGGCTCTTTTTTGTGAATCATTAATTCTATACCAATCATCTTTCAAACTTTCCCCACCTCTTTGTTTAAAGGTGAGAACTTCTGCCTCGTCAAAGACAAAAGGACCCGACATAATGATAACTAAAGAACAAGATAACTATTTTTGTGATTTTTGATAAAAAGGTACTTAAGCAAAAATGAAAGGTAAACTAACAAGACTAAAAAGCAAAGGTAAAAGATAGCATGCAACTCCCCTATCCTGAAGAGTGGAGTCCCCGGCAACGGCGCCAGAAAATACTCCTTGATGGGCCTCGAACCCCTCGTTGGTTACCCCAAATGGAAGGTGTAAGATGCAGTAAGTAGAAGTGTTTTCCCCTAGCAAAGATGCCAAGGATCGAATCCCCAGAGACTCCTAGGTTCAACAAGTAGGTGTCAATTGCTAACGGCGCAATTAGCAATCAACGTGGACCTGCACACAGATACAAATAACTTTGCTCCCAACGAGTACAGAGAGGTTGTCAATCTCTCCGGCCTTGTAGTTCACAAAGGGTTAAAAGCAATGATAGTAGTGATAGATAGTTTTTGCAATAGTAGGCAAATAGCGAAAAGTAAATAGTGGATGTGATCAATGATGGTGATATGGACCGGAGTCTCATGATGTTCACTAGTGATGTCTCTCTCCCAAAAGACGATAAAACAGCTATGTGAGGTAAACAAATTACAGCTGGGCAATTGACAGGACCACGAACGCAAACCAATGCTGACTACATTGCAAGAAAGGTTGAGGTTCAAAGCATGGGCGGTACGCCAAAGTAAGTAGACCGAAATCCATAAATATCTACTACTAATCATCCACCTTGAGATATCTATCCAGAACATCTCGCTGGTATTAAGTTGCGAGTCCCACCCATAGTGTAAACTCAATGCAACAGACAACTGCATTACAAGAACTTTGCGTAAAGTAAACAATCCTCGCACCCGCGGGCACAAGCACCGTTGTTTTCCCCCTTGTGGCAACAGCACATCCCCTAGACTCATGTTTCTGTCACTCAAGCTAGTCATCAAGGGGCATGAACCCACAATCGAGCATAACGTTCCCTCTTGGAGTCACTACTTATTACTCGGCCAAAGCAATAAATAACAACGGAGAACATGCAAGAATTACTTATGAACTAAAATATAAAAGAGGTGAATCAAATATATTACTCAAGATCAATCTGAACATAATCTCATAATCCATCGGATCCCAGCAAACTCAACATAGCAACAACATAAGGATTACATAGGTGCCTCGATCATGTAGGGCAGCTCACGAGGACTAATTAGTGAAGCACAAGAACGGGAGGAGAACATCACATAGCTACTGGTCATGGACTCATGGTCCAAGGGAGACTACTCACGAGTCATCCGGGAGGCGTCCATGGTGGTGGAGAAGCTCCCGGTGGTGATCCTCCCCTCCGGCAGGGTGCCGGGAAGAGTTCTCCTGGTGCTCCCGATCTTGGAAGCGGTGGCGGCGGCGGAACAAAGATGGGATCGCGAAAAGAGTTCTTGTTCTGAGGGTTACGGAGGACCCTTTAAATATATGCCAAAGTAGGGCACCGGGGAAGCCTCGGGGGGCCCAGGCGCCCCCCCCCCGGTGCGGCCCGGGGGGGGGGGGGCGCCCACAGGGCGCCTGGAGCCCCTGTGGCCCCCCCAGGCTGCCCTTCGGACGCAGTGTTGTTTCCGGATCGCTGATTTTTTATATAATTTTTCTGGATTTTTCTGGGCAGTTCTCGAAACGTGAAAACCTGAAATACAAAAACAGCCGAAAACAGAAACTGGCACTGGGGTGCACTGGATTAGTAAGTTAGTCCAAATATGATCAAAAGTGTATGGAAGTGTATGAATATCATAGCAATATCACCCAAAAGTGGCATGGAGCAAGCAGAAATTATAGATACGTTTTGGACGTATCACCATGACCTCCAGAACTGCAAAAGGGTCGAGTACCTCGTCGAGCAGCAAAAAGCTGAGTACGAGCGACGCGACAAGGAGAAGGCCCAGGGAGGTGGTGGAGAGTCCGGCAAAAAGCGGCCATTCAATGGCCGGGGAGGACGCCGTGGCAAGGCCAAGCAGCGGCAAGGAGACAGACCTCCCCGCGGCCGCGACAAGGACGAAGACGAAGACGACGACGAAGACATGGACGACGGAGAAAACATCGAGCAGGAGTTCCAGAAGGCCACAGAAGTTCTGTGCGTCGATGGAGGTGCCTCTCTGCATACTTCCCACCGCCAACTCAAACAATGGGTGCGGGAAGTTAATGCAGCAGAGCCACCCGTCGAGTCGCATAAACTTCTGAAGTGGTCCAGCACGCCCATCATCTTCGACATTGAGGATCACCCTGACCGCACAACTGCAGTCGGGTGTTTGCCGATGTTGGTTTCACCAACCATCCGCAACCTCAAGGTCACCAAGATGCTGGTGGATGGCGGGGCCGGCCTGAACCTGATCTCCTCTGCTGTGGTCCGGAAATTACAGATCCCCGACAGCGAGCTCGAGGAAACCGGCACATTCCAAGGGATCAACCCGGAAAGGAGCAAGCCGAAGGGGAAAATCACACTGCCAGTGACTTTTGGCAGAGAGATGAACTTCAGGACTCAGAGGATCACCTTTGACGTTGCCGATATCCCATTGCCTTACAATGGGATACTTGGTCGTCCAGCGCTCGCCAAGTTCATTGCAGCCTCTCATTATGCCTACAACATGCTCAAGATGCTAGGCCCGATAAGCGTCATCTCTGTCCCCGGCGACAAGAAGGACGCGCTTATCTATGCCGACAAGATCTACCGGGACGCAGCAGCCGCAACGGACAGCAAGACACTTGCCGCTGAAGCTCCCGGGGGGAAGAACAAGACCAAGTCCGGCAAGAGCTCTGGGGCCCACTCCGGCAAACGCACCTCCTCGGAGTGCTGCGCTACCGTCGAGGACGCACCATCGAGCTCCACCAGCAAGTGCAAGAAGGCAATGGCAGCTCCACCTACAACCAAGAAGGTGTCCGCCAAGGAGGACGGCACTGGTGGTACTTTCACCATCAGTGCTACGCTTGATCCTAAATAGGAAAGCGCGCTCGTTGCTTTCCTGCGGGCGAATGTCGACGTGTTTGCATGGCAACCGTCTGACATCCCCGGTGTTCCCAGGAAAGTGATTGAGCACAAGCTTGATGTTTGTCCTCACGCGCGGCCCGTCAAGCAGAAGGTTAGAAAGCAAGCGGTGGAGCGTCAGGAGTTTATCGCTGAAGAAATCAAGAAGCTGGAAGCGGCAGGCCTTGTCAGAGGTGTACTTCATCCCACGTGGCTGGCCAACCCTGTTGTCGTGCACAAGGCAAATGGGAAGTGGAGGCTTTGTATAGACTTCACCGATGTAAATAAAGCTTGTCCCAAAGATCCATTTCCCTTGCCGCGCATTGACCAGATCGTTGACTCCACGGCTGGATGTGAGTTGCTTTCATTTCTTGATGCCTATTCGGGATACCACCAGATATTCATGACTGAAGAAGATGAAGAGAAGACCGCATTCATTACTCCATGTGGCACTTACTGCTTCATACGCATGCCCTTTGGATTGAAGAATGCCGGTTCAACGTTTGCGAGGGTAGTCCACACTGCTTTTGAGCCACAGATACACAGGAATGTAGAAGCTTACATGGATGATATAGTGGTCAAGAGCAAGGACAAGGATACTCTGATTCAAGATCTAGATGAGACCTTTGCGAATCTGCGCAAGATACAACTCAAGCTTAACCCCGAGAAATGCGTGTTCGGAGTCCCCTCCGGCAAGCTTCTCGGGTTCTTTGTGTCCCAGAGGGGGATTGAAGCCAACCCCGACAAGATCAAAGCCATCGAGCAGATTGAAGCTCCGAAGCGCGTCAAGGATGTGCGAAGGCTTGCCGGCTGCGTGGCTGCTCTCAGCAGGTTCATTTCTAAGTCCGCAGAACGCGCCCTGCCGTGAGGAGCTGGAGGAGTAGGCTCCCTCGGCCACTTGGCGGGAGCAGGAACGGCGGTCTGAGAAGACCCCGCTCTGGTTGTCGCCGAGGCCCGAGGGGCAGCAGGAGCGTTGGCCCCGGCCCGGGAAGACCCTCCTCCAGCCGCTGCTGAAGCACCGGCCACCCCTTCGTCGGCTGCGACGTCGCCGGTGTTGTCGTGCTCGCCCTCCTCGGTGGTGGCCTCTGTCTCCATCGGCTCTGCGACGGACGGATCTGACAGAAGAAAAAGAAGAAGGAAATAGTCAAGCAAATATCCAAAAAGAGAAATTCAAAAAAAGAAAAGTCCAAGGATTTTACCTGCGCGGACCTCCTCTTCAATAGGGTTCCTTGCCGGGGAGTTCTCCCTCAGCGGCGTGGTGGTAGCTCCCGCCGGCGGAGGGCCGCTTGCGCCTTCCCTTGGCGAGGTGCCTTCCCTTGGCGGGGTGCCTTCCCTTGGCGGAGTGTTCGCCCTTGGCGGAGTACTCGCCCTTGGCGGAGTATCCTCCCTCGCCGGGGGGCTCCTCCTTGGCGGAGAGGTCGAGACGTGCGGCTCGTCGGGAGCAACCTCTTGGCGCTCCTGAGGCTGCTGCTCTGCTTCTGCGCAAGTCAACAAAACAAACGAAGCGTCAACAAGGATAAGAAGCCCGCGCGCGCGCGCCCGACGAGCGGAGAATAGACAGAAGACTCACGCTGGGGGCTGCGTTGGGGGCTGCTCTGAGGAGCAGTTGCCTGGTCCGGCAAGCTTGTCGCAGGCGCATCCCCTGCTGCGGCGGCGGGCTCATCCTCAAGATCGACCACCGGGATCTTGGCCCTCTTCGCCGCCCTCTGGGCCAGAGTCCTGGAGGATAGACCAAATCAGAATCAGGCAAAGGAAATTCAAAACAAGAGCAACAAAAATCAAAGGAAACAAGAAGTTGCCAGTACTTACTCTTCCTCATCCTCATCGGAACTGAGCGCGGAAAAATCAAAGTCCGCCTCACGCGTCCCGGCGCGAGGAGCTGGAGGAGTAGGCTCCCTCGGCCGCTTGGCGGGAGCAGGAACGGCGGTCTGAGAAGACCCCGCTCCGGTTGTCGTCGAGGCCCGAGGGGCAGCAGGAGCGTTGGCCCCGGCCCGGGAAGACCCTCCTCCAGCCGCTGCTGAAGCGCGAGGCCCTTCCTTGGCGGCCTTGCTCGTCGTGGTGGCGCGTGTCGGGCGGCGCTGCGGCTGCTGGCTCGTCTGCCGCACCGTCGCGTCTGCGGCCTTGCGAAGGCGCTTTTTCGACGCAACCGGAGGACTTGGTGGTGGTGGTGAGCTCCCCGAGGACGAAGAAGAGGAGTCGAGGTTCAGCGACCCGCCTGAGTCTTCGGCAGGATCGCTTGATCCGACGCCCTGCTCGGCGGGCCCGCTCGACTCTGTGCCTTGCTCGGCGGCCTCGCTTGTCCCAGCAGGTTGCCCGGCAAGCTTTGCCACTTTTAGGAACTCTTCCTCCTCGGCCAAACTTACCGCCTCCGTTGCGTCCGCCTCTTCCACAGTATATCCAAATTCGCCCGCGGCCCTGGCTGCAGCTGCCTCCTCCAACCTGGTGGCAATATACGCCATCTCCTCATCGGTGGTGTCACAGGTGAGGCCCCTCTTCTCGTCGGGCTTGACTGGTTGCTCCACCAGGTTGTCGAAGAACGTTTGCACGGCTTCGTCAGAAGGCTCCCGCCAAGTGGGGTCAATGCCATGGGAGTCACACCACGGCATCGCCACGCGGATAGCGCTGAGCGACGAATTGTTGCATAGCGGAACTACGCCCCGCGGCAGCGCGAACCACTCTGGATGTTTGGGGTCGTACTTGAATAGCGCTCGGAGCATCCCGTTGAGTTCCATGACAGTGAAATTATAGTTGAGGCCCGGGCGCAACCTCATGATGTCTGTCGCGTTATCAAATTCCTAAGCAGGCCTTTTCCTCTCCTGCAAAGGAGCGATGCGGCGGCGAAGGAAGTCTGCCCCGACGGCACCTACAGTGAGCTTGGCTTGCCGGAGGCGAAGAATCCTAGTGGTGGCTATCTTCAGCTTGTCGTCCTCAGGAGCCAGGTCACTCCAGTCATTGCCGCGCACTACTGCAACTTGGCGCCGGGAAGTGAACTGCTGTGGGTCGTCCTCCATGATCCAGCACCAGTTGGCCCTCCACTCATCCCACTTGCCGCGAAGCTCCCCCGTCAAGTAAGCCTCTTTCTTATGAAGCCTAAAGATCCAAGAGATCCCGCCGGACAGAGGAGACCCAGACTCAACTCGAGGAATGAAGTAATGACGGAAGAGGGCTACATTGGGGTAAACTCCGACGAAGTTTTCGCACAGATGTGCGAAAACGGCCATGGTCAAGACAGCGTTTGGGGTGAAGTCAAGAAGATGAAACCCGTAGGTATTCATGATATCGCAGAAGAATTCGGAATATGGCGGGCAGAGTCCGCAATAGAAGAACAGAGCAAAAAAGGCATATCCGCCCGGGAACATGTCACAGGCCACGGCGGGGAGTACCTTGGTGCGTGGATGCGCTTTGGTCTCCCTCGACCAGAAGAGATAGAAGTTTTCCTTCAGCTCCTCCGCGCTTAGCTGTGGCGGAAAGACCGCCATCTTCTTCCGCATTGACGCTATCCGCAGCGCCTTGGCAGTCTTCGCGGCCTTCGCCTTGTCGCTCTTCGGGGCCATGGCAGGGACGGCGAGGGAAGCCGACGGCGCTGGAGGTGTTGGCGGCGGCGGCCGGGGGCGGAGCGCTGCTCTCTTTCGATCCTCAGGAGGAGGGGAGCGGCGGGGGTTTTCTGGAGGATGAAGAAGCAGCGGGCGAATGTAAAGAACTGTCCCTGCTTCCCCTGCTTTTAAGGGGGAGGAGGGGACGTTCCGCATTTTCCCCATTAAAGAAACAAGCCACGATCTCTCCCACGACGCCGACATAAATAAATTTAGACACATCACCATCCAAGAAAACCAAATGAATCCAAAAGAGTAAAATCCATCACACACCATCAAAACAGAACAAATGAAGGCCGAAAACAATAATCCTAGCAAAAAGAAACTTGAAAGGAAGGCTACACACCCTCCAACGGTCCAATCTAGGCAGGCAAATGTAGCCGATGGTTGTTTAATGTAGTGCTATGCTATTGTTGGCTCGTACCACAAACCATGTGGACAAATTGATCACAAAGATGCCGACCTCCGTGCATGGAAGACCGTCGCATAAATAAATTAGTTATTATGCATTTGGCCCATTGCCAATGAATAATTCAGGGTATTAACATCATGGACCACTGCACCGACGGTAGGTGGGAACGTTGGGGATCGCAGACCAAGACTCAGTCTTGATGGTGGTTAAGAAAGCATATTCGTACTATTTCAGACGGGCCAAATCCATTGGTGATTGTTCTTATTGCTTTTGTGGACCTCCCATCTCTCACAACATGCCACATATATGGATTTGAGGATTGTACACATCCAGATAATACGATTCATGCACCCACCAATTTATACAAAATTTACTCATCTCACAGATGATTACAGGACGGGGGAAATGGCTTCTACCTACAAGATATGTTATGACTTCAGCCCTCGTCTCTACAGCAGTCTCCCTTTAAAATATACTCTCACCTCATAGATCTGGCAATTGTTGTTTCGAATATATATCCAGCTTGTGTCACAGATATGTTAATTCTCATCTAAAATACCCAACTCTTCTCATAACTCTAAGTTGTAGACTTGAGGTTTGTTAGAGCAAGTATATGGATCATTAATTGATTGCAGTTAACTAAGCATTTGGCAGCATTACAGACAGAAAGACCCTTTGATCTAAGACATTGGCTTTTCGTCTAGGACAAAGGCCCCATTATTTGTTAAGAAGCATATGATATTACAACCAGACAGATCCATCGATCCAAGCCATGCATCTTAGCTTTTTGCCTGCCCCAGGATTGATTCAATAATCTCTTAATTAGGGTGTTCCCAATGCCCTGCTTTTACAGAAGAAATGACAAAATAAAGTCACCGCATCAATGAGAACATTAAAACTAGTGACCGATGAGTTGTTATCAAGACATATGTGAGCTTCAAAGACTTGTGCCTTTTATTGCCATCTTTGAAAAGGAGTTTGTGGTGGTCCTTGGTCTTCTTGAGCAACTTCAAGACCTGCCGTATAATACAGCTTGTAAAGGTATTAAGAAAGATAAGAGACAGAGGTTGTACGAGTAGCCCTTGAAAAATATATGCTCCAGAGAGCCATTAGCTGTTGCCAGAGCAGCACATTAATTTAATTTACAGTGGATCGGGGAAGACTTGACCACATCTCACAGTGGATCTGGCCAGCAGGTCTTGCAAGCTAGCCATCTTCCCCTTTAAGATTGGCATCTTCCACAAGTCGATGCACAACAACCCCATCAACCACTAGCATCACCCACAAGAAACATAGAATCTTGAGAGGTACCAAGCTGCAGCCATGGCGGACCTGGTTGTTGGGTTGGCCAAGTCGGTGGTGGAGGGCGCGCTGACCAAGGCCCAGGCGGCGATCGGGGAGGAGGCCCAGCTCCGGGAGAGCGCGCAGCGCGACCTGGTGTTCATCACAGGCGAGTTTGAAATGATGCACTCATTTCTCAACGTCGCCACCGCGGAGCGCGTGGAGAACAAGGTGGTGATGACCTGGGTGCGGCAGGTCCGAGAGCTGGCCTACGATGTGGAGGACTGCATCGAGTTTGTTGTCCACCTCGACCCCAAGACTGGGTGGTGGTGGCGCATGCTCCCGTCCTGGTGCATAGGGCTGCCACCATCTCAACTGTCGCTTGACGAGGCTGTCGGCGAAATCGAGCAGCTCAAGGCGAGGGTGAATGATGTGAGTACCAGGAACTCGCGCTACAACCTCATCAGCGACTCTGGCTCCAAGGCAGCCGTCATGCAGCACCACATGCCTGCCCCTGGCGCCTCCCTCGGTGCGCCAGCATTCAACATGCTTGCTGAGTCGAGGGACGCGGCGAGGAGGCAGCAAGGCTTGGGGGATCTCACCCAGTTGATCACCGACAAGGACAATACTGACGCTCACCTTCAGGTGATCTCCGTGTGGGGAACAAGTGGAGATCTTGGGACGATTTCCATCATCCGGAAGGCGTACAATGACCCAGAAATCAGCAAGAAATTTGTGTGCCGTGCCTGGGTCAAGCTAATGCATCCTTTTGACCCCCACGAGTTCGTGCGGCGTTTCATGGCTCAGGTCTACGCCACAAAGGCTTGCGCTGAAAAATTGGAGGGTACAGATGTAGGCGTACTTGTCCTCAAGAAAATGGAGGCGAAGCAAGAAGATCTCCTCAAGGAATTTCTGGAAGAAGTCAACACCAAGATTTACCTCGTTGTCTTGGAGAACCTGACTGAAATGGTAGATTGGGATGCTGTCAGGACGTTTCTTCCTGACAAAAAAAATGGCAGCTGGATCATCGTGTCCACCCAGCAATTTGACATCGCAAGCTTGTGCGTCGGACACCCTTACCAACCACTGGAGCTCAAGCAGTTCTCCCCTGAGCACTCAGTTTGTGCCTTCTTCAAGGAGGTAATTACTTAAGCACAAAGCATCATCAGTTACTTCCAGTAAAACATTTTTAACTAGTGAATTTTTTATTTTTCTTGACATGAAACTCTAAAATGTTAATGTTTGAAATAATTATATTATACATGCAACAAATGGTTTTGTTTATCAAAATGATACATTAGTGTTTAGTCAACGAGAACACCAACTAATCTACTACTCCCTCCATCCCAAATTAAGTGACTGAACTTTATACTAACTTTGCACTAAAGTTAGTACAAAGTTGAGTCACTTATTTTGGGACGGAGGGATAATACACTCCTATTGAGAAATCACTATGATAACGCTGTTATCCAGTAAAACATCGTTTATTCTATCATTTAACAACTAGCTGTCTTACATCCCACAGTAACACTAGCTGTATATAAATGATTGTTTCAACTATTCAACTGGAATTCCGCACACTAATCTCAGTGTACAAACGATTCGATGTCCTGCAATGTGCAATAGCTCCGTGTAGTTATGTGATATAATGAACAATCAACATGTCCGCCGAGTACGAATGACCAAGCGGCTAACTTTATATAAGATGGCACTTTCAGATGAAATGGACATGATTAATTTCATTTAGTGGTCACATATCAGATACAAATGATTAATCAAGCCGTGATCTATTTTTTATTTGCATACCGATCAGTATACAATATGTATATTCCCTCCATTTCAATGAATAAGGCACACACGTATCCCAAAATCCAACATTGACTACAAATTAGGCCAATACTATATATTTTTGTGACTACAAAGTTATACCATTGAAAACTTCTTTCAGAACCAAATTCAATGGTATAATTATTTTCATATATAACTCACATTTGGTTAGTGTGATTTATGTCAAAGTTCAATTTTAAAATGCGTGTGCGCCTTATTCATTAGAGTTTGACAACTTGCCAATTCAGTTATAAACCATTGGCCAATTGGCCCACTATGAAATATTCAATTTTGCATATTGGTCTAATATCATGTATAGATGCACAATCAGTCGTAGTTTGAGATTATGTAAGCATCTTAATATATAAGGCATCACTACTAGAGTTCAAAATTTAAATACGATTAAGAATGTTTCCTGCGTAGTTGCTGGGGACAATTCTAGTTTTACAAACAATCATGTTGAAATGCACAATTTAACACAAGCCAGTTAACATGTTTAACTGAGATAGAAAACCATTTAATTCCAGCAATACTCCTTTTCTTGTGACATTTACCGCAAATAGTTTTTTCCCGCAAGGATTGGATAGCTAGTCTAGGAAATTAGTACTTCAATGAATTTCATATATGTACATTGCTGTCCTTGCATGTTAAGTTGTTAACACTCACCAACTGTAGGGTTCTCGATATTATGGAGACGAAGAAGAGAAGCTAATGTTGTCTAAAGTGAGCCAAAGTTCACCTTTAGAGAAACTTACGTCCACCAGTAAGAGAGTTGTCAATGACTGGATGGAAAATAACACTCTTGTTGGACGTGAGTCAGAAATGAATGAACTCCGCAGTTATACAGCTGGGGCACGTTTCAAAAGTTCCCCAGTTATATCTGTTTGGGGAATAGCTGGTGTTGGAAAATCAGCTCTTGTTGAAAACTTGTATTATGAAAGAATGCTTCGTGGCCAGTTTGAAAAATACTGTTGGGTGGATATATCATATCCATTCAATCTAAGGGATTTCTCCCGAAGCTTACTTTTGGATAATCATTCAGAAAAAGAACCAATTAAAGAGTGCCGTCATATTCTGAGCAAACATAAGTATCTCATTGTTATTAATAATCTCCGGTCCAAAGAAGACTGGGACTTGATACAGGCTACCTTGGTGACTAGATCTTCTGCAAGTGTTATCATTGTCATTACAACAGAAGCTAGTGTGGCCACACATTGCACAAATAATGAAGATCAAGTCTATAATGTGAAAGGTCTAGAAGCTGGTGCCGCCATGGATCTCTTCAGGAAAGAGGTATGTTTTATTATAAGCCATATTATCCATAAAAAATATCCTTTGAGGGAACTATGGTACTTCGGTAGTTTGCTGCATATTCTCACATAAATAACGATTCAACTGGTTAAGATCCTTTTATGACATCTTGGATGATCTAACTTTGCAATAATAAAATGGTTGTGTGCACCAATTGATGCAGAGCTAGCGGGTTATCCCTCCTTCTGAAAAACAAATGTTCTCACAAATTTAACACTTCATGCATGGTACATTATTACTCGTGCGTCTGTAATTTATATTATCCAGAAATGCAGCCTTGAAACTCTAAGCATTTCAAATATGTGTATGAAAAAAATGTTCAAAACAAATGTGGGTGTTCAACTTTGACAGGAATATCTAGTATCCACTTGCAAAAAGACGTATGACTATTTCCGAACTATAAAATATCAGCTCTAATTGTTCTATTTACAATCTTGTGTCTTTTTACAAATAGCCATATTACTTTCACGTACAAGTACTTTACTACGTGGTATATCTATGATATTTTAATATATATTTTCAACATATACAAAACATTGAATTAGCTTTTGAACATGCGTTAATATTATGAATAGGAAAGTAAGTAACAAACAGCAATAAAATCGGTAGATGTAAACATAGTATTAACATGCATCTTAGAATTTAATATTGTATTTTTATGTGAATAAAATAAATATGAAACCACTATTGTCAGATTTGAGGATATCATTTTGACCGAACAATTCTAAATAGTTTGTCTTCCTTGGTTAGCAAAGTTAGACGAATAATTTTGTGCGTGTTATCTGAACGACATACATTTTTTTAATTATGGATACTTGTCTCACCATACAGAAACATGAAGAGAAATTTTCTTGTTCACGTCTAGTAACTGAACATGTGCAATACACGTTTGGGAACGAGTGCATCAACATGCCATTCAGAAGGAGGCAACGCAGCCTTGTAGTGGCAGTTGTGGGTAATTTCTAGCTAATCTAGGGGTATTAGGTGTCTTTTATTGCGCTAAACATAGAATCTGGACCGTTAGACACAGATGGTTGAGCGGTTAAAGTATTTGGATCAGCCAGAACCGGCATCTTATGAGATAACACAAAATGCAGGGATGAATTATTTCGTTTCATTTTGCAAAAACAATATTGCATATATAGTATAGATGCATACATGTACACAGGAAGATTACTTGGTCTATATTCTGCAACTAAAAAATCTGAGGTTAATTAATGTTAAATCTTTTCAATAACAGGTGGAGAGGAACAATCCATCGTCCGCTTTAATTGGCCATCAAAATGGCGAGCTACAAGAACTTATTATGAAGTGTGGAGGTCTTCCCAAGGTGATAGTTTCCATAGCTGCCATATTGGCCACACAGACGGTAACAACCATGGATACTGTGCGTTTGTTGAATACCAAATTTATGCACACTCTAGAGACCAATCAAGAGTATGATAGTCTGCGGGGCCTATTTGATTGGATGTATACTTACTTCCGTACTTGCCCGGACTCACTTAAGCCATGTATCTTCTATCTATCAATATTTCCTCGAGAGCACGGCATTCGGCGAAGGCGACTAGTAAGGAGGTGGATTGCAGAGGGTTACTCTAGAGATAGTGATGACAAATCTGCGGTGGACAAAGGGGAGAACTTCTTCTCCAAGCTCCTTGATCTAAGCATAATCCAGCAGATGCCACAGTTAGTCACCACTGCATTCAGTGATACAAGGATAGTCAAGTGCCAGGTCAATGGCTTCATCCGCGAGTACATCGTCTCGCGAAGAATGGAAGAGAACCTTGTCTTTGAACTTGGGCCCAATTGTGCCCTGACCACCCAACGCACAGGGCGTCACCTTATCATATTGGAGAGTTGGGTCAGAGACATAATTGTATTTGAGAGCATTGACTTCTCACGGCTACGGTCGCTCACAGTGTTCGGAAAATGGGAATCATTCTTCATCTCCAAAACTATGACGTTGCTTCGGGTTCTTGATCTGGAGGATGCATCAGGTTTAAAGGATGAAGATCTTATTGAGATGGTGAAGCGGCTGCGCCGCCTCAAGTTTCTCTCCTTACGAGGTTGTAGGGACATCTCCCATCTGCCTAGTTCACTGGGTGATCTTAGGCAGCTCCAGACTCTGGATGTGAGACACACCTCCATAGCCAGACTGCCAAAGAACATCAAAAAGTTACAGAAGCTGCAGTATATCCGAGCTGGCACTACCATCTCAGCATTGACATCAACTGCCCCATCCCGCAGCTTGCTAGAGTTCCGCAAACGCCGTGGCCTACTTGGTATTGAGGTGCCAAGAGGGATTGGAAAACTGACAGCCCTTCACACACTAGGTGTTGTCAATGTCAGTGCTTCTGGGGGAAAAGCCATCGTGGAAGAGCTCAAGAAACTCACCCAATTGCGCAAGCTTGGTGTGTCTGGCATCAATAGGCATAACAGCAAGGACTTCTTCTCTGCCATCTCAGGTCACATGCATTTGGAATCCTTGTTAGTGCAGTTTGCCGAGGGAAATCAAAGTTCCTTGGATGGCATCTCCCTGCCTTGGGAGAACCTACAGAGTCTTAAACTGCATGGGCTTAAAGACAAGTTACCTCTACTTGAGGGCCAACTTAGCAAGCTCAAGAAGTTGGATGTGGAGATGGACTCTTTAGAGAAGACTGACATTGAGTCCCTTGCCATGCTACCAAACTTGTGCATTCTACGCCTTCGTGTGAAGCAGCTTCCGGATAGCAGGCTCCATTTTTATGCCGAGATGTGCCGGGAGCAGCTGGACACCTTCAAAAAAGTGAAGATCCTTGAGATTGGTTGCAGATCCAGCAATTTACAAGTATCCTTTGGATCAAAGTCGATGAAAAATCTTGAGCTGCTCGAGATTGACTACTCAAGTGGATCATGTCAGCTTGCCGGCCTGAATAATCTGTCTGAACTGAAGGAAGTCTTGCTCAAGGGTACAAACGATGAGAAATTCAGGATAGAGTTTGAGACACATCTTGCCACTCACCCAAATAGTCCTGCCGTGAAGCTGAAGAAACTACCCGCATCTACTTGAAGAGTTCCATATTTGTAAGCTATCACTAGTTAGCTGGATATCCAGCCTTTGCAATCCATCATTTCTTTGTGTACATGTTTTCCACATTGCTTGTGTGCTTATTAGCAAATAAACATGTATTTTTGTAAAAATATATACTACGTATGCGCACTCTTTACGGGCAGTTGGATTTTCTGATGGTCTTTATTAAAAGTGAGTTGTGGACTGTGGTCAATTTGATGCTGGCAACAAGCCTGTTACGGTGTGCCAGCACAAACGAGTTCGTTGGACTACACCAGTAGAAAGATGTCTAAATTAATTACCTTCAGTTTTCCTTCCTTTCAAAGGATGTTAAGATTTTTTTAATACTTATTTCTCCTTGTGTTAAATACAAAATTGATCTCGTCCCGTCTTGTAGTTGTAGTTAGAAGAAGGGGGACATTCTGCTCTTAGGTGTACAAAAAAAGGGTTGCTCCTTGCTCCGTTAGTTGATTTAATCATTTTTATCCCATGCACTACCGGAAGAATAGCCCTAGCTCAACTGCATTTCATTTTGTTTCAGTTTTCTGTCGGACACACGCGTCAGGTCGACCAGAGTATTAGTCCATCAAGAACATCCTTGCACGGAGTATCAGAATGTTAGCACAATTACCATGATTATGATTACACTAGAGTTGCCACTCAGATGGAAAGCGCGGGGCGGGTAAATTTGTTTCAAAAGATGTAAAGAAGTGCACGTATGTGGATGATCATGAGGAATACACCCAACTTACAAATACTGAATGAGGACAGCTCCTGTTGATACAGGACCATGATTTCATTTGCATTGACAATTTGACACAGAATGTTCCGAGGGGAAAAAAACGCTAAACTGGTGATGATCCATTGGATGCTAGCTCTACCTATGCAAATATGCCCCAGCATCACATCTTATGACTATCATTGTTGGAAGCCATCGGCGGCATGCTCTACTGCAGTAAAAACAGAGGGGGAAAGTGGACTGACAGCTGAGGGCTGACCCAGGACCCACGGATGTGTCGAGTGAATCCAATCGCCAATTAATATAGTGTCAACAATAGTTGGGGCGTTCAATGGGTGAAAAGTTGTTAACTATTCCTGAGAAAATTTTCCATTTACCTTGAAGCCTCGGCAGGTCAGCAATTCATCAAACACCTGGAGTGCATCGCCCAACTGAAAGAAAAAAGTAGGATTCTGTAGAAGGGGGGAGGGTCGAACCTTGGGTTAAGAAAGGTAGAGGGTGCATACCATGCTGTGGGCGGGACAGAAGAGCATGGCACTTGGGTGGGGCTTGACCCCGTCGTCGTTCACCAGAGCTAGCGTCGACGGCTACAGGTCGCTCCGGTCCTCCTCGCCGTTGATTGCTCTTGGTTTGGCTTTACGGGTGGAGAGCAATAGGATGGAAGAGGCACCGCACACGGAGGGAGTTAGCCGCGGCGAGACGAAGGGCAGAGGCGGGGAAGACTTGTATAGCATCTCTCCTTAGAGCATCTCCGGCCGTTCCGCCCCCGAGGGCATGAAAAAGAGTCGCTTGAGGGCGAGCCGGCGTTTTTTTGGCGTGTGGGCGAGCACGTCCCCAGCCGCCGCCCCAGGTCGCTCCTAGACGCCCTCACAGTTCGACCAAATTTCAGCAAACACGGCCAAATTTCAACAAACACGGCATATTTTGACGAAATTTAGACGTTTTTACACGAATAAAAAGGACGAAAAAAACCCTAAACTACGGGCTGAAGTAGGTGCTGAGCAGGGCGTAGTCGCCGCTGGCGTCGTCCTCCTGCTTCTCCTCCTTGACACGGCCGGCACCGCTGCTCGACCCCTCGCCCCGGCGCGCTGCTTCACGGCGGCGGCGTTCGGCGATCTCCTCCATGGCGCGGCGCTGGCGCTCCGGCGAGGCTAGGCTCCGGCTTCACGGCGGCGAGCCCCGGTTCCGGCTTCACCGTCGCCAGTCCTGGCTCCTTCTTCGGCTTGACGAGGCGAGGGGGGGTCGAGGAGAAGGAGCTACGGCCACCGTCGTTGATGACGAGGCCGGCGCCGCGGGTGCGCGTACCGAGCGGCGTCTCGGCCGGCTCTGGCTTGACGCTGAACAACGCCGGCGCGCCGGAGGAGTGAGAGGAGGATCGGGAGGAGGAGGATGACCAACCCATCATCCTCCTCGGCAGCCACGCGCCGCCGCTCCAAGCGGTCGGGTACTCGAACGGCGGGTCGTTGCCGCCCTGGAGGTGCACGAGGACGCCGCTTAGTGTGTGGCCAGGGACGCCCCACCGCAGGTGGCGGCTCTTGCTGTTCTTGCGGCCGCGCGGCGTCGGCGCGTTGTTGGTGGAGGCGAGCCGCTCCTCCTGCCGGTGTTCGAAGTACGCCGCCCACGCCGCGTGGTTGTCGGCGGCGTACTCCGGGAGCGCCCGCTCCGCGGCCGTCAGGGACGCCCGTGCACGCTTGATCTCGACGTGGAAATAGCGGGCATCTCGGGGACGGGCAGAGGGGGGATAGCTAGGGACCCCGCCGGCGCTGAGCCTCCACCGCGACGGAGCGCATACGTCGGGCAGCGCGTGGTTGTTGGCCTCGCGGAGGAGGTAGGCCTCCCACTCATGCAGCGAGCGGCGGCCAAAATCATTGGCCGCCGCCGCGTCGCTGGGGAACCTCG
>LR738714.1:866703440-866714141 GCA_902687465.1 Secale cereale | reverse complement strand
AAGAAAAAAAAAACAGAAAACACGTTTTTTCCCTTTCCGAGAGGCATGGCCGTGACTCTCGCGAAAGCACAACCGTGCCTCTCGCGGAAGCAAAACCATGACTCTCGCGAAAGGAAAAAAACGCGTTTTTTCCCTTTCCGAAAGAGGCACGGCCGTGACTCTCGCGGAAGCAAAACCATGACTCTCGCGAAGAAAAAAAAAACAGAAAACACGTTTTTTTTTCCTTTCCAAGACGCACGGCCGTGACTCTCGCGAAAGCACAACCGTGCCTCTCGCGCAAGCAAAACCGTGACTTTCCCGGGGAAAATGTATTTTTCGCACAAAAAAATTTCGAATTTTTTTTTGTCGAAAAGTTAAGGAAGACCGGTGGAAAACCAAAACCGAGAAAAAAACCGTTCAATAAGCCGAAAACGCGTGCGAAGAAAAAAACAAAATCCGGAGGGAGCGACTAGAGCGCGACATGTGGCGAATGGCTTAGAGCGCGCCAAGTGGCACTGATCGCTGCGTGCCTCCCGAAGGAGCGTTCGTTAACTAGTTGCTCTCGTCAACACCTTTTTTTAAAGATTAAGTAGAAAAAAAAGGAAAATGGACCAGCCCGTAGCAAAGCGGGGGTGTGGGTCCGTTTGTAGTTTATAGGTAATGCCTTTTTTTTTTTTTTACAATTCCTAGACCATACGACTTAACCTTTTGCTGGTCCTCTCACACTTAACGTGGTCACCCTGGATGGGCGCTTCCTATTTAGTTACAGTTCGTTCAAAACAAGTGCGTCCGTGGGAGTTCGAACTCACGATCGATTGCAGCGATGCTACCACTAGACTAGTCCATCGAAAAACTAGAGCTTCATAAATTGCTTTATTTTTATTTTTATTTGTATCTTCAATCGTGGAATCCTTGGCTTTTCGGAAGCTTAAGCTTCCCAAACCAGTTTTTTCCTCGCTCGCTGGTCATTTCAGCGGCGGCATTATTTGGTTTTCTTATTTCACTTTCCATTTTTTAAATGTGTGTTCATCTTTTCCTGGAATTTGTGTTTTTGTTTTTTAAATGATGAATTGTTTCCAAATTGTTGATATTTTTTCCAAATGCAATGAACTGATTTGTAATTCATTGAAATGTTTTCAAATCCAATGATTTTTTTCAATTTTGATGAACTTTTTTCAAATTGATGAATGTTTTTAAATTTGATATACTTTTTTTCTAAATTGATTATTTAATTTTCAAAATCTGTGAACTATTTTTCTATAATTTTATGAACTCTTTATTCAAATACGATGAAGTGTTTTTAATTGGTAATTTTTTTTCTTCAAAATCGGTAATCTTTTTTGAAAATTGACGTTTTTTTTGAAAATTTGGAACTTTATCTTAAATTTTGCGATTTATTTTCAAATTTGTGAAGTTTTCTCTAATTTTTTTTTCAGTTAGTATGAACCTTTTCATTTTTTTGAACTTTCTTCGAGTTCACGTCTTTTATATTGTGCATTCATTTTGGAGAATTACGTGCGTGCAAAGTGATCACGCCAGCAAGCGTGCGAGCTAATGGGCCGCGCGGGCCAGTAAGGTCCCTTCGAGCGCCGGAAGGGCACAACGCGTTGTATAAGAGGTCTCCCGTTGATTGTCCAAAAACAAACACACTACCCTATAGCTATAGCCGCTTCATTTTATTTTTCTCAAACTTGCCCAGTTATTTTTTCTCTCTTTCACCACTGCAGGTAAAACACCATTTCACTGGGACATACACTATTAAAGTACTCCATGAGCATATTATGTCATGTGGTGAAAAGCTGCCATTTGCCCCGCAAAAAGAAAAGAAAAGAAAAACTGCAATTCAAATGTGATGAAGAAACTTAAACTGAGAGAAATTAATTCAAATGAAAAACAATTCAGATGCTTGCAGTACGTACATAAAGATTAACATTGATGTTGTACAACTTAATTTATTTTTGTCAAAACAACTTAATTTAGTTTATGATGCACTTACATAGGCAACACCAACCCTAAACGACAGCTCAAGATTGATCCCGTGCAACCTGGCCACGAAGGTGTAGATACCCTGCCGTCGGCACCCTGCAATAACTTCTGTGTATTTGTCTGCAAGAGGGGTCATGGCATCGACTTTCAGATAGACTTTGTGGCTTATTTCCTGTCAATTTTATTTTACTTCTCCGTTTTTAGGAGCATTATTCTACTTTTCCTGGTTACCATGTTCGGTAAACTCCATGTCATTCATCATTACACGGCCACACAGAACAACATTTCCATGGGAAGAAAGTTGAGTTCTCCTCTATTAAACATTAATTTTTTGCAAATAAGACACGCTAAGAAAGTGCAATGTTTTTGCTAATGAAAAAAAAACTTTTTTCAGAAATTAGAAACATTCTTTCAGAATACTTAGCATGAAAATTCTTCTAAGAAATTCTATTACTGCCAATGATTTAATGTGCCGAGTATATGGACGGTTGGAGCTTATTAAGAAATACTCCCTCCGTAAACTAATATAAGAGTGTTTAGATCACTACTTTAGTGATCTATTAGCAAAAATGTCCGTGCGTTGCAATGGGAGATAAAAAGGAGCACATGCCAGTGCTGGTCAAGCACATCGTCGTGCTTTGATTCCTCAGACTGTCGTGCTTGCGCGCGCAACTGCTAATTCTATCCTCGTGGTCTGATGCTACCGCCCACTGCGTTGCCGGCTACCGCAGGTTTGCCAAGCCCCTGCCGGCAGATGTGCATTGCCCACTCTCGTCTGTCGACCTTCCCCATGTGTGCGCGGACGCAAGCTTCACGCCTTTCAGCAGGAGTCACCGCATCACTCCTAGTCGTCACCACCATGGTCTGTTGCCGCCGCCAACCACACGCTTGGCTTGGCACGCCTCGAGCATCGCATACTATCACCATCGCGTCGCACGAGCCACGCCCGCTGGCCATCGCCAGGTCGCAGACTCACACCATCATGCCATCATGCCACCACGAGCCGTAGTGTTGCAGCGTGCCTTGGCCGCCCACTATGTTGTCGGTTGCTGCCGGTGTGCCGAGCCCCTATGCCGGGAGATGCGCGTCACTCACTCTCGTCCACTGGCCTTCATCATGTATGCACTATCGCGAGCTTCACGCCTACCAGCAGGAGTCACCGCACTGCTCCTAGTCGTCGCTACCATGCCCTGCAAGCAACCGCACCCCGAGCGCCCACGCGCCTTGGCCCGCCTGGCTAAGAGCATCACGTGTTACCACCATGAGCCGTAGTGTTCCGGACGTGCATCGACTGAGCCAAATGCACGACCTGATCCACCCAGGCCAGCCAGAGACGCTGCGAGCGTCCCTCTGCCGAGTGTCACAGCTTTAGTTGGGCTCGAGCTAGGCCTAAGAGGCGAGCTCGACTGCCCTGACGTATAGTGTCTACCGTTGATAAATTATTCTCTTTGACGGACAAGAAGAAAAACCAATAGTTTTTTCCTCACTTATGAGGGGAATTGATGCGTAATTTTCATCAACTCTAGACATACTTTTAATCTCAGCCGTCGGTTTTTATACTTAAATTAAAATCAATGGATATAAAGCGGTGACGGATGGAGAACTATGAAAGTCTCCGCCCTTTATTATTAGGTATATATAAATGCTCTTATATTAGTTTAAAAAGGGAGTATCAACTACTCCCTCCATTCCTAAATATAAGTTTTTATAGAGATTTCACTATGGACCACATACTGATGTATATAGATGTATTTTAGAGTGTAGATTCACTCATTTCCGCTCGAAGAAAAAAAAGGCGACCTTGCCGCCATGAGTCTCCCACGCCGCCACCCTCCGGCGGCTCCCCTCCGCCGACGGCCTCGGTCGTTGATGGTGAGGGGGTCGCCGGATCCACGCGTGTGAATTGTTTTTTTTACTCTAGTAGTTTAGATTTTTAGGTTGTTCATCGTCTTTGCTTCGGCGGCGGCGATGGCGGCGCTGAATAAAGTTTCTTCAGATCTTACTCCAACAAGGCGATCGGTCCTATGGTTGGGGATGGATTTAGAAATCAGTATGTTCAAGCAAGGATGGCATGGCGGCGGCGACATCCTCGTGGTGGACCTGTGTCATCGGGCTCCGCCGTTGCGCGGTGTTTGCTCCAGCGCCGGCGCGGAGCTTGGGAGGTAGTCCAGGAGCGGATGCAGATTGTGGTCTGGAACGAAGGCATCTGGAAGATGGTGGATCGTGTGCTGGGTTCGTGGTTCGTGGATGGCAGGTGTGGTTTTATCCTCCGGCGTCTTAGTCGTGTGGGAGTGCCAGATCTAGAGTTCGATGGCATGTCCGGGGTGTTGCCCCGGTCTGATTTGTTCAATGGTAATGGTTTTGTTTTTGGTGAGCCACCTTGGAGGTCCGCAAAGCTGCATATCAGCGATGGAGCCGCTTCGAGTTCGGATGTGAAGGTAATTCGTCATTTTTTCCTTATATCACGCTTCGAGCTATGGGAGATGCATGCGGCCATTTTATTGATTATTCTTGAGGACCTTACAAAGTAGATGTCGGGGGTTTGGTGCGACATATGCCAAAGTATGGCTTATCATGCATGGGACAAGAGAACGTCGCCGGGCCCTGGAAGCGGGATAAAGAGGAACTTAGGACGCCTACGAATCTTACCCAGGTTTGGGGCTCTCCATGGAGATAACACCCCTAGTCCTGCTTTGCGGGGACTCCGCGTCATGACTATCGTCAATATGGTAGCTACAAAGTTGCTCCTTGAGCTGTGTCGTCTAGAGGAGGAAGAAGGGCAGGGCTAGCTCTCTCTTCTCCTTCTAGGAATGTTGGTGGTGGCTAGGGTTTCTTCCCTCTCTCTCTTTCTCTATGGATCTCTCGATCTCCAACCTTCGAACCCCTCTACATGGAGGAACCTGTGGGGTTTATATAGGCCTACCCCCCAGGGCTACAATGGTAATTCGGCCGGGTGCGCGTCCCGGCCGTCAACATCTCTGGACGCCGGCTTCTCCGTCGGCTGCTGGGTCCCGCCGACTGTCGGGGACATGTACGTCCTGTGGGCCCACCGCCTGTGGGCCGGTGTGATTGTATTCTACGGTTGACATCCTTCTGCTAACGAAGGCGTCGTCGAGGAGGGACTGGCTACAGTACCGCCGCCGAGCGGTCGTACGCTGTTGGCACACCCCATCTTGTCATCTTGATGGAGTCCAGACTTCAAGGGAATGGCTGGCCGCCTGCCAGAGGGTGGGCCGTCCCTTAGGCCGCCTGCCAGAGGCCGGCCGCACTCTGGTGGCCCACTGACGGGTAGGGCCTAACGCCTGCAGGCCGCATCGCTTCCCGATCGTACGATCGTGGCCTCTTCTGACGTGGGCGAGGTAATAGGCAACATGGCTACAGTGTCGTGCCGGCCTCTATGCGGTACACCCGCACTGTAGCCACACCATCCTGGATTCCGGGGTGGCATGCTCTACTTTAGCCACGCCCTAGTCTTGTCAAGGATCCCCCGGCATGCTCTCTGAGGGGGAAGCGCGGGGCCATCTGCCGGATGTCGGCTGCTCCGCAGCCGCCTGTTGATAGTTCGCCACCTGCCAGCAGCCGGCTCATGGGTCCTGGCGGCCCCAGGAGGCGGCCTAATGCGCAGTCGGCCGAAGGGGGGGCAGTCGGCCTTAATGTCTTGAAACGCCATGGGTGGTCGATGAAGACACACGTGGTCAATATCTCCGACAGTAGTCCCCGAAGCTGATGTTGCTCTACGGTCGTGAGCGGGGCTGTGGGGCTTCAGTAGCTTCCCTCTCTGTATGAGTGATCTCTTTTCCCGCCCGTCTTCTGGAGGGGCCGGCTGTAGGCGGTCGGTTGTTAGATTTGAATCTTCGGGAGGAAGATTGCCGAATGGCCGGCCGGCCGCGGAGCGGGTTTGCCGCCCTTTGGCCGCACGCCACGCGGCGTCATCATGCCGAGCCGGCCTGCCATCCCACACGCGCGACGGGACGTTGCTGCAGGCTTGGGCCCACCACTACAGGGCCTCGGCGCGCGCGTGGATCCGCTGCGACCGAGGTGGTTGGTTGCTCTCCCCACACGCATTAAATGCGCGCGGTTATGGCGCAAAAAAGCACGGGTTGTGCGAGGCATGGCGTAGTTAATCCCACTCCCCGCCCCTTCGGCTTCGTCGCCCCGAGCCTATAAGTAGGCGTGGGAGGGGGCTGGCGTAATGCACACGCACCCCCATCTCTTTCTTCTTCCTCGCTCTTCTTGCTTTCTCGCCACCGCCGTGCCCGCTACTCCCGGCGGAGCCTGTGCTTGCCCGACCTTCTTGCCCTCTCCTCACTTCACTCGGTTCCGTACCGATCCATGGCCGCCGAAGCGCCGGTCAACCGCTCCGGTGAGTGGGATGGCAGTGAGGTCCATGAGGACCACATCGACTTCCTCCGCCGGTCGCGGCGGCTTCCTCCCACCTCGAACGTGGAAGTGCGTCTCGCGCCGGAGAACGAGCTCTGGCCGGCGCCGCGGCACGGCGAGTACGTCGTCTTCCGGTCGCATTTCCTCCACGGATTTGGCCTTCCTGCGAGCAGGTTCTTCCGCTCGTTCCTTGATTTCTACGGCTTGCAGCCCCACCACCTTACTCCAAACACGATGGCGCTGCTCGCCGCCTTCGTCGCCCTCTGTGAGGGCTACTTCAGCGTGCTCCCCACACTCGAGCTCTGGGGAGAGCTCTTTTATGTGAAGCTTGGCACCGCCCTCAAGGGCGAGGCGGCCCAGTGCGGTGCTTGCGTCGCAGTGCGGCGCACCGGAGTCGGGAACCACTTCCCGAAGATTGCCCTGATGCACTCCGCAAAGCTATGGCAGAAGACGTACTTCTACGTTCGAAACGTCCACTCGGGGCGGGATTATGTCAACCTGTGGATTATGCGGCCGGTCCGCCTGCCGAACCCCGCTTCTCCTGGAGGTTCCGGCCGATAACCCTCTTGCACGCCGCCTCCATTGCCCTAGTCCGTCTTCGGGAGCTGACGGAGGCGGAAGGACTCGTGGCCTCGGATCTATTGGCCGCCTTCGTGGAGCGCCGGGTGCTGCCTCTGCAGTCCCGGCCCCACCTGTTCAGTGATATGAGCGGGCGCCGAGACCCGAGCCGGATGAGCACGAAGAGGATGTCAGTCGCGGAAATAGTCCGACTGGTGAACCACATATGCAATAGCAAGCTGTCGGAGACGGAATGGGCATTCGGCAAGCCGCCGTACAGCCGCAATAGTCCACCGCCTGTGGTGAGTTCCCCTCTTCTCTCTTCTTTTTCTGCCTTGGTTGGTTCTCGCCGCCGGATCATTGGCCGTGTTGCAGCGCTTCCCAGGCCAGCCGGAGCCGGGTTCGGGAGTTTTGGACCGCCCGATCATGGCGGACCGATCTCAGAGCGACACGAGCGACCTCGATCTGGGGGCGGTCGCTATGGAGGAGGATGAGGCATGATACGTCTCCAACACATCTATAATTTATTATTATTCCATGCTATTATTTATGAAGTCTTGGATGTTTAATGGGCATTATCATACAATTTTATATCATTTTTGGGACTAACCTACTAACCCAAAGGCCCGGTCCAGATTGTTGTTTTTTCCCATTTTCAGGGTTTTGCAGAAAAAGAATATCAAACGGAGACCAAACGGAATGAAACCTTCGCGAGAGATATTTTTGGAGAAAATCACGCACGGTGGACTTGAGAACCACGTCAGGGGGTCAAGGGGCTGCCCACGAGGATGGGGGGCGCGCCCCCTGCCTCGTGGGGCCCCCGAGCACCCCCCGGTGTCCTCCTTCTTCCTATATAAGTCTACGTACCCCGAAACCTTTGACAACAGAGAAAAACCCTAATTCTACCGATGTAACCTTCTGTTCCCGTGAGATTCCATCTTGGAGCCTGTTCCGGAGCTCCACCGGAGGGGGATCCATCACGGAGGTCTTCATCATCATCATCATCGCCCTCACCATGAGTTGTGAGTAGTTTACCACAGACCTTCGGGTCCATAGCTAGTATCTAGATGGCTTCTTCTCTCTCTCTGGATCTCAATACAAAGTTCTCCTCGGTCTTCGAGGAGATCTATTTGATGTAATCTATTTTTGCGGTGTGTTTGTCGAGATCCGATGAATTGTGAGTTTATGATCAAGATTATCTATGAAAGATATTTGGTTCTTCTCTGAACTTTTTATGTGTGCTCATAATATCCTTGCAAGTCTCTTCGAATTATTGGTTTGGTTTGGCCTACTTGATCTATAGTTCTTGCAATGGGGGAAGTACTTGGCTTTGGGTTCAATCTTGCGGTGTCCTTTTTCCAGTGACAGTAGGGGCAGCAAGGCACGTATTGTATTGTTTCCATCGAGGATAAAAAGATGGGGTTTATATCATATTGCTTGAGTTATCCCTCTACATCATGTCATCTTGCTTAAGGCGTTACTCTGTTCTTATGAACTCAATACACTAGATGCATGCTGGATAGCGGTCGATGTGTGGAGTAATAGTAGTAGATGCAGAATCGTTTCAGTCTACTTGTCTCGGACGTGATGCCTATATACAATGATCATGCCTAGATAGTCTCATAATTATTCGCTTTTCTATCAATTGCTCGACAGTAATTTGTTTACCCGCCGTAGAGTATCGCTATCATGAGAGAAGCCACAAGAGAACAATATGGCCCCCGGGTCTATTCTCAACATATCAATCTACATCTACTTTGCTTTTATTGCTTTTATTTGCTGTTCTTATAAACCAAAAATATCAAAAATATAAACTATCATCTCTATCAGATCTCACTTTCGTAAGTGACCGTAAAGGAATTGACAACCCCTTATCACGTTGGCTGCGAAGTTCTTATTTGTTTGTGCAGTTGCGAGGGACTCGCACGTGGTCTCCTACTGGATTGATACCTTGGTTCTAAAAAACTGAGGGAAATACTTACGCTACCGTGCTGCATCTCCCTTTCCTCTTCGAGGGAATACAACGCAAGCTCGAGAAGTAGCAAGAAGAATTTCTGGCGCCCTTGCTGGGGAGGCTTACGCAAAAGTCATATACCAAGTACCTATCACAAACCCTTATCCTTCGCATTACATTTATTTGCCTCTCGTTTTCCTGTCCCCCACTGCACCCTTGCCATTTTATTTGCCCTTCTTCCGCCGTGTGTTTATCGTTCGCTTGCTTCTTGTTTGCTTGTGTGTGTTGGATTGCTTGCTTGTCACTATGGCTCAGAACAATACCAAATTGCGTGACTTCTCCAATACCAACAATAATGATTTTATTAGCACTCCGATTGCTCCTATTACCGATGCTGAATCTTGTGAGATCAAAGCTGCTTTGTTGAATCTTGTCATGAAAGATCAATTATCCGGCCTTCCTAGTGAAGATGCCGCTACCCATCTAAACAACTTTGTTGATTTGTGTGATATGCAAAAGAAAAGGGATACAGATAACGATATTGTTAAATTGAAGTTATTTCCGTTTTCACTAAGTGATCGTGCTAAAACTTGGTTTTCCTCTTTGCCTAGAAATAGTATTGATTCGTGGAATAAGTGCAAAGATGCTTTTATCTCTAAGTATTTCCCTCCTGCTAAGATCATCTCTCTTAGAAACAATATTATGAATTTTAAGCAAGGCCACAGGCGACGGAGACGAGCGAGTAGGCGGCTCGTCCGGAGGCGGACTCGGGGAGTGGCCAGATGACGATGAGGACGACGAGGCGCCACGTCGTGCCCATGATGCCGACCCGGCGGGAGGCAACTCCTCGATGGCGCTGCCAACGACAGGCGGCGGGTTGAAGCGCCGGGCCTGCTCCGGGCTGTATGGCAGCCGGCCCAAGAAGCCCAAGTCGTCGGCCGCCACAACCAGGCGCCAGGAGGCGGCCGCCAAGGCGGCCCTTTATCAGAGGGCCCCTAAGCCAAGGCCAACTATGTCCGCGTAAGCACCCCGGTTTTCCTTTTTCTCTTCCTTTTCTTGCGAGTAACTCATCAATCTTTTTGCGTTCTTCTAAGCAGAGCTCTGCTTTCCCTCTCACGAGCTCCCGCCGGCTCTATGGTCGGGGCGACGAAGGTCTCCGCCAATCCTTGCCGTGTGGACCCAGCCGCCGCCCTTCGAGAGGCGATGGAGAGGAACGCGTAGGAGGCGCGGGAGGAGTTGGATGCTGCGGCTCGTAAGGAGGCGGAGGTGTCCCAGGCGGTGCGGGCGGAGGCCGATGCTGCGGTCAACGCCAAGGCCGAGGCGGCAGACAAGGCTCAGGCGGACGCCACCGCCATGGTGCAAGAGCGGGAGACGACCCGCCGGCGGTCGTCGGAACGTGCTGATCCCGAGCACGCGGCTCCATTGGAGCCATCTGGTTAAGCGCCCGCCGGTGGTGACCAGCCGGCCTTGGAAAGGGAAGGGGATGTCCTTGCCGCTGATACATCTCCGTCATATCAATAAGTTTTGATTGTTCCATGCCAATATTCTACAACTTTCATATACTTTCACTAGTAGATAAAGGGGGATCAGACCCGGTTCATCTGGGCCTTTAGCCCCGGTTCCAGAACCGGGACAAGAGGGTCGGTACTAATGCTCTGACCCTTTAGTCCCGATTCAATCCAGAACCGGGGCAGAAGGGTGTCCACGTGGCCTGTGCACCGAGTCCAGGCAGGAGGGGCTTTAGTCCCGGTTGGTGGTACCAACCGGGACCAAAAGGCTTCCACGCGTCAGCATTTCTGTGGCTGTGGTTTTTTTTTTTGAAAGGGGAGGGGGGGTTTTAGGTT
>LR738714.1:866689809-866702839 GCA_902687465.1 Secale cereale | reverse complement strand
ATATATATATGCATACAGAGAGAAGTAATATCGACCACCTCTCCTTCTCCGAGAGATTGGTCGAACAACAAGTTCTCGTATATCTATCCGACACTACCGGGCACATATATACAATAATTATCTCTTACAAAAATAATCTCCTAACACATGGATGCATGGTCCACATAGTATTCTCCGTCTTCAGCGATCACGTGTTCAAGGAAGAATGCCGCCAATTCCTCTTGAATTGCTCGCAGTCGATCTGGTGTTAGGAGTGTTGGAAATATGCCCTAGAGGCAATAATAAATTGGTTATTATTATATTTCCTTATTCATGATAATTGTTTATTATCCATGCTGGAATTGTATTGATAGGAAACTCAGATACATGTGTGGATACATAGACAAACACCATGTCCCTAGTAAAGCCTCTAGTTGACTAGCTCGTTGATCAACAGATGGTCACGGTTTCCTGACCATGGACATTGGATGTCGTTGATAACGGGATCACATCATTAGGAGAATGATGTGATGGACAAGACCCAATCCTAAGCCTAGCACAGATCGTGTAGTTCGTATGCTAAAGCTTTTCTATAGGTCAAGTATCTTTTCCTTAGACCATGAGATTGTGCAACTCACGGATACCGTAGGAATGCTTTGGGTGTACCAAACGTCACAACGTAACTGGGTGGCTATAAAGGTGCACTACAAGTATCTCCGAAAGTGTCTGTTGAGTTGGCACGAATCGAGACTGGGATTTGTCACTCCGTGTGACGGAGAGGTATCTCTGGGCCCACTCGGTAGGACATCATCATAATGTGCACAATATGTGATCAAGGAGTTGATCACGGGATGATGTGTTACGGAACGAGTAAAGAGACTTGCCGGTAACGAGATTGAGCAAGGTATCGGTATACCGACGATCGAATCTCGGGCAAGTGCTATACCGATAGACAAAGTGAATCGTATACGGGATTGATTGAATCCTTGACATCGTGGTTCATCCGATGAGATCATCGTGGAACATGTGGGAGCCAACATGGGTATCCAGATCCCGCTGTTGGTTATTGGCCGGAGAGTTATCTCGGTCATGTCTACATGGTTCCCGAACCCGTAGGGTCTACACACTTAAGGTTCGATGACGCTAGGGTTATAGGGAAAGTATGTACGCGGTTACCGAATGTTGTTCGGAGTCCCGGATGAGATCCCGGACGTCACGAGGAGTTCCGGAATGGTCCGGAGGTAAAGATTCATATATGGGAAGTCCTGTTTTGGTCACCGGAAAAGTTTCGGGCGATATCGGTAATGTACCGGGACCACCGGGAGGGTCCCGGGGGTCCACCAGGTGGGGCCACCAACCCCAGGTGGCTGCGTGGGCTAAGTGTGGGAGGGGACCAGCCCCAAGGGGGCTGGTGCGCCCCCCCACCAAGTCCCAGGGCGCCCCAAGAGGGAAAGGGGGGCAAACCCTAATGCAGTTGGGCCCTAAGGCCCAATAGTGGTGCGCCTCCCCCTCTCTCCCCCTTTGGCCGCCCCCCCTAGATGGATCTAGGGCTGGCCGCACCCTAGGGGAGGGAAACCCTAAAGGGGGGGCGCAGCCCTCCCTTCCCCCTATATATATGAGGGGTTTTGGGGCTGCTAGAGACACGAGAACATCTCCCTCTTGGTGCAGCCCTACCCCTCTTCCTCCTCGTCTCCCGCAGCGCTTGGCGAAGCCCTGCTGGAGTCCCGCGCTCCTCCACCACCACCATGCCGTCGTGCTGCTGTTGGTTGGAGGTTTCCCAACCTCTCCCTCTCTCCTTGCTGGATCAAGGCGTGGGAGACGTCACCGGGCTGTACGTGTGAAGAACGCGGAGGCACCGTCCGTTCGGTGCTAGGATCTTCGGCGATCTGAATCGCGGCGAGTACGACTCCATCAACCGCGTTCTAGTAACGCTTCCGCTTAGCGATCTACAAGGGTATGTGGATCCAACTCTCCTCTCGTAGATGTGCATCTCCTAGATTGATCTTGGTGAACGTAGGAAAATTTTTGTTTCCCATGCGACGTTCCCCAACAGTGGCATCATGAGCTAGGTTCTTGCGTAGATGCTTTCTCGAGTAGAACACAAAAGGGTTTGTGGGCGTTGATGTTTAAATTGCTGCCCTCCTTAGTCTTTCTTGATTCAGCGGTATTATGGGATGAAGCGGCCCGGACCAACTTTACATGTCCACGTACATGAGACCGGTTCCATCGACAGACATGTGACTTTTGTTGCATAAGATGGCTGGCGGGTGTCTGTCTCTCCTATCTTAGTTGAATCGGAATAGAACAAGGCGGTCCTTGTAGAAGGTTAAATAGCAACTTGAATATCACCGTTGTGGCTTTGCGTAGGTAAGAAGCGTTCTTGCTAGATACCCATAGCAGCCACGTAAAACATGCAACAACAAATTAGAGGACGTCTAACTTGTTTTTGCAGGGTATGTATGTGATATGATATGGCCAATGACATGATAAGATATATTTGATTTATGAGATGATCATGTTGTAATAGTTAATATCGACTTGCATGTCGATGCATACGGCAACCGGCAGGAGCCATAGGGTTGTCTTTAATTTTTGTATGACCTGCGTGTCAATCATTAAGCGCTTTGTAATGCTTTACTTTATCGCTAAACGGTAGCAATAGTAGTAAGAGCATGGTGGGCGCGCGACAACCCCGATGGCGACACGATGATGGAGATCATGATGATGGAGATCATGGTGTGGCGCCGGTGACGATGGAGATCATGCCGGTGCTTTGGAGATGGAGATCAAAAGCACGAGTTGATGGCCATATCATGTCACTTATGATTTGCATGTGATGTTAATCCTTTTATGCATCTTATTTTGCTTAGGACGGCGGTAGCATTATAAGATGATCCCTCACTAAAATTTCAAGATGAAATTGTGTTCCCCCCGAGTGTGCGCCGTTGCGAAGGTTCGTCGTTTCGAAGCACCACGTGATGATCGGGTGTGATAGACTCTACGTTCGCATACAACGGGTGCAAGCCAGTTTTGCACATGCAGAACACTCGGGTTAGACTTGACGAGCCTAGCATGTACAGACATGGCCTCGGAACACGGAAGACCGAAAGGTCGAGCATGAGTCATATAGTAGATATGATCAACATGAAGATGTTCACCATTGACACCACCTCATCTCACGTGATGATCGGACTTGGGTTGGTGGATTTGGATCATGTCAGGCTCGGATGACCAGAGGGATGTCATTTTGAGTGGGAGTTATAAGTAATTTGATTAGTTAAACTCACTTATCATGAACAATAGTCTAAGTTGCCTTTGCAAATTATGTTGTAGATCAATAGCTTGCGTTGTAGCTCCCTGTTTAATACGATCCTAGAGAAAGACTAAGTTGAAAGATATTGTAAGCAAGGATGCGGACTGGGTCCGTAGTCCGAGGAGTGTCCTCACTACTGCACAGAAAGCTTACGTCTTTGATGCACCGCTCGATGTGCAAACCCCTACAACGTTGTCTGTGGATGTTGTGAACACCTGACAGAGACGTCCTGATGACTACTTGATAGTTTAGTGCACCATACTTTACGGCTTAGAATCGGGATTCCAATGACGTTTTGAACGCCATAGAACATATGAGATGTTCTAAGAGCTGAAATTGGGATTTCAGGCTCATGCCCGTGTTGAGAGGTATGAGACCTCTAACAAGTTCTTTTGCCAAAAAGATGGAGGAGAATGGCTCAACTAATGAGCATGTGCTCAGAATGTCTGGGTGCTGAAATCACTTGAACCAAGTGGGAGTTAATCTTCCAGGTGAGATAGTGGTTGACGGAATTCTCTAGACACTATCACCAAGCTACTAGAACTTCGTGATGAACTATGACATGCAAAGGATGGTGATAATCCCGGTGCTGTCAGCGGTTCTTAGTACCGCAAAAGTAGAGATCAAGAAGGAGCATCAAGTGTTGATGGTTTAACAAGACCACTGGTTTCAAAAGGGTAAGGGCTAGAAGGGAAACTTCATGAATGGCAAACCTGTTGTCGCTCTGATGAAGGAACCCATGGTTGAACCCAAACCTCGAGACTAAGTGCTTCTATTGTAAGGGGAACGGTCACATGGTAGCGGAACCACCCCAAATACATGGTAGATATGATAGCTGGCAACTTCAACAAAGTATATTTGATATACGTGTGTACCTTAGTAGTACTCCTTGTAGCACCTGGGTATTGGATACCGGTTCAGTTGCTATTATTAGTGACTTGAAGCAAAAGCTACGGACTGAACGGAGACTAGCTAAGGGCGAGGTGACGATGTGTGTTGGAAGTGTTTCCAAGGTTGATGAGATCACCATCGCACACTTCCTCTATTTTCGAGATTAGTGTTGAACCTAGATAAATGTTATCAGGTGTCTACGTTGAGCATGAAAATGATTAGATCATGTTCATCGCAATACGGTTATTCATTTAAGTTAGAGAATAATGGTTATTCTGTTTACATGAATAATACCTTTATGGTCATGCACCCAATGGTTCGTTGAATCTCGATCATGGTAATACACATAATGATAATATTAATGCCAAAAGATGTAGAGTTAATAATGATAGTACCACTTTCTTGTGGCACTACCGCTTAGGTCATTTTGGCATAAAATGCATGAAGAAACTCCATGCTGATGGACGTTTGGAGTCACTTGATTTTGAATCGCTTGACACATGCGAGCCATGCCTCATGGGCAGGATGACTGAGATCTCGTTTTCAGGTACAATGAAACGGGCAAGTGACTTATTGGAAATCGTACATGCTGATGTATGTGATCCAATGAGAATTAAGGCGTGTGGTGGATATCGTTATTTTCTCATCTTCACTGACGATTTGAGTAGATATGGTATATTTACTTAATGAAGCAAAAGTCTGAAACGTTTGAAAGGTTCAAAAATTTCAGAGTGAAGATTAAGAATCATCATAACAAGAAGATCATGTTCCTACGATCTGATCAAGGGGATATTATCTTAATTATGAGTTTGGCAATCACTTAAGACATTGTGGAATTGTTTCGCAGTTGAAGTCCCCTGGAACACCACAGCGTAATGGTGTGTCCGGACATCGTAATCGAACCTTATGAGATATGGTGCGATCTATGGTGTGTCTTACCGATCTACCGCTATTATTTTGAGGTTATGCATTAGAGACAGCTGCATTCACTTTATATAGGGCACCATCTAAGTCCGTTGAGACGACGTCGTATGGTTTGGCAAGAAACCAAAGTTGTCGTTCTCTTAAATGTTTGGGGCTGCGATGCTTATGGCTTCAGCCAGGAAAAGCTCGAACCCAAAGCGGACAAATACATCTTCATAGGATACCCAAGGGTAACAGTTGGGTATACCTTCTATCTCAGATCCAAGGACAAAAATGTTTGTCGCTAAGAACGGGTCCTTTCTCGAGAAGGAGTTTCTCTCGAAAGAATTGAGTGGGAGGAAGATAGAACTTGATGAGGTTGTCGAACCCTCACTTCAACCGGATAGTAGTGCAACACAGAAAGATGTTTCTGTGGAACCTACGACAGTTGAAGAGGAAACTAATGATAGTGATCATGAAGCTCCAGATCAAGTTGCTATCGAACCTCGTAGGTTGACAAGGATATGTACTACTCCTGAGTGGTACGTTGATCCTGTCTTAAAGGTCATGTTGTTGGACAACGATGAACCTACGAACTATGGAGAAGCGATGGTGGGCCCATATTCCGACAAATGGTTAGAAGCCGATAAATCCGAGATAGGATCTATGTATCAAAACAAAGTATGGACTTTGGTGGACTTGCCCTATGATCGGCAAGCCATTGGGACAAATGGATCTTTAAGACTAAGACGGACATGGACGGTAATGTCACCGTCTATGAAGCTCGACTTGTGGCGAAGAGTTTTCCACAAGTTCAAGGAGTTGACTACGATGAGATTTTCTCACCCGTAGCGATGCTTAAGTCCGTCGGAATCATGTTAGCATTAGCTGCATTTATGAAATCTGGCAGATGGATGACAAAACAAGTTTCCTTACCAGTTTTCGTAAGGAAAGGTTGTATGTGATACAATCAGAAAGGTTTGGTCGATCCTAAGGATGCTAAAAGATATGCTAGCTCCAACGATCCTTCCATGGACTAGAGCAAGCATCTCGGAGTCGGAATATACACTTTGATGGAGTGATCAAAGTTTTTGGGTATACAAAGTTTGGTGGAAACTTATATTTGCAATAAAGTGAGTGGGAGCACTACAACATTTCTGATAAGTATATGTGAATGACATATTGTTGATCCGAAATGATGTAGAATTTCTGGAAAGCATAAAGGGTTGTTTGAAATGAGTTTTTCAAAGGAAGACCTGGATAAAGCTGCTTACATATTGGGCATCAAGATCTATACAGATAGATCAAGACGCCTGATGACACTTTCAAAAGATCACACACCTTGGCATGATTTTGAAGAAGTTCAAAATAGATCAGTCAAAGAAGGAGTTCTTACCTGAGTTGTAAGGTGTGAAGTTGAGTAAGACTCAAAACTTGACCACGGCAGAAGGAAGAGGAAGGACGAAGGTCGTCCCCTATGCTTTTGTCATAGGCTCTATACGATATGCCATGCTAAGTACCGCACCTGATGTGTGCCTTGCCACATGTCTGGCAAGAGGGTACAAAGGTGATCCAGGAGTGGATTACTAGATAGTGGTAAAAATTATCCTTAGAGGAGTAAGGAAATGTTTCTCGGTTATGGAGGTGATAAAGAGTTCGACGTAAAGAGTTACGTCGATGCAAGCTTAACACCTATCCGGATAACTCTAAGTGGAGATACCGGATACGTATAATGGAGCAACAGTTTGGAATAGCTCCAAGTGGAACGTGGTAGCAGCATCTACGATATGACATAAAGTTTTGCGAAGTACATAGGGATCTGAATGTTGCAGACCCGTTGACTACTAACCTCTCTCACAAGCATAACATGATCAAACACAGAACTCATTGAGTGTTAATCACATAATGATGTGAACTAGATTACTGACTCTAGTAAACTCTTTGGATGTTGGTCACATGGCGATGTGACCTGTGAGTGTTAATCACATGGCGATGTGAACTAGATTATTGACTCTAGTGCAAGTGGGAGACTGTTAGAAATATGCCCTAGAGGCAATAATAAATTGGTTATTATTATATTTCCTTATTCATGATAATTGTTTATTATCCATGCTGGAATTGTATTGATAGGAAACTCAGATACATGTGTGGATACATAGACAAACACCATGTCCCTAGTAAAGCCTCTAGTTGACTAGCTCGTTGATCAACAGATGGTCACGGTTTCCTGACCATGGACATTGGATGTCGTTGATAACGGGATCACATCATTAGGAGAATGATGTGATGGACAAGACCCAATCCTAAGCCTAGCACAGATCGTGTAGTTCGTATGCTAAAGCTTTTCTATAGGTCAAGTATCTTTTCCTTAGACCATGAGATTGTGCGACTCACGGATACCGTAGGAATGCTTTGGGTGTACCAAACGTCACAACGTAACTGGGTGGCTATAAAGGTGCACTACAAGTATCTCCGAAAGTGTCTGTTGAGTTGGCACGAATCGAGACTGGGATTTGTCACTCCGTGTGACGGAGAGGTATCTCTGGGCCCACTCGGTAGGACATCATCATAATGTGCACAATATGTGATCAAGGAGTTGATCACGGGATGATGTGTTACGGAACGAGTAAAGAGACTTGCCGGTAACGAGATTGAGCAAGGTATCGGTATACCGACGATCGAATCTCGGGCAAGTGCTATACCGATAGACAAAGGGAATCGTATACGGGATTGATTGAATCCTTGACATCGTGGTTCATCCGATGAGATCATCGTGGAACATGTGGGAGCCAACATGGGTATCCAGATCCCGTTGTTGGTTATTGACCGGAGAGTTGTCTCGGTCATGTCTACATGGTTCCCGAACCCGTAGGGTCTACACACTTAAGGTTCGATGACGCTAGGGTTATAGGGAAAGTATGTACGCGGTTACCGAATGTTGTTCGGAGTCCCGGATGAGATCCCGGACGTCACGAGGAGTTCCGGAATGGTCCGGAGGTAAAGATTCATATATGGGAAGTCCTGTTTTGGTCACCGGAAAAGTTTCGGGCGATATCGGTAATGTACCGGGACCACCGGGAGGGTCCCGGGGGTCCACCAGGTGGGGCCACCAACCCCAGGTGGCTGCGTGGGCTAAGTGTGGGAGGGGACCAGCCCCAAGGGGGCTGGTGCGCCCCCCCACCAAGTCCCAGGGCGCCCCAAGAGGGGAAGGGGGGCAAACCCTAATGCAGTTGGGCCCTAAGGCCCAATAGTGGTGCGCCTCCCCCTCTCTCCCCCTTTGGCCGCCCCCCTAGATGGATCTAGGGCTGGCCGCACCCTAGGGGAGGGAAACCCTAAAGGGGGGCGCAGCCCTCCCTTCCCCCTATATATATGAGGGGTTTTGGGGCTGCTAGAGACACGAGAACATCTCCCTCTTGGCGCAGCCCTACCCCTCTCCCTCCTCGTCTCTTGCAGCGCTTGGCGAAGCCCTGCTGGAGTCCCGCGCTCCTCCACCACCACCACGCCGTCGTGCTGCTGTTGGATGGAGTCTTCCCCAACCTCTCCCTCTCTCCTTGCTGGATCAAGGCGTGGGAGACGTCACCGGGCTGCACGTGTGAAGAACGCGGAGGCACCGTCCGTTCGGTGCTAGGATCTTCGGCGATCTGAATCGCGGCGAGTACGACTCCATCAACCGCGTTCTTGAACGCTTCCGCTTAGCGATCTACAAGGGTATGTGGATCCAACTCTCCTCTCGTAGATGCATCTCCTAGATTGATCTTGGTGAACGTAGGAAAAATTTTGTTTCCCATGCGACGTTCCCCAACAAGGAGTTCATCCCGCATCCGAAACATCTAATTTGAAGTAGGGGGTCAATACATGAAATGATGTTATAAATTTGTGAATATTATTGATTGCTTACGCACTTCAAATTGTTCATCAGTGTAGCCCCGCTCACAGGTCGTGTGGCGGATGGACTCGCAAATGTAGTATCCACAATAATCATTCCTAGGTTCCTGCCACAACCACTTTACAAGAAATAGAGGTCAATCAAACTGATAAGCAAGAATGCCAAATTGGTATTGATGAAACTAGCACTTGAATCAAGATATAGGAGATGCGCGCGCGGAACATGCTACTATATAGTACTTACTTTCGGGTATCTAAATTGTAGCTTCTTCGGCAGTCCCGGAGCTTTTTTGGTGAATTTTTTCCAAGCCCTGCCAGACAAAGAAAATAATTAGTTGATATCAGAAATGAAGTTGCTAATATATATGCATGGTGGATAATATTGATCGATTTAACTTACCTGGCTAGCATTTGAGTCATGTCCGCATACTCCTCGGGATCTTTACGTTTAGAGTCGAAGACAGTTACTACTCCCTTCTCAAGCTTAATCTCTAAGAGAATATAGTGGAAGCTGCGCACGAATGCATGAGATCATCAATTACATCACTATAACCTTGACTGATATATAAGGGAAACCAAATATGCACAAGACATTAACACTCACTTGAAGTTGTAAGGAAAGAGTATTATATCTTTGTTTTCATTTACCACCAACGATCGTAGCAAGTTGGTCTCGGTATCGTCGGGACGCAATTTAACCTCGGTTGCATCTATGAGGTATGTGTTAATAAACCCAATATCACCTACTTGTCTTTTCTTCAATTCGACGATCTTCAATCTGCATAATATAGTAGTGAGGATAATTATAAATACATGCAATGAAGATCAGCTATATAGAGAGACTTAATGACAGAAGTAGTACTACTTACAGACAGTAGCAGGTGACCGTTGCTTTATCGAGGGCCAATTGATTGAAAAACTGATAGAACTCCTCAAATGGAACAGGCAACAGGTCAATTCCAACGAGGTCATGCTCCGGTTTAACTATCAAATACAAGTTATTCCTCCCCCAGACTCTCTGCAGATTTTCAAGTACCAATCATGCAATCTTCGCATATTCGTTGATAGAGATCTTTCATTTTTGACGAGAGGCTTCCCGTACTCGTATCTTTGCATCTGCACTTCCAAGAAATCATAGTGTACATCGTCGGACGCGTAATCTGCAAGATTGGTATAACCGGGCACCATCCTCGGATCATTAGCAACCATGTCGCTAGACACCTTGAGCGGGGGGCACGATTGGTTCGCTTTTTCGCCGAGCTGGGCAATTTGTTTCCCAGCTCGTCCTTCTGCTAACCTCTGATCACTTTTTGTACTTCCCGACCGCTTGGCATCTTGAAATGTCTTTTGAATCATGCGGTCATAGTTGCCCTTCGGCTTACTTTTCGCTGGTTGCTTCAGGGCAGCAAGAGTGCGCTTTGCTTTCACCGCATCTATCTTCTCCTCCGGAGGTGGATGTCTCTGTGCTTTCAACCCTTCAAAAAAGTCCTTCACTTCGCCTTCAGCGATCTTCGTGTTTTCCTCGTCGGACCTCTCGTATGGTAACTTCTCTAGAGGCGTGAGAGAAGGACCGAATCTGCATCGCCTCCCGCCTCTGGCTATACTGGTAGATGTCGCCGGACCAGACGAAGCGGCTGTCTTTTTTACTTGCTTAGGCGCCGGAGCAGGAGCAGCCGGAGCGGCGGCAGGTCTCTTCCGCCCTTGCTGATTAGGCGGCGAAGGAGGCGGAGTGCCGCCACGCGCCGGCGGCGAAGGAGGCGGAGTGCCGCCACGTGCCGGCGGCGAAGGAGGCGGAGTGCCGCCACGCGCCGGAGAAGGAGCCGGAGTGCCCTGATGGTCACTCGCCGGAGGAGGAGGCGGTGGAGGAGGCGGAGTGCCCTGACTCGTCAGAGGATGAGGAGGAGGCGGAGGCGTCCAGTTGAGAATGCTGATTAGGTCCTTCCGCCATAGGCATGGAGTCTTCAGTGAAGAACCCAGCCGAGTCTCCCCTTCACCGGTAGGGTGGTCAAGCTGGAGCTCCTCAAATCCCTCCGTTATTTCGTCGACCATCACCCTAGCATATCCTTCTGGAATCAGCCGGCAGTGAAAAGTGTCGTCGGGTCCAGAAGGATAAACAGAGCCAGCAGCCGCCTTGACCTTCAGATTCATCCACTGTGCCATAAGGTGGCAATTTTGTGCCTGCGTGATAGCATCCACAGGATTCCTGGCAGTAGCCGTCAAGGCAGGCTCTGGCAGGTCGGTGGAAGCCATGCTGCTTCTCCGCTGAGATGGCGGGGTAGCTTCGGGGGAAGCTTCGGCAATTCTTTTCTCCCGATTTGCTTCCCGTTCCTCTATCGCTTGTATTCTGGCCCGCAGCGCCTGGATTTCGGTCAGCTCCATTTTCTTCCTCCTGTCGTGGCATTTGTAGCCTCCTGCGTCCGGAAACCCAGCACGCCACGGAAGGGAGCCTGGCGTGCCTCGTGTCCGTCCAGGGTGCTCAGGATTCCCGAGGGCCATTGTCAGCTCGTCGTTCTCTCTGTCGGGGAAGAACGTCCCTTCATGCGCTGCTTTGATATACTGCCGCATCTTCCTGAGTGGTGTTTCCAATTGCTTGTCCGTCCAAATGCACCACCCTGTTACAGGGTCCAAGGTTCCGCCAGCCCCGAAGAACCAAGTCCGGCAACGTTCTGGCCAGTGCATTGTCTCTGGGTCGATCCCTTTCTGAAGCAGATCATTCTCAGCCTTGGCCCACTTAGGCCGGGCTACGAGGTAGCCGCCCGACCCCGTGCGATGGTGATGCTTCTTCTTCGCAGCATTTATCTGGTTTGTCTCCGACATCTTCTGACTCTTTTCCGACTTCTTATGGGCCACAAATGCGGGCCAGTCATCTTTGATCTTCTCATATATGCCCACGAATTCTGGAGTCGTTTTCTCTCTGACAAACGTATTCAGTTTTTTCTTCCATGCCCTGAATTGGTCTGTCATCTTCGAAAGTGCAGCAGACTTGATTAACTCCTCTTTAACTGGGTTCGCCGGATCAACCTCTCGCGGTAGGACGAAATTTGACTTCAGCTCAGTCCAAAGATCTTCTTTCTGCATATCAGTGACATAAGTCACCTGAGCGTCGTTTGCAGCCGGCTTTAACCATTGATGGATGCTGATCGGGATCTTGTCCCTAACCAGAACCCCGCACTGATTAACAAATGCGTTCTTTGTGCGGATGGGTGCAATCGGCTCGCCGGAGCGCGAGATTTCTGAGATCTCAAACTTTTCATCCGGCCTCAACTTTTACTTCGCTCCTCGTCTCTTTACCGAAGATTTGCTCGATCTGGAGGGCTAGAAAAAAGAACAAAGACAAGAGTTAATGAATGAATCAATTAACTAGTCAGCACATGCTTAACTAACATATATACCTCCTGGCCGGACTCGGTTCGGTCACCGGAGCCAGCATCTCGACCCCTCGCCCTTCGGCCTCTCGGTCCCTCGACGACCCTCGACCCCTCGACCTTCGGCCTCTCGGTCCCTCGACGACCCTCGACCCCTCGACCTTCGGCCTCTCGGTCCCTCGACGACCCTCGACCCCGGCCCCCCCTAATGTCGAAGTTATCGGGGAGGGTGTATATCGACATAGACATATCCGATAAAAAAAAGAGGAAGAAGAAGAAAAAAGGAACCGCTAGAGGAGAAGATCGAAGAAAAAAAAAGAAAAAAAAAGGAGAAGAAGAGAAATTTTCTCTTCTTCTCCTCTATTCCTTTCTTCTTCTCCTCTTTTTTTCTTTTTTTTTCTTCTTCTTATTTATTTCTCCTCTTCTTCCTCTCCTCTTCTTCTTTCTTTCTTCTTTCTTATTTTCTTCTTTCCTATCCTTCTTTTTCTAAATTTGTAACTTTGGCATATATAAAACTTTCTATATATATTTAGCATATATAAACAAAAAACTATATAGCCACATACACATATATATACATCACATATACACACATCACATATATACAGCAACTTCCTAAGAAAAAATATATTTATATACACATAAATATATATTTAACATATATATTTAGCAAATTCCTAAGAAAAAAAAAAGA